>JBBMOE010000001.1:311990-332697 GCA_037975065.1 Chaetodon trifasciatus | reverse complement strand
AGGTATAACAAATAACAATCATGTTACACAAAATTCAGCTTATTTTTTCTGACTTACTTCTTAGGATGGCTGTCGTGGTGGTAATAATGGTCTGTTGCTGGTCCAGGCTGAAATATCTCAGCAACTATTAGATAGATTGCTGTGAAATGTTGTGCAGACATTAATGGTCCCCAGAAGAAGAATCCAGCTGACTTTTCCTCCAGTGTCACCATGAGGTTTATATTTGTGGCATCTCAACAAGTATTGGATGCAATGCTGTGATTTTTAGTACAGACATGCATGTCCCCCTCAGGAGGAATAAAACAAGTGGACTTTTCATCTAGCGCCATCATCAGGTCAATTAAAATGCGTCCAGCACTTTGGTTTATGACCAAACACCTAGAAAACTAATGACATTCTGGTTAACCTCAGCTGTGCTGTGTGTTTAGTGCTAATCAACAAATATTAGCATGCAAACATGATAAACTGTGAAGGTGAATGTGGCAAACATTACAGCTGCTACATCACAAGGTTATAAGAGTTTTGACTTTTGGATTTATATTTAGTTTAGTCCTAGTTTTTAGAGCACTTTTGCTTGTTTTATTTTAGTCTCAGATTTAAATTTTTCTATGTTTAGTTTTAGCTAGATGTATTTTCTTTAGCACAGTTTCTCAGAGCCACTCGCAGGGCTGAAGAATCATTTCATCTATTCAAGCATCTAAAAATCTTGTCTTTCCCTCTGCTATATATTATCCACAATCGTTCTTATTGCCTCAAATATTGAGCTGAGTGATCTTTTCTTAATCGTTTTTACACCTCCTCTCTAATGAAAGTGGCCGGTGGCCTTCTTGCAGTGGCAAAATATCATTTATAAAGTGATTTTGACCTTATAGAGAAAACAATACTGTGCCCAAATACCAAAACACTCATCAGCTAATGTTAACATCAGAGCGGCAAAGTCAGAGCTGCACCTGTGACACTCCTCGAGTCTGAGAAGTGCTCCTTGAACATCCAGCTGAATCCATAAACATCCTCTCCTCTCCTCTCCTCTCCTCTCCTCTCCCCTCCTCTCCTCTCCTCTCCTCTCAAAACATTTCCTTTCCCTTCCACCTCCTCTCCTCCTCCTCCTGCCACACTTCCTCTCCATCCCTTCCATCTCTTCTCTCCTCACTTTTCCTCCCATCTCAGCACCTTTCATCGCTCTTAACGACGTACAGCGCATACATCAACCTCTCTAATTAACTCATAAATCATCTCAATGTACTTGGAAAGTTTAAAGCTCTGGCAGAGTGTCGGCGGGTGGATCTCTGTGCACAGTTTGATCTGATTTGCAGCCAATAATCATTGTTTTCACGACCTTGCGGCGTGAGGTGACATTCAGGTTTAAAAAGCTTTTGCAGATTATCGATCTGTCGGTTTCTTCAAAACGACGTGGAACAAACCTCAAAGTTCAGTTTGTCTCAAAAAGCCCAGAAAAGGTGGAAAGTTTGGATCTGAAGCTACGGTGAACGACCTGTCAATCATGTTGGGTTTGGGAGGAGCTTCCTGTGTTGGTGTTTGTCAGCCTTTTGTTCACTATTGGACTCGTCGTCGTTGGTTCGTCCTGACAGCCGTCAGTCATGTGGTCTGAACAGCCTCCAAACTTCAGCTCAACTCAAGGTCGACTTACTCGCTTCTGCTGAAGAAAGAGCGAAAGCAGTCTGAACTGAAGAACATGGACATGAGTTTCAGAGTGAAGCTTCTTCAGAACGCTTTCTAGAAAAAACACAAATCAGACCAAAAGCTTTAGGAACGTGTTCGCAGCTGTTCTGAGATCAGCGTCGCCGGCGTGAGGTTCGTCCTGAGGCTGCAGGATTAGATCCACCAATCAGCTTCAGCCTTTGTTTGTTCTGTCGGAGTTCATCCTTCGAGGACCATGAACACCCCCAGTCCAGAGCGACTTCATGAACCTGTTCAGCTTCCACAAACGTTGCAGAGCAGCTTCAGACGCTGACGATGAGTCCAGCAGAGAGGATGAAGATGTTTTTACTGCAGCACTGAGGCGACCTTCAGGTGTGCTTCCTCTGTTTTTACCTGAAGCTGATTCAGCTGCTGAGGAGAGAAAAGAGCCGCGATGGCAGAACGTCCTGACAGAGACGGATGGACCAGGAAAACGTCCTCGCTGTGAAGATCTGAGCCCACGTCCAGCAGCCGATGGCCGACTCGTTACACAGTTAAACAGAGTTTCTCACCTCTCTGTCCCTCATCTGTCCCTCATCTGTCCTTCATCTGTCCTTCATCTCGTCTTTGGAGTGTTTTGTCAAATCTCTGAAGGATGACTGTGTTCAGTCTCCGTCTCATCTGACTCTTATCTGCGTCCTCCAAACACTTAAAAACAATCCAAACATCGTCCAAAGGTCCCAACGTGTCTCCTGTGTCCATCAGGTCAGTCAGCAGAAGAGTTTTGTTTCATCTGACAGAAAACAGAAAAAAACACATGACTCAGATGAAAATGTTTTGATATTTGTGATTTTTTTATGGAGAAATGGGTAAAACTTCAGTTTACTGTGACTTCAGAATGATTTCTTTGGATGTTGAGTGAATCTGCTGCTCATTAAAAGTGGAGTGCTGGACTTCAGTTTCCACTTCGTTGAGTCTTTTCGTCGGTGAGCAACATTTTCAACACCTTCAGTCCAACGCCACAGACGAGGTTTCCCCTAGAAGTGAATAACAATCCACGTTTACTTGAGTTTAACTGGAGCAAAATAAACTCAGAGAACGGCCTCAGAACTCTGTTATGTTTCTATTTTCTCAGCATCACTTTCCAGGAAAGTTTCCAGAAACTTCACAGGCTCACAGAATCAGATGTGACTGAAAAATGTTTTTTATTTCGTCAGATTCAAACGCAGTTTGTTTGTCAGCCGCGTGGCCGATGTGTCAGGTGATCAATGTGGTGAAGAGGAGAAAAGTCAGCAGGACGTTATCAGTATTTTGTTGTCTGGTGGATCTTGAACATTTGTCCCTCTCAGCTGCCGTATTCTCAGGCTGAAGCGTGTCAGGTTCTTCTTCTGCTGTAAACTCGCTCTCTGGACTCTCTGTGCTGCCGGCGTCTCTTTCTCATTAACGAGGGATTAATGAATCGCCGTAAAACAAAGGCGGACCTGCCGCTGTCATCGGCTCGCAGAGGGAGGCGAGCTCAGAGCGAGACGGGCGGACGGACGGAGGCTTGTTCCGGATTTTCTCCTCTTCAGCCTCTCCTTGTTTACACGTTCACACTCGTCCTTCAGCTCAGCTCAGCCTCGTTAGACCGAAGCTGTTCGGGGTCGTTTGACCTCGTCTGCACAGAGACACAGAGACACAGAGACTGCATGTGAGCACACATCAGATATCGTCTCTGAGTGGACAGACAATGAATGAATGAATGAATGAATGAATGAAGGAAGGAAGGAAGTGCTGCAGAGACTGAAAGTACATTCAAATCAAAGCTAATGGTTAATGAAGCTCAGCAGACAGAACAAGCAGACAGGTCCCGCCTCATGTGACGTTTGATTGGTCGCCTGAAAAGGAGTGACAGCGAGGACACCAGCGGCTCTCTGGAAAGTTCAGAGACGCTGCAGAATAAAACTCTGTATGGACACAGGTGCTGTTTGTCCTCAGGCAGACCCACACGGTCCACACAGACCAGAAGACCCTCAAAGTGTCTCTGCTTCAACAGAGCTGACCCTCATGCTTCCAGTCCAGCAGACTGCAGGTCTTCAGTGGCCCCCCCTTCAGTGGTTTTCTTTGCAGACTAGGTCTGATTATCCTGGTCTGTGTTGGATCAGGTCTGACTGCCTTGTGGTCCTTTTTTCTCTCTGATTAAGTTCTGCATGTCAAGTTTGGAATGGGTCAGATTCAGATCAGGTCTAAACTTCTGTCTAAGCCTCACCTGTGGACCTGGTCTGGACCTTGCCGCTCCAGTTGGGACTAGAAAAAGATTGAGAAACGTAGATTTGTGTTGGATTTTTATCAGGATTTCTTTGATATTTTTTGCAGTGTGGTGATGTGACTCGTCTGTCTCTTGTCTTCGTCTCTCTTCAGATGAAAGGATGCTGCAGGGACCCGATGAGGGACTGAGCCCCACCTGAACCCGCCCCCGCCCCTCAGAGCCCTCAGCGCCGCCGTCCCATCATGAACCTGCTGTGTCGCGGGCGCCTCAAGCTGCTGGTGGCGTCCCTCACGGCCGTCGTCCTGCTCACCTGGCTCTACCTGCTGGCCGGAAACCTGGAGAGTGAGTACGAGCGAGACCCGAGACAAAGTGTCTGCGCGCTGAGGGCAAAACGAGCCCAGATCAGGGTCTGCCAGGCGCTTCTCTGGATTCAGCGCAGTCCACAATCCTCACTGTGTAATTTTCAGGGAAATCTGGGTTTGAGAAGTGGAAAGCTGATTTCTAATAAGAGGGTGGCGCTGTGGTTTGGGTCAGACGGAGTCGCAGCGGTCCAGCCAGCGAGAACAGAAAACATCAATTATCAGACGTCTGCTGAAGCTCAGCTCAGCTTCCCTTCAATCCGCTTTTCAGACACATGGACTTTATTTTCTGTTCACTTTGATTTTTCATCCTGACGTCTCGGAGCGCCGCCGAGGCCTCGCCGGCGTGCCGCCGTCAGCGCTTTTGTTTGGATCACGAGAGTCGAGGTCAGCTCAGGGAATCTGAGACACGCACACACAGGCACACACACACACACGCACACACGCACGGTATGAACTCATGTTACAGGGTACAGAGTTTTTGGCCAAAATCAAACTTTCAAACGCGTCCAGGTGTCATGACCCACTTAAAAACACACAGCAGCAAGATTTCAAAGCCGCTCTCCTCCATCAGGCTGAGCTTCCAGTTTCACACGTCAGAGCGTCTGAGTGGAGGAAATGAGATGTCTCTGCTCTCTGTGTCTTCGTCTCCCTAAACAGGTCAAACGAAGCTCTTGGTCTGCTGCAGTCAGCACGTTTGATCCTATCAGCGCTTCACAAACGCTCCATGTTTTTTAGCACGTTAGCATCAGTGTGAGCGTCGGCGGTGGAGGTTTGGAGTTCAGCCTTCACCTCTCGGTCAGCTCAGGGTCCAATCAGCGGCCGCTCTGAGCTTCAGCTCTCACAGATGAAGCTGAAGACGTTCAAACGTCTGCGTTTCGTCTCACCTGAGCGTCGACAGAAGCTGAAGAAAAGCTTCTGTGGTTTCAGGTTACAGGAGCAGAAGTCTGCGATTCCTCTGCTTTCCTGGAAGATAAAACATGAAACCTGCGTGTTTCCATCAGCTCTTTGTATGAATATATTCATGAGTGCGTGACCTGATGACATTATTGATTAGGCTCGCGGCTCTGATGCATCATGGACTTTTATGGTGTATTAGTCAGTGAAGAGGTCTCTTCAGATCCTCGTGCACCCTGTGGTGTTTTTATCGATGTCCACAGTGATGACACGGAGCAGGGAGTCAAACTTCAGACACACACACACACACACACACACACACACACACTGGTCATGCAGCGAGCGTTGGACACACACACTGAGGTCACGTCTGCCTCGCCGACTGACTGCAGATCAGATTTTAGTCGTCTCAGTACTTTCCTGTCAGTGTTCTGAGGTTCTTGTACATATTTTAACGTTAGAACTATTGCAGGATGAAGTATTATGTAGTTTTTAAGGATTCAAAAATGTAAAAACGCAGTGAGTGTATAAGAAGCTGCACAGTTAATCAACAGATCAATACATGATGACATACAGGAAGTAGAAATTTAGCTGGTCAAACTTTGAAGGCGCTCGCTTCCTTCTTCTCTCGTCGCTGTCGTCTTCCTTTACCCTCAGATGAGGGTGTGAACATTCCCAGCATGCCTCACTTCAGCTGTGGGCCAGCTGCTGCTCCAACAGGGTCAGAGAGGGAATAAGAGAAGAGGAGGAGGACAAGGACGAGGAGGAGGAGGAGAAGGAGGGAAAGAGAGAGAGGGGAGGAAAATAAGAGACAGAAAGGAAGAAGAGATGTAGAGAGAGGAGGAAAGAGAAGAGGAGGATAGAGAGGGAGGAGGTGGAGGGGGAGGAGGAGAGGGAGAGTAAGAAGAGAAAAACAATGGGAGATAATAAAGATCCACAGAGAGACAGGAAGAGGAAGAGGAGGAGTTCTTGTCAAACAAACAAATTCGTTGGTGCGGCGGATGAATCCACATGTGGTGCTGTAGTGTGTGTGTGTGTGTGTGTGTGTGTGTGTGTGTGTGTGTGTGTGTGTGTGTGTGTGTGTGTGTGTGTGTGAGAGTGAACCACAGTGTGTGTGTTCATGGTGATGAACTGTTTTAATGGAGGTCAATGGCTCAGAGGAAGAAGATCAATCAGCTCTGATACACAAACACTGAACTGTTAGCAGTTAGCGGTTAGCATTCACTGCTGCTTTTCATTGGTAAAGTTTACACAAAGAACCAGATTTATGGCTTCGTGCGTGCGTGCGTGCGTGCGTGCGTGTGTGAGAACACGACTTAAATCTCCTGAGCTTTGTGTTTTTCTCTCCTCGCCGTCCATGTAATATGTCCATCATGTCGGTGCTGAACGTTCCGTCTTTGAGACGACAAACAAACAAACAAACAAACGACTGCTCCGTTTTCAGCGGCCGTGACGATTTGAAGAACGATTCGAGGAAATCACCTCAGCAGGTCCGAGAACAGAAAAGGGTTCGTTTTATTTTTTGGTTTCGTAGACAAACGAGCAGCGAACTTTAAACCTGCCGTGATGTTTTCTTCTCCGCTGATTTTCAGCAGAAACAAACTGTGAACACTGACGAAGTGTCGTTCAGTGTGTCTCACATCAGCAGCTGCAGAACAGCAGGACGAACCCTGGAGTCGTGTCGGTCTCACCTGACCCACGTCAGTCCAGTCCTGCCTCTCTTTCAGCTCCGTCTTTGGTCTCCTCCACCTCCTCTGGAGAACATCTGCTCTTTAGCTGCACAACATGTTGATCTCTGAAGCTTCATGAGCCGTTCCCACCCAGAAGCGTGAAACACACCTGCATGGACACACCTGTATTTGGATTTTTATTGTCCTTCTTTTGTGGTTTCTTCATTTGAAAAACAAAAATCGTGAATATTAATGACGTGAACGGAGCATCAGCTGTTTTTTCCTTCAGTGAAGCCTCAGAGTGGACTTATCTTTGACGTCCTTAAACACACATGAATAATTTACTGTAAGTCAGCTTCATTTTTAAATTAGGTCTCAGAAATGACTCCGTAAAACTTATTTATTCAAATTTATTCAAAGCTAAGGCATCTCTGCCAGCACTCACATTTTCTACTTACATTGAGTAACAAGTGGCTACGCACCCGGCACTGAGGCACTCTGGGAATGTTCACACCCCGGTCTGCTGTGGCTGAGCGAGGGGTGATGGAGGAAGGTGGAGAAAGAGGAGGAGACTGAGGAGGAGAGCTCAGCGTCTGGAGAGTTCAGAGAAACAGAAGCTGTTAGCAGCATGCTAGCCTGCTCAAAGTGACGATGCTAATCTGCTGATGTTTACCATGTTAGCATGCTAACATTAGCCTAACAGAGTGCAGCTGAGCCTGATGGCGATGTCACTTCCTCTGCAGGTATTTCCATCACAATCCATCCAATCCTGATCCAGTAACACACAGTGTGTAGTAATACCACTGAAGGGGTCCAGTCTACTGAGTACTTCTACTTTTGATTAACTCATAAATCTGTGATAGCTTTGTGTGCCTCCGCTGGGCTGGAGTGTCAATGACAGCGTGAAGGTTCATCAGGTCAAAGGTCATGTCAGGAGCACACTGCAGACTGTCTGAACCTCCTCCGTCTCCCCCACAGATGGCCGCTCCCTCCTCCTGGCTCCCTGTCTGGCTGACACACCGGCAGCCCGAGTCCTAGAGCGAGCCGTCCTGGAGTCGCGGGTCCGAGAGGTGGAGGAGGAGAATCGGCAGATCCGGTTGCAGCTCAGCCAATCGCAGGGCACCGCCGGGCAGCCGGCGGACGGCAACTATGGCAACCAGCAGTGGGGAGCCTCCGCGGACACGGGACCGGAGGACGGGGACAACACGGCAGAGGAGAAGAACAACCACACAGAGTGTCCCCGATCGCCCACCGTCCAGAAGTGTGAGGTCAGCAAACGCAGCACGCCGCGGACACATCACAAAATGTTGTTTCTGGTTTATGGCCGATGACTAATGGCTTAAGCAGGTGTAAAGTTTACCATCATCAGCATCTTACTTTAGCATGTGAACATGTTAGCATGTTAGCATTTAGCACTGCTGTGTCACACTGCTGCTAGCTTGGCTGTAGTCTCAGATTTGATTCTCAAACTGTTTTTAGCGGCTAATCAGATTTTGCAGACGCCGCCCACCTGTCTGCAACTGAGGCAGGAGCTGTGACTCGTAGCTCAACCTGTTAATGTCGCTGCACTTCCTGTTCCAGAACAATTTTACATGATGCTTTTATTTTGTAGATACAGCAGTGGTTGAACAGCTCCTTCACAGAACACAGTCTCTATTCAGACGAAGGTTAATGTGTATGTGTTTAAGGCGCCGCCGCGCCTCGCTGCATGGCAGCGCGTCACGCAGGCGAGCGATGGAGGCGCCCTGTAAGCTGACAGGGACTAAAATGTGAGGGAACGTTCGCTCTTTGATGTAGCTTCCAGCCTCGGAGTTCCAACTTTTCAAAGACTTTCGCTGCTGAAAAGCCAGTGATGTGAAATCATACATATGTGAGGAGATAAATATGAAATTTCACATCAGAGAGGCCGTGAACGTCGGCTGAACTGCTCGCATCCCCGCACTGTTCGCACGCTGAAGAGTCGAGCTTCAGCTTTTTTTAGATGCACAAAAGCTAGAAAAACCCAAACAAGGTGTTAACACGGATAGTTCTGCTTGCATGAGGCATGATGATGAGGGAGGCTGTGAAGGTGTGATGAAGCTGTCAGTGACTCTGAGCTGACCAACTTCCTGTCTTCTTCCTCTGCAGCTGATCCACGTAGCGTGCGTTTGTGCCGGTCACAACGCCAGCAGAGACGTGGTCACGCTGGTCAAGTCCGTCCTCTTTCACAGGTGAGTCACCTTTCCTCTCGCTCTGCGCCCTCCAGAAGGCTTGAAGTTTGACAATCTGAACTGTATGTTGAGAAGGTTTCAGGAGTTTTGTTGCTGCTTGGATTTGAAGATATTCGTGTCAGTGAACACAACACGGTGCGGTTTTAAAGGAAAAGTCTGTTTGTTCTGCAGTTTCATTATTGTGTATTAATGTGTCGGTCCGTCTGTCGGCACTTCCTGACTTCCTGTCTGTGGCTCTCAGCTCCAAGCTCATTGGTTCCCACTGAAGAGTTAAATCCTTTAAAGAATAAAACTAAAGAACAGTTTTAATTTTAAGAAAAGTTCAGTGATTTCCTCAAACAGCTGCTCACCGTAGTTTTTATCAGTCAAACTGGAGGAAACAGAGCGTCTGTTGGGACTATTTTCAGCAGCGGATGAATCCACGTTTGGTGCTACAGTGAGTGTGTGTGTGTGTGTTCATGGTGATGAAGAAACAACAGTGAGGCTCACTGATGAGTTTTAACGCAGCTCAGAGGAAGAAGATCGATCACAGAGCTGTTAGCAGTTAGCAGTTAGCATCCACTGCTGGTCTTTTCATGGTTTTGTTGACTGAGGTCATCCTTTAACCAGAAAGAGCTGAAAAAACAGGAAACAAACGAGTTTCTGCTTGAATCGTAATTTGTTTTTGCTTTGAGGGGCGTTTAAAGTGCCGGCTGGGAGTGAGAAAGCAGGTAATGAAAAGGCAAATAATGAGCCATAAACACACTTTTTAATCTGTTTTCACCCTCCAGCAGGCAGCATTTCTACTCTCTACCAGCCAGCGAGTGAAGCTGGTCTGAGGTGGTTCAGGTGGAGAGGACACAGCAGAGCTACATCTCAAGGACGTAGGGCATGTGCACAGGCACAAGTCAAATCAATATAACGCTCCCCCAATGATGAAGTCCGATATAAAATATTTAAAAGATGTCGGTTCAGCCTCGGCGGCGGGGGAATAGCCCAACGATCCGCTTCAACCCTGCGTAGCTTCTCAAACAGTCATGTTTCAGGCCTGCTGCTCCCGTGGGGTGGAGCTTGTGGTTGGGGTTAGGCAGTGGAACAGCTGAGAGTCATCGTGGTGAATGAGGACGCTGATGCTTTGAGACCAGAGGAGCCAAAATCTGCCCCAAACCCCAAAACCAGAGAAACATTAGAGGAAGAGCAGCGTCAGCAAAGCCTAACCAGCTCCTTTCCCCCAGAGGAGCCTCTTGATCTTGATGTCTCCTCTCTTCTTCTTCTTCTTCTTCTTCTTCTCCTTCTTCTTCCCGTCTCTCAGGAGGAATCCTCTTCACTTTCATTTCATCACAGACACAGTAGCCAATCGCATCCTGAGCTCTCTGTTTCAGTCTTGGATGGTCCCATCTGTGCAAGTCAGCTTCTACGATGCAGATGAACTCAAGGTGAGAGGACGGCGTGCGCACACACACGCACACACACACACATGCACACACACACACACACGCACACACCTTGTCAGTCCAAACACCTCGACGCGTCCCTGTTTCCCGCTCTCTGTTTGGACAAGGTGAGTCAAAGTCAAACACCACGTTTAACACATCAAACGTCTCCGGTGCGAAGCAGCAGCAGCTGAGAGGAAACTGAGTCGAGTTAAATGTATTAATAAACCTCCTGAGATTCACCTCAGAGCATCAAAGAGCGGGAAGCATCGAGACAAAAGCTGCGGCGCTGAATTCTAAAGCAGGAGGTCGCCGCTCGCGTCTGTCAGATGAGTCGTCACATTAGCGGAGATCACAGGCTCCTTTAAGCCGCCTCGCTGTTAACGGGCTGTTTCTGCAGGAGGTGCTGGAGGGTCAATCTGCAGCTTAGCCTCCGCTAACACTGACGGCTACATCAAGACCGCAGGGAGGAGGCGCTATCAATATTTAACTCATTATCATCAGTGTCTGAGACTGACTCCACTCCTGTGTGTTAATATTCATGGCCAGAATATTAGAAACGCCGTTCAGTGTGAAACACAGACCTCGTTAAGCTCGCGTACTGTAAAGTTCACGTCTCCTCTCGTTCTGTTCCTTCAGACGCTCCGTTCAGCAGCTCAGAGCTCCCTGTGTTTCTCTGTTCAGTCAACTGTCCTGAAATTCAATTCAGAAATCATGATTCAGAGAACAAAACGGCTGAAACGTCGAGCTTCTGTGTCGCTCTGATGCACGAATCCTGACTGCAACGTGAACAAAACACACGAAGACATCAGTGGCTTGATTGATTAGCTGCTATTGAAATTAATTGGCAACTACTTTGAAAATGAATCAATCGTTTGAGTCTTTCTCTCATACAGCAGCGGAATAAAAAGGAGAAAAGAAAACAGAACAAATAGATCATAAAGGATCGACTGCAGAGGCTGTGAGCATTAAATACAGAAGAGTATTAAAAAAAGAAGATCGTCATGCAGGTTTCAGTTTTTTCCCATTAGCAATATTATTTTTTAATAAAGTGTCTTATCTTGTCTTATCTTAAGATGCATGGCAGCATTCAGTCAAAACTGGTTGTCTTGTCACATTTTGGAGATACAAGGTTCGTTCCTGACCACATTGGTTTGCCTGTTTTAATGAAGAAACCTTGTATCTGACATCTGCTCCTTCGAGTTAAAACACGTCACCTCAGCGAGAGTTACGAGGTTTTCACTGAACAGCAGCAGCCTGAAACACTTTCCTCCCAAAGTCAAGTGACTCTTCAGCACAAAACCAGCAAATCATTTATTTTAACATCAGCTTGATGAATGTGCTCTCAGAGTGATGGGAGGACTGAGCGCGTGTGTGCGTGCCTGCGCGTGCGTGTGTGTCTCCTGCACATCATCGCATTCTGCTGCCTCCGTCTTTGTGCTGAACAATGAGTCCTTTGTGCCGTCGGATGCTTCGACCTGCGCTCTCTCTCCTCAGTTTTCATTAACTCGCATTAAACTGGAGGAAAAACAGACGCGGCTCTAAGCCGATTATATTTGCAGATGATGCACTTATGCAGATCCAATTACTCGGAATCAAGAGAATTAATTAAAAGACACTATTTGCAGATTGTGAAAAAAAAGCACGTTGAGCCTCGGCCAAAATATGCTGAATGTGTCTTTGTGTTAGCCCACGCGCTGAACGCCGCTCACACATAACGAGCAGCGCCGCACCGTCACACGTCGCACCGTCACGCTGCACCGTCACGCCACACCATCACACGCTGCACCGTCACGCCACACCGTCACACGCTCCACCTGTTTGAAAATGAGAGCCGCTGCAGGACGGCCGCCCACTCTTCTGTCCTCTGCTTTGTCGTTTCAGTCCGAGGTGTCGTGGATACCTAACAAGCATTACTCAGGTATTTACGGCTTGATGAAGCTGACGCTAACCAAAGCTTTGCCCTCAGACCTGTCAAAGGTCATCGTCCTGGACACGGACATCACCTTCGCCACCGACATCGCCGAGCTGTGGGGCATCTTTAGGAAGTTCACCGGTGAGACTTTCTGACTTCTACACTGTTGTTATGATGTTAATGATTTGTTGTGTGGCCTTTAAAATGACGCCGCTGCACCAGCAGTGGATCCGTGCATCAGATGTTGGAGTTGACGCGCCCTCACGCTGTCTGAAGTTCGTGGTAATCACACGATGCGTTCAAGACCAGTCAGAAAGGACTCACCTGCAAACGGTGACTTCAGTGTGATCCAGATACGTAACAAACCTTCAGCCACAGATTAAAAACATTCATTTTATTCCTTTATTCAAGTCTTAAAATACAATTCAGTGTTGTAGGATTGTGTAAATTGTGTGACCTCTGACCTTTTGTTGTCTCACAGGTCTGAAATAAACCTGCTTATCAGCTGCGCTAACATTCAGAGACGTGGTAACTCTAAACTGCTTGTTGTGTGCAGATAAGCAGGTGATCGGCCTGGTGGAGAACCAGAGCGACTGGTACCTGGGGAACCTGTGGAAGAACCACAAACCCTGGCCGGCGCTGGGACGAGGCTTCAACACAGGTGAGGGCGCTTTGCTGTGTTTAACGTCACCTGAAGTCAGCGGCGGTTTCTCTGTGTGTGACCGCTTTCCCTCGCTCTGGCAGGAGTCATCCTTCTCTACCTGGAGCGACTGCGGCGAATCGGGTGGGAGCAGATGTGGCGGCTGACGGCTGAGCGGGAGCTAATGAGCATGCTCAGTACGTCGCTGGCTGATCAGGTCAGTGAGCACGATGAGACACGAGTGAACGCGTGGTGAAAATGTCTGTAAACAGTCCAGGTCGTCGCACACAGACTGAAGCTGTACGAGAGATAACTGCACTTTAAGTCTGAGGCAGAAATCACAGTCTGCCTCTGACGAGCCCTCGATGCCACGACACTCGAGTTGAAAACAGAAGAAAAAATGCATCGATGAGCTTTTTAGCTTTCATCATTCAAATAAGAACTTTGTTTAAAACAGATTGTTTAGGACTGAAGAGTCACAATCAGCTTTATTGGACAAGTGTGTGTGTGCACAAACAGGGAGTGTGACTCCGGTTCAAACAGTGTGGCTGCAGAGACTCACAGAGGACAAAAAGACAGAAGACTGAGCAGTAAGTTAAATAGTACCAAACAACAACATGTGCCAATGGAGCTGACAGTGAGTTGACATTTTGAGGGTTAGCTGGCTAGCATCACTTGTAGCTGTTCAGCCACGTATGTGCGTCCATACGTCAATTTAAATAAATACAGCACGATTTTCAAAATAAAAGCAACACAGCTTTATTGCCTACACAGCATAAATACTTTACCGGACAGGGATGCCCTAAGGGCAGGATGTGGCCCGCGGGCCGTAAAACGCTCAGCTCTGCGTTACCGGTTGAGCTAACGTCAACGAGCGGGAGGATACGGTCACCGTCAAGTCGCTGCGGACGGTCTGGAAAAACTGTTGAGAAACTGAGTCAGCTGCACTTCAGCCTGACAACGAAGTAACTCAGCAAGTAATCAAATAAAACAACTGGGCTTGTTAGCTAACTAGTTCACACTACCGGTAACCGATAGCCTTAGCTAACTCACTAGTTAACGCTACTGGTAACCGGTAACGGTCGAGGTAAAATTAAGTTCAGTACATAAGTTAGCTAGCGTGAGCTAACTAATTAATTAGCTACCGCTAGCTAACATAAGTTCGCCAGCGCTAGCTCGCAAACTAATGTTAGCTAGTCTGACTGATGTTATCTAGCCTCTAACGCTACCGGTTACCGGTCGAGCTAACGTCAACGAGCGGGAGGATACGGTCAACGCTACTGGTAACCGGTAACGGTCGAGGTAAAATGAAGTTCAGTACATCAGTTAGCTAGCATTAGCTAACTAGTCAATTAGCTGATGCTAGCGTGGGCTGTAAAATGCCCAGCTCTGGTCTACAGGCACAGATCCAGTATTCATGGTGAGCTTGTTAAACCTCGACTGTGTTTTAAACACACAAAGCGCCTGAACACAGCCAGCCTGTAAAATCAAAGCCAACGAGGCACGCTGTCGTCAGCGTGGTCCTGTTTCCTCCCATCTGAGCAACATCCACAACCCTGATCCCAGAACAGTTTGACGGCGAGTCAGAACGTGAACTCACCTGAAAACAGCACAAAGTCAATATGTTTCATGTTTTCATTGATTTCTGTAAATATCTGCTTACTGTGAATCTGATGCAGCAACACGTTTCACACACTGAAAGATGTGGAACGCTCCAGAAACACCTGTTTGGAACATTCCACAGGTAAACAGGCTCACTGGTAACAGGTGAGAGGATCATGATTGGCTATGAAAGGGGCGTCCTGGAAAGACTCAGTCGATCACAGAGGATGGAGCGAGTTCACCACTTTGATTCTGGTTTGACGTTTTAGAGTCCAGACAGTCGAATCAGGGTTGTTGTAGCTGCCGTCTGTCCCGCTCAGGCTGTCTGTCTGTCCCTCTGTCCACTGTCTGCAGGACATCTTCAACGCCTTCATCAAGCAAAACCCGGTCCTGGTGCACCAGCTGCCCTGCTTCTGGAACGTTCAGCTGTCGGATCACACTCGCTCCGAGCAGTGCTACACCGAGGTGTCCGACCTCAAGGTGAACACACACACACACACACACACACACACACACGCACACACACACACACACACGTACACACGTCGATGTGAATGGAAAATGAAACGGGAGCAGAGGTTTAAACTGAAGTACCTGTAGTAGAAGTGCTGAGTGGCTTCCTGCGCTGCTTCAGGTGATCCACTGGAACTCTCCAAAGAAGCTCCGCGTCAAGAACAAACACGTGGAGTTCTTCAGGAACCTCTACCTGACCTTCTTAGAGTACGACGGAAACCTGCTGAGACGAGAGCTGTTCGGCTGCCCGAGTCAGGCCAGTCCAGAGAGCGCGCAGGTGAGGCGCACACACGTGCACACACGCGTGCANCCTGACCGACGTGGACTTCCTGCCGATGTACGGCCTCTACGATTACCTCAGGTGAGACCGGCCGCCGCGTGCTGCAGCTCAACAGTGGAAATGCTTGCGTCTCACCTGTGTGCTCACCTGTTCCGTGTCCTCCGTGCAGAAAGTCTGTGGTTCAGCTGGACATGGCTCACACGAAGAAGGCGCTGGTGGTCCCGGCCTTCGAGACGCTTCGTTACCGTCTGTCCTTCCCCAAATCCAAAGCCGAGCTGCTCTCCATGCTGGACATGGGGACCCTCTACACCTTCAGGTACCTGAACGTGAACAGCTAGCATCATGTCAGTGAGTGATGATTGGGAACAACAGGTCAACGTCTCTTCCCGCCTCTGCAGGTATCACGTGTGGCCCAAAGGTCACGCTCCTACCAACTATGCCAAATGGCGAACAGCCACCACACCTTACAGGGTGGAGTGGGAGCCGGACTTTGAACCGTACGTCGTGGTGAGACGGGACTGTCCGGAGTACGACCAGCGCTTCGTGGGCTTCGGCTGGAACAAGGTGTCCCACATCATGGAGCTGGACGCACAGGTACGACCGCTCGACGGCAATGAGGCCGTTTCAGACGCAGGGTCAGCTGCGTGCAGAGGCCTGAAGATCATTAACGTTTCCACAGACTCATCGCCGTCACGCTGCGTTCACACCCAGCATCACGCCAGCGTTCACCTCGTGTTGCTCGCGCTGCGGCGTCGTCGTTCGTTACTCGTGTGAATAACATGAATAAAAACAAATGATGCGTGTTTACTCGCCCCAAACAGGAACAGTATCCGCACATTAGCCGTAAGCTAGCAGGCAACAGCAGGCGCCGTGTGTACGTGTGTGTGTGTGTGCGTGTGTGTTTAGCCTCTGACTGAACCCTCCAGTCCCTCCTCTTCTCCCTCTCCTCTCTGGTCGTTCATAAGTGAAGAACGTTTCCCCTCCAGTCAGCTCGGACAGAGACTAATTACAAACACCTGGCGGTGAAGGTCAGCACCTCTGCTGCAGACCGGTCAGACGAGTGAGGATGAATCCACTTTTTAACCCAAAAAGTTGGACAAACTAACAAACCCGGAGCGTCTCCGGGCGTTTGCAGCCCGGCTCTGAGCGGCCGCCTGTCGGCTCGCGGCGCATCCGTCCCTCCTCCACCCACTCCTCCTGATTGGTGTAGCTTTGCTGCTGGGTGAGCGACTCTAAACCAGAAGTAACCACGATACTTAAAATAATGTCCATTAATACATAACTTACCTCCTCAGAGCATCCTGTTCTCTCCAGCATTTGTCGCCACAGTAAAAATTGAAGTTTTACTCACTTCATCCTTTGAATTTTAACGACGCTCCGCTTGTTTCGGCAGCTCAGAGGAATGATGGTGAAACCTGTTTGAACAGACACAAAAGCCCAAGAATTATCCCGAGAGAACAATAAATAAATGATGATGATGAGAAAACAGTGTTTGCTGCTGCAGAGACTGAGACGAGCGCAGTTCAAACACACGGCTTTGTTTAAAGACGAGCTGATGAGAAACAGCAGCCATTTAAATATTGTTTCAGAGACTTTCATATGTCAAAGTCTTTACAGGATGTTTGTGAGGGCATCAGATCAGAGTTTGATTATTTCCCTTGTCTCTCCTCAGGAGTACGACCTGATGGTCCTCCCCAACGCGTTCATGATCCACATGCCCCACGCTCCCAGCTTCGACATCTCCAAGTTTCGCTCCAGCTCCAGTTACCGCAACTGTCTGAACACGCTGAAGGACGAGTTCCACCAGGACCTGTCCAGGAAGTACGGCTCGGCCGCTCTCAAGTACCTCACCGCCCAGAGGAACATCTAAGAACCAGGACTGCTGAGAGCCAGCGAGTCCGGCGGCCTCCGAGCTCCTGACCGACGAGGCCCGAGAGCTCGGACACGTACTGACGACGCCGCGCCGCCGGCCGCGTCGCCGCAGAGCGCAAACACTGACGGTAAAGCTTTACGGCCCTTTCGAACGTTATCGGGCTCCTGTGCATTAATTCTCCAGTCGACTCCACCTCAAGGCGGCCGAGGACGAGACGCAGAGACGGACAGAGGACGGGATTCACCGGGCTGGACGTGGCGAGTGACGAGCGTGGATGCTGACGGGACTAGCTTTAAGGCCGGGAAATAACAACCATATTCTTATAACTTGTTCTGACAATCAGGGCTTTTTCCAGAAGACACATAAAGGACCAGTCCGTCCACGCGGACACCGGGACACGACGGGACTCGTGCAGTTTGGGGAATGGTTTCAAAGACTGACTGAGGCCGGTCGAACTGGAGAAAGATTTAAGCCTTATCACTCTCCATGGTATTCACTGATATTTAATACTTTTTTTTTCAGTGTGAATCAGAACCAATGAATAACGAACGTTTTGATTACGACTTTACATAAGAATCAGTTTATTTTTCCTTTCTATATTTTCAGACCTCTTTTGAAGAAAACCCATCACGTCCCGTCGAGTTATGTCAGATTTTCTGTGAGCTTCAGGGATGTGCTTCGTGTGTGTGCGCGCGCGTGTGTGTGTGCGTGTGTGTGTGTGATCCAGCTGCATCATCTGGCTCGTCTTCAACACGCATACTGATTGTCCTCAGTGTCATCCGGCTTCTGTCTTGATCATGTATTAGCTTGCATGTAAAGAGTGGCACGACATGTCATTGTTAAGGTTTTTTCCCATCATTCATCCCTCCGAAAGAAGCAAAAATCCACCAATGACAGCAGACTTATCATTACTGATCGGGACCAACTCACGCGACCAACGCTGACACCTGTCAGTGAGTTGTTACTAGCAAAGCTCTGGAATAAAACTGCGACGCTCGGACGAAGCGCGGGAGCTTTTTGGGTTTCTTGTGTTTGTGTCATCACATCCAAACTGTCTGATTCACTGGATTTGTGTGTCGTCTACTGTTCCACCTGTTTCTGTGTGTAAAGTCCAACTGAAACGCCAACTTCAGACCGTCTGCGCTCACATCACGCAGCCCCCAGACCAGCTCCCGTCACAGCGCTCGTCACAGATAAAACCCGCCTTCTTCAGGTGTCTCATGTCTGTTTCAGACCTCTTCGTCCTCCCGAGTGGCCGAGCGCCAGCAGAGGGATTTGATCTACTAACTTTAGCTTACAAGCCAAAGAGAAGTAGATCTTTGAATCCCTCAAGTGTTTGAAATGTTTACAGCTGTTGATTATCTCCATAAAACAATCTGACCCTTCAGTCACGTGACGAGCACCGGGACACCTGAGCACCTCCCTCTGCTACGGTTAGATTAAGACGTTTAACAAAGGCCTCAAAGACCCACATTTGACCCCCTCTGAGACAAAATGTCTTTATGAGTCAACATTACGTCCAGCTGCCTTTGACTCTGCACAGTTTACATAACTAGCTTGATGCTAACGAGTGCATCTTTCCCTGGTGGATGTGTCCATGCTTCTAGATTAAAAAAGGAGACGTTAGCTTGGAGGCTAACGTTAGCTGCAGTTCAGTCTTACAAGCTGCTGTCTGACACTCGCTGCGTGGATTTATGCAAAGACGCTCTGATGGACAGTCTTTACAGAGAGGAGGAGGCGTCGGCGTCAAACCACACATGAACAACGAACTGATGTCTTTCACATGAAGAGGCCTCCTGCTCTGCAGAGCACACCAAAAAGACAACATGCAAGTCAGCTTCAGTTGGACTTTAGTCTTGTTATTTTCAACGTTTTCATTTCTCTTTTTGGAGGACGGCGGCGTTGTCTGCTTCCACCGTCCGTCCAACACTTCCAGCCAAAGCAGCGTCACCTCAGCTGACGTTTCCACGACGGTTAGCGGGCGGATTATCACGGCCCTCATCGTTAGTCTGACCACCGTTTTGACTGACCAAAACCTGCAGCCCTGACAAACTTTTGAAAATATTTAGCATATTTTGGTGTAAATTTGATGGTAATGTTTTTTATGTTCTTGGTGCAAACTTAAACTTTTAGCTCCAATAACAGCTGAAATAATGGAAAAATGGGGCCGTGACGTTGTGGGGACGCAGCAGAGCTGAAACAGCTTTGGATGGTTCATGTCCTCTGCACTCTTCTCACCCTCAGCCGTGTTAAAAGTATTTCCACCGTCACGGCGTCCCGTCATGTTTCGACCTGCGTTTGGACGAAGGCGAGCAGAGAAGGAGTGACTGACATCCAGTCTGATTCCACACAGAGTGAGGCAGGAGGAAGAGGAGTGGTGAAGGCGTAGATGGTTTGTTTGTTGAGGAGTGACTGTGAACTGTGCCCCCCCCCCCGCTGCCATCCACGCCACCTCCATTGACTTGTTGTTGATTGTGGTAAATGCTAGTGCCTTTGCTGTATTGTGAAACTGGATATTGATTGTACTGTTGTACCGACAGGGCCTGGGGATCGTCAGGCACTCTATTTATTATTGTTGACTCAAATCAATCATATTTTTCTATGTAAGTGCTTTAAATAAATTTGCCCTTTTTTAAATCACTCCGTCTGGAGGATTTTGTTTTTCATCCTCGGCCGACAGCGTCCAGCGTTTCTTCACTCACTGTTTCTGTTGAGTTCATGTTATTTTGGGATTACTGAAACCTGGAGGATTTTTCAAATTCATACCCCTAAAGGGCAAATAATATCTTGGGATATCCAGGAATTTATAATATTCACCAAGCTCAGTGGTGTTAAGCCTGTGTGAACCTTCCATGTGTGTAATTGGTCCAAAGAAAATTTCCAATACAAACTAAATTATTTTGGATGAACTCAGAATTCCCCCGATAGTTTCTGTCATTTAAACACAAATTACAATAAATTAATTGGATGCATAAATTTGCCTGCAGTGTTAGAAGGTCACTGCTGCCACCGGCTGACGGTGACCATTTCTACATAAAAGCAGCAGACATCTTTTAGTTTGTTTTCCCCACTCGAAATACAGAAAAACTACAAAATACTCTGTTTCCAGAATACAGAGAAAAACAGGCAGAAAACGGCCGTGATGATGTTTTATTCACTATAAGTCATCCAGCCGCACCGACAAAACATCCTCAAGCTAAAAAACTGGCCGAATGACTTTTTGGAGTAAAAGTGACTCAGAGCAGCTCGTCAGTCTGAGGCGTTCGAGGTCCAGTCAGTCTGCAGGAAATGGAGCCATCACATCAGCCGTTGCAAATTACAACGCTAATAAACTTTAAAAAGCATATTTGAATGGCATTAAAGTTAATAAGGACCCAATCAGCTCTTCAGCAAATTGAAACTATCCAATAACACTTGAAATGATGAACTCTAAACCAAAGAGTCGCCTCA
>JBBMOE010000001.1:229490-304490 GCA_037975065.1 Chaetodon trifasciatus | reverse complement strand
CATGAACCCATGAAATACCTTTTGAGTATCAGACACTCTTCGTCTGTCTGTCTGTCTGTCTGTCTGTCTGTCTGTCTGTCTGTCTGCAGACTCGACAGGTGTCTCTGAAAGTTTGTGGTTTTCAAACACGGAGGAGCAGAACTTTTCCCCCAGAAACAAATAAGTGAGTACAATGTCACGTCAAATGTGGATGAATGCATTTCTTTCATTGTAAAAAACTGCATCATCAACTGAATCTGTGTCTTTTTTTAATGGTATTATTGATAGAAATGGAAATGCATATTTTCACTAAACATTCTGTGACTTATTTGATCAGAATTGACAGATAATCGGCTGCTAACTGGAGTCTCTTCTGCATGGAAACAAAGGGTTAAAATGGCTGAAGGGAGACTGCTGCTGTGCCGTCCTCTGAGGAAAAAAAAGGAAATTGGTTTCAACATAAAAAGATAAATCCGTGCTTGTATAATTCACTTTGTAAAGACTATGATTGGATTGAAACTGCTTAGAAATTTCAGCTCTCTGATGAATCACTTCTCTGAAAGCAGGTGAATGGTTTGATTTTTCATTGTGTTTCTAACTCAATGTTTTTACATCAAGACTTCACACAAATTCCCTCCAACGACTCGGAAGCTTCTCAGACGAGGATTAGAAACGATCAGAGTGTTTCTGTGACGCCGACGTGGACGACCTGCTGCAGCTATTTTGGTTAAACCTCATGTTGTTGCCTCGTGGGTGGAAGCAAAGAGACGCGGCTTTATTCTCTGTTTCCTCGAGACAAACCAAAATTTTCAGGGATTTAAGAAGCAAAATAAATATTAAATAATGTCGGCTAAAAAAATGTGTTGATGTGAAGACGAAAGAAGTTTGACTTTTGTGTCCTTTGCTGATTTATTTTGGGAGTTTTGGAGTATTTCATGTCCTCTGGTGTTTCAGTCTGGGCAGCTGGCAGTTTTCTCTTATATACCTCTAATAAATCAAACCACACACTTTGAGGAAATAAGAAAGACAAAGGCCTCAAAAGTTCAAGAAAATAACAAATATATGAAATGAAAAACGTCAAAGTCGATGACAGAATCACAAAAATATAATTTCCACTGCAGAGGAAACGGGACGAAGACGATGATGACTCACTGCGTCTGCGTGTGGACCTCAGTCTGCCTCCCAGAGGTGGAATAAACCCCCCACTGCCGTCACAGCGTTTCTTACTCTCTGCCATAAAACGTCACTTCATCATTCTTTCTTCTTCTCTTCCTTTTCTCACACGGTCAGAATCTTTGTGTTACGATGGTTTTAATAACATCAGAACTGAAATGTACAATTCTTCTAAATCTGAACTGTAATCTGCTTTTAAAGAGAGATGTCAGCTGCTAACAGCCCGACCTGCAGCAGCTCATGACACATCCAGATACCAACGTCCTGGAAATCACTGACGAGCTACTGATGATTTCTGTTAACGTGTGATGGTTCAGCTCAGGCAGCGTGGACGAGTGTCGTCTGCAGAGTCCAGAAGCAGATCAGCCTGAGCAGAAGGTTTCTTCTCCTTCTCCTTCTTCTGCTGCTGTTTTAATTACAGATAGATTGATAGTTTGGAACATCCTGAGCGCCTTCATGGAGAAAGGAGGAGGAGTTAGCTAAAGCTGTGAGGAGTCGGCGCTGCACAGAACCGTCTGAAGGTTCCTTGTTGGAGGTGATGAACGAGGAACCAAACATCACGTTCAAACGAGTCTCCTCCAGACTGAACTTTAAGACCCACTTTAAGCACGGTCCACTCTGACGTCTGTCCCCAGCTCGTCTCATGGACTAAAAAATGTTTTTCCACCACCTCCTGCGACACGCTCAGAGGCTCTTCAAACCACACACGAGCTCCTCGCTGCCTTGTCACAGCTGCATTCTCACTACCAACAACAGATAATGAAGCCTGTTCATTTTTATCTTCAATGAATTAATCAGCTAACCTCTGAGGACGGTTACCCCCACCAGTCACTGATCACAGCCTACAAAGACGGATCATTACCGAGGACAAGAATCTTCCCCGGTGTGGCTTTGATGTCCCCGGGACTCGTCCTGCTCCTCGGGGAGGAGTTTATCCAAGTCGCCTCCGGGTCCCTCGGCTGATAGGAGCCTGCAGTCGGTGTCGAGCGGGAGGAGGCGATGGAGCCATCAGGGGATCTGGGCGGGCACAGGCCAATTATTAGTGTCAGAGTCGAGGCAGGATCGATGCAGCTCCAACAAAAACCAAGTCCCACCAGAGGCCCGGAGGACTCCTCCTCCTCCTCAGATCAATGGCAATAAGGGCTCCCTCTCTCTCCTCTCCCCTCCACGGGCTCGATAAAGGGGATGCTATCACTCTGTCTCTCTCAGCAGTGATTAGCTCGCAGCAGTGACGTATCTATCATATTTACTCTGGGTAGTTATTGTCCTGTCTGTGTTTTATCGACTGCTGGTCTTCAGAGACTTCGAGTTGTCCATTGATGACCACAGTCCAGACCTGCTAATGATGGAGTCACAGACAATAGAAACGTCTGCACAGCAGAACAGATCTTAACTGTGACTGACCACAGCGAAGCTTTCATTAAAGGTATAATGTGCAAAAATGGCCATGTGCCAAAGAGTAACTGCTAGCTGACGGATAGCTGCCATTAGCTACTTAGCTCCGTTAGCTGTGCAGCTAATAGTCCTATTAGCTGAGCTCAGAGCAGCGGGGGATCGTTGGTGTTTACGCCGCGGACAACTGAGCCGACTCAGCGGCCTGCCAGTGAACACAGATGATGTGTTTTGCGATGAGTCAGCAAATTAAGTTCGTCTTAGTTTTGTATAAGAAAGAAACTTGAATTCAGGTGTACGGTTGCTTTTTTCTGTTTAATAAGGGAAACAGGTGTAAGAACAGTTCCTTTTTGACATTCGGAAGTTCAATTTGATTATTTATTAGACTAAAGAAGCTAAGGACGCTTGTGAAACGAAGAGGCTATGCTATCAGACAAAGTGACACGACACGGCTAGCTGGTTAGCATGCTAACTTCAGTAGATATCTCATAACACAACACATAGATGTCTTTATCACACCGTCAGAACTGTTCAATTTTAAGCATTTTAAACTAAAATTCTGGCCTTTTCTTACACATTGCACCTTTAAAATGTCAACACGGCTGCAACGGGAGTGAATTCAAGGTAAATATCTAAAAGCTGCCACTGAAATACTAAACATGACGTACAGTTAGCTTCTCTGTGATCGCTCATTTTAAATGCCCGTACATCACACAGCGCCTGTCACGAACTTGTATTTATGTTGCCTGTCGCGCTCATAAAATACAGATTCGATGAGCAGTTTGTAAAGACGGTCAACAGGTAACGTTTATGAGCTGAGACTAAAAGCATTTCTGTTTCACTGTCTGACAACAGAAACAGTAAAACGTAAATAAGATGAAATGAATTGTGAATGCGGCTGCATGGAAGCACAGCTGAGGTCTAGCAGGGAGCAGGAGGACGTTTCACACACTGCATTATGGGATTGAGGGCACCAAGTCTGAGTGGGATGAGCTGCTTTTAAAGGGTGGAGATGAATAATTCTCTCCTGAAAAATAAAACCGAGGCGTGTTTTCATCCCACACGAGGGAGAGGTTGTTTTTCTCTGTGCAAAGTCCATTTGATCAATAAGTGTTATTTTCAGTGCTCCGCTTAATGACAGATTGAAAGCAGCGTTCTGCATGTGGGATAATTTGGGTATTACTTTAATTGAGTGCATGTCATTTAGAAATACTGAGCTCATTAGTCTCCAACCAGGAGGATCCAGGCTGTGAAGAGAGATGCATGTTTGGTCAAAACAGACGATCGGCTCGCTTCGCAACATTCGACATTATTTCAGCCACCAAATTAAATAACTTCAGATATTTCTGTCAGTTGTCCAAAGCTCATCATGTTAAGTCCATTAGAAACCCTTTACTGTTCCAACGGCCCGGCTGAGAGCCGCAGGAGAGTTTGTTGTTCTTCCCGTCCATCGACACGAACTTCAGTTTCAGAAACTTCAGGTTCAGAAAACCAGTAGAAAGCTGAAACTCTCATGAATCGAGTGGTTCGAACCATTTCAAGATACAATCACAGCAGGAGGCTCAATGAGCGCCAACAGCAGACAAACGACCGCTTTAAAAACTGACGCCGTCTCTCAATGATCCACAGATCGAAAACACTCCAACAAAGGTCCAGAAGATCCACTGCAGCGGAAATACGTGGTCCAAAACATGAAAATAAACCACAAAGAGATGTTTTCTCCTTTCAAATTAGCAGGCGATGTGCTCGTATTCTGCTGGTCTTCTGTCATTTCTGCTGTACACAGGCGGGCGCCATCTTGGCTCCAGTTACTCTGACGAGTCTCAGTTTTCACATGACACCTCACTTGACCAATCACGATCCGCCACGTGAGGACTAACACCCACAGAAGCCAATAACAGTTAAAGGAGGGCCCGCCTTCTCTTCTCATGTGTGAAGATCGAGCCAATCACTGCCAGTCCTGAAGATGACTGACACTTCGAGGAGTGAAACTCTGAACGTGTCGATGTGCCTCTTTAGTGATCTCCTCATCTCACTGGATTCAGCTAACGGGCATATTATTACACGAGGTTTGAAGTCATAACTGCAGAAAGGGCCTCGATATAAAGATATATACCCAAAATGTATGAATAGATACCTTAAATATGAATATAGATGGCCAGAATTTAGTTTTCATCCACATAAATATCAATATTTAGATAGTTAAAAGTAACACATTGCCTTTTTTTGAAGAACACCTAAATAACCCATTAAAAAAACAGTTTCTGTGGTATTGTGATCAGTTCTTATTGAACCTGGACGCGGGTAAGGCTTCATGCTGTGGTCTCATTGTGTTTTCCAGCTAATAAGCCCCAGATAAAGTCATCTGAAGGAATCTATCTGCAAAACAATATTCAGGCAGACTGCTGAGGATTAAAGTTCAGAGCGTGACCTTTCAACAGAGACCAAAACCTCCACAAAAGGATGGTACTTATATCTTGAGTTGGGCTGTTTCGTCAAACCATAAATCAACCATATCACATACAAATGGTATTAATTCAATAAAGCATCGACACAGAAACCTTCCTGTCAACAATCAGCGATTCCCCTGAAGCTTCGTGCTTTGTGTGTCGACAGCTTTCAACACTTTGTACCCTACGGCAACAAAAGAGCCTTTATTAAACGAGACAGTCGTGATAAAGACGAGACTAGAACAGATACCCAGCGGCGACCTCCACACCCTGACTGCTGCACACTGCACCATCAACATGATTCATGGAGGACTGAGCTGCACGGAGGCAGAGACAGAGCTGAGGAGACGGATGTTCGACGGTAAGCAGACGTCTTGTCACTCAACACAAAACAACAACTGCATCGCACCACAAAGCAAAAACGACCAAAGAACACGGTGCATCAGAGGCAGGTCAAGAGGCTGGCTCACTTTTAACAGGGCGGTTACCAAAGAAAAGCGAAAAGAGCATCAGTCAGAGATCAGATAAATGTTTCTCTACACGAACGTGTTTCCACTGTGGAAACCTCACAGCAACAGAGATGAATGGTTCACGGCACGACACCAACAGCCTGATGAGCGACGGCTGCGGCTGCATGCTAATCACGTTCAGTTCCTTTGATCCCGACGGGATTCCTGAGGCCGTCGATGTTTTACGCTCCCATTCCATCACAGCAGCTCGGATAACGTGACGGATCAGTAAAACACAGAGTATGAAATAAAAAGTAGATTCACTTTCAGCTTTTATTCAAAACTCCATTAATGAGCTCAGGTAAGAAATCTGTGAGTCACGTGACGATCACACACGTCTCTGTGACGATTGGCTCCCAGCTGGTCATTACATCATAAATGCCGCAGGTACGTCCAGGTGTTTAACTGAGACCAGCTCAGAGAAACTTTCCCTCTTCAGCAGAGGAACGTGACACCGAAGCAGCGATGCACTTTAACACCTTTTACATCCGTTTATCTACATTTACACATGAAACTGAACGGACATTTTCCGCTTCAACAAACACTTATTTCTTCCCTGATCCCAGACCCTGGAGGGAGGATGGCGGGGGGGCTCTCAGCAGCCGCCAGCTACGTAACCTCGATCAACGAGAGCCGTCCTCTCATTTCTTAGATCGCACGGCCCAATCAGGAGGCTGCAGCAGCGGCGGCGCTTAATGAGGGCGAAGGGTGAACACGCTTTTACACATGGATTCATTAGAGAGACATATTGCAATATTTGGTAAATGAAGCCTAACCAGTGCAGCGTTGATGCTCTGCTAAATGTATGTGTGTGTGTGTGTGTGTGTGTGTGTGTGTGTGTGTGCATGTGCGTGTGCGTGTGCGTGTGTGTGTGTGTGTGTCCATGCTAGCCCCAGGTCTCCAATTACAGACCAAACCTCTCATCTGGAACAGAGGCCAAAACACCTGCTCACAACATCTGCAGAGCTAGCTGCACACACACAAACGGGAAGACTGTCTGTGTGTGTGTGTGTGTGTGTGTGTGTGTGTGTGTGTGTGTGTGTGTGTGAATTAGGTTTACACACTCCATTACTTTGTGTGTGTTGGCTTTCAGGTTTGTGATTGGCTGCCCTGGAGGGAACAGAGCAGTTTTCTGTGGACCAAACTCAGTTCAAACTGCTCAGTGTGTGACAACGATGACTGTGTGACGTCCTCTGTGTCTCTGAGGGAAATGACATCATCGTGATGTCACAAGTCCAAAGTGGAGGTGTGGAGTTTGAAACTATAAAGATGATTATGGGAAGTTTTGTGGGTTTGACCCGCTGAGGACTAAAACAACCACCGCTGCATCAAATCCACTGAACCTGAGCTGCATGTTCCTTCTCTGCCACGGCACACAGATCTGCTCTGGACATCGTGTCCTCTGTCCTCCTCTGAGTCTAAAACACTGAATTTTATATTCTTTATTTCTGTTGCCATAACAGCTGCTCTGTGCACATATGAGTCAGCTTTGTTTGGTAATGGGCTGAATTCATTTAGTGCTTTTCTACTTCTACACACGCCACACACACACACACACGCACACGCACACGCACACGCACACGCACACGCACACGCACACGCACACGCACACACACACACACACACACAGAGCCGGGGATTGAACCAGCGACCTTCTCATTAGCAGCCCTCTTCAGCCACAGACGCCCTGAACAACATTTATTAAAAGTACAATTTATTGTGCAACTACAGCATGATGGATCATCCTTTCAACATATATTTGGTAAAACAAACTGATTTCTATGAGCAAACATCAATTCCTAAGCCACCAAAAAGTGACAGTGCAGTGATGAGACGTTTGTCAAACGCAGACAAGAGGACGACTTTGTCTCCTCTTTCAGGCTCTGTATAAAAAATAAACCTGTAGCACAAAACAGACTCCGTCCTAAAAAACAACTACGGTCTTTAACAGTCATCCAAGCAGCAGAGATGGAGTCTCTGCACACCATCTAATGAGCGATTAAAGCAAAAAACAGACCATAACAAACAGGCTTTTCCTCTTCTGGGAGACCATTAAACCTCCATAATGTGTCTGAACTCGGCCGCGCACACCGACATCTTCTACTTCACATAAAGTTCCACACCGACCCACAAACACAAAAGTCTCAGACTGTGAACATCAAGCCCACATTAGCTTTGTGGCTAATGTGGGCTTTGTACCTGCAAACATGACCACACACACCTCAGTTTGCTGAATGGGACTCAGAACAAACATCCGTCGGGGAGCAGCGCTCTGCTGACGTCACTGAGCTCGTTAGCTGAGCGTCAGCATTGTACAGTCTGGAGGCTACACAGCGTCCGTCCGTCTGTCTGTCTTTAGCTTGTAAGCTACAATCTAGCTTTGTGACTTCATACACCTGCTGGCTCACCTGCCGACTCACCTGCCAATCAGAGCCAATCTTCCATTCAGTAATAAAAATATCAACCTTTACAGGTTTTTAGCTGCAGAAAAGGACGAGTGATGTCTGTCTTACTGTGATTTCAGCTGCACGTTTGTCTCTGGTAATATTAAATGACTGATACAACATTTGCACTTGTCAAAATACACGTTTATCCGACCTTTTGCTGCAGGCTGGGGTCTGCGCCTCTCTTCTTCTTCTTCTTCTTTTGGGTTTCAGCAGATTTGATGCCTCGGTGCTGCTTCTCTCAGTTTGGACTGGCTGTGAAGACGTTCCAGGTACGTCAGGCGCTGATGTTTTTACTGTTCCCGGCTGCACATCTGTGTCATGACTGTTTTCACAGGTCGTGCTCTACATGTTATATTCCATGAGGAAACATATCTGGGATTCCACACACACATCATCCACTTTCATGTTGTCCAGTTCTTGTCAAATCTCATGTCGGTCCGGTCAAAGTTCAGCCATGACCTCTCAGTTTTTACTAAACACACATTAAATGTACAAGCACATATTTCCAGATCTGCATCTCTCCTCAGAGTCTTTTCTGCTGCTTCATTTCACCTGAACACAACATGTGCTGGCAGCCATTTACACACCTGCTGCTACTACCTGTTAGTCATAGGGAGGAGGCGTGGCTGCATGAGGAGGCGTGGCTTTTCCATGTGGAACAAACCAAATGAAGAGGGGGACAAGACAATGAAGCAAAGCAAGCCAAAGAGCACTGTTTTTCTGATTTATTTCATCTTTATTTAAGCTGGATGGCGTCCAGAGATCTAAACCAAACTGAAACAGCCATGGCTTAATAATGAATGCAATGACTGTTCAAACATCAGTCTCTTGGCATTTTGTCTCGTTTTGATGGATGAAAGTCAGACTTGAGCTTGAGACGATTACAGGCCATGACCACCAGGTCACAGGATGCTGCAACAAGCACATCACAAACACTGTCACACAGTCAGAATAGGATCAGATGCTTTCTGTGAGTGGGTTCGTTCCCAGCAGTGTAACTCTGGATAAAGGCACTTGAACACATCGCTGTCCAGAGGCGGCTGATGCGTCTCTGAGGCCTCAGCGGTAACTCGACAGTGACAGAGCTGCACGCCTGTCAGCCGCCCTCCAGCTCTTATCTGGACTCGACGTTTCCAGGCCGACAGCGTGGGAGCCGTCCGGTGCACAAACTGTGGAGTTTGAAATTGATTAATTCATTTATATTCATGTCTGCTGCTTCTCAGAGCCGAGACAAAGAGGAGGTCTCTTCAGCAGAACGAGCACAGCAGACGAATAAATCACTGACAATGGCTCCTTTTAATACACCAACACGTATGAGATGGAGTTGGTTTAGTTCATTTTGTGCAGGAAGCGGGCCAGCGCGGGTCTGCAGAGCTCAGAGAGATGAGAGCAGGTTCAGGTGATCCATCTGGAACGCAGCCAGACGACTTATGGGTTCGTTTGGTTAATTAAACCTTCAGACAGTCTTATTAAATGCTGCATGATGACACAGCGTGACGGAGCGGCAGCTGGACCGTCCCCGCCCCGTGGACCGAGCGACAGGCGGCAGCTCTGCGTCTGGACATCACACTGACTCTCCTCATTAGACCAGTTGAGCAGCAGAGCGCCATCGAGCCAAAGGCGCTTCAGATCAGGAAACAGGCTAACAGCTCAGTGAGCGGCGTGGAGCATCCACCCACCAACACATCAGTAACACGCCGGCTCCCAGCAGCTGACACCTGCGCGTGGACGAAGGTGTGTGTCAACAGACTCAAGACCAACGCTTCTGGTACGTAGAGCTGACGGTCGCCATTAAAATTGATTCACCCACAATGCAGTGGGGGAGCTCTTAAGCTTCATGTCTGTCCTGAGGGCGCCTGTAGATCCAAAGGGTTCATCCTCTGGGGAGCTTTAAAGGGGAAGTGCATTGATTTTACTCATTAATGTCTGTTTCCAGGTGTTGCTGAATTCTACTGCATACGTTAAAAGTGGCATAAAGCCTCGAGTGTCTCAGGGGGACAGAGGTGCCGAGCGGGTAATGCAGGCTCCAGGTTCTCCAGGCAAGAAGCAGAGAGCAGACACGTGAATATTAAAGCCACATGTGATGGTGAACACGTCACCTCGAAGCCACAGGCATTAATTTTCTGCTTTAACAGCCTCCACTCCTCTGGTTCCACCACCTATCAGAACGTGGCCGCAGGGATCCTAAGAGCTGATCTCTGCAGCTCGTTGTTTTCAGCAGGCCGTGCAGCCTCTGAAGTTCAGTCTCATATAAGAGTTAAGATAGGAGTGTGTTGCATTGTGCTGTGCTGCATTTATTAAAATAAAGTTCACCTGTTCTGTGAGGTGGATGACTGACAGACTTCACACAAGGCTGCTGCGGTGCTGTTGCCCTTTATGCGTAACGCACCGACATTTGAGAAACTTCAACTTTTCAGCCGTCTTGAACTTGTGTTTTGACCTGAAAATGATCAAATCAATGCTTCCTGTGCTGAAAAGGTCACCAGCCTCTCCCATACAGACAGACATCCACCCTCGCTCAGTCCCGCCTTCAGCCTGTCCGGCTCACCCCACCTGCAGGACCCGTGGAGGACAACTCCTCCCAGATACAGCAGCGGCTTCCCAGAGCCTCCACCTGCAGGAACCTGCAAGCTCCTGGGTCTCGGTTCTGCTTGTCCTGCCAGAACATTTTGGATATTTAGCACTGAAAAGGCGAGAACAAACACCAGAACAAACACTTTTTGGACGGCAGCAGGAGTCTCAAGAGGCCAGCTGAGCCGGTCTCCAGAGCCGAGAGGGGCAGAGAGGGGTCTCTGCTGGTGCCCCCCCCCTCAGGTTCATACCATCAGAAAACAGCGTGCTGCTCGATTTTCTCCTCAATCAGAAGGTGACTGAAGAAACCGTCTGCAGGAAAATAAAACACGGTGCATTGAAAAATGTTACGTGATGATTAAAATCCCCACAGCACCTGAATGTTACACGCAAACGCAGTTAAACCAGTGACTTTTAACCCAACGCTGTGCAGCTCAGTCTACAGTTTACATGAACGAATGCAGCAGAAGGCAGCAGAACACAGAAGTCACACCTGGCTGAAAACATCTCCTGCATGCTGAAACCTCCTCCCTCACAGCTCGTATCCAAACACACGACCTGCTTTATCAACGCGTGTCGCAACCCAGCTGCTGTGTTTGATCCTCCGAGGGCACCTGGATCCTCTGAGCAGCCACGAATGGGTCCAGGAAGTCGAGCAAATCAGCTGACGCGTGTGGTTTAACCAGCATCAGCAGGACTAAACGGCCTTTTTGCGTCATGTTATTTAACTGGTATGAATGCAGTCACGCTGGTGAATAACAGCTTCCACAGTGACACACATCACATTTACTGCTCAGGAGCCTCCTCTGCTCCCACATGTTAACTACTGACAAACTCCCTTTGCAGTCCGGTCACACTCGACTTCCTTGTCTTCTTGTTCACAACAACTAAATCACATTGTGAGACTGTACAGCCTGAGGACTACGCTGCAGCTCCCTCCCACTCACTTCCAAAGCATCAATACAACTTCCTGTTTTCCTGCTGACAGCCTAAACAAGGACTCATATAGAAAGCATTTATGGAGTTGAACACACTTCATCGCCTATTCATATACTGAAGCCACTGAACACAAACGACAGCGGCGAGGCGATGATGGTGCCAATATCTCAGGAAATAAACGTCACCGCCTCTTTCTTTTTCAGGCTCAGCCGTCACCACGGCCTCCGCCTCTCGGCCCGTCTCCTGCGTGTCATCTCAGATTAATGGCCTGTGGAGAGGTGCAGGGGAGGGATGTTTTCCACGGCGTTTCACAGAGTTAATCTCGGCTGCGGCGTGTTGTCAGCACATCCGATACGTGGCGATTTCCCTCGGGGTGGTCTCGGATCTCTCTCTCTTCACTTTCTGTCTTCTTCCTGCACTCGCTCTCTCTGTTTGTGAGAGGAAGAGAAGACGGAGAAGACAGAGATTCATGCAGTCCTGCATAGCCGAAGAAACAGCCCGAGAAGCACCGAGAAAAAGGAGTCCAAATTATTTTGACCAAGTGATTTTAGCTGCAGGCGTCATTCACCTGAAAGCAAAACCAGAGCAGATAGAAGCAAACAAATGGAAGCTAACAGTGGTTAGCCTGCTTTACAGAGGAAATCATCCAGTTTCACAAGAACTCTGCAGAACACTGACAACAAAAGTCGAAGATGCTCCTCATCTTTGACTTCAGTGTGTTTCAGGTCAAACTCATTTCAGCTCCTTTATATCCTGTTGGTGCTTTAATCTACAGCAATGCATCATTTTCTATGAGATCATCATATGTCTGCAGCGCGGCCGTCCTGTGAGAACCACGTATCTCAGAAAAACAGGCTGTTTTCAGCTTTGTGACGATGCTTTTTCAGCTGATCCAAGAGGCTTTTAAAGAGTTTACTGAGCTGAAGAAGACATGAAGGAACTCTTCATCCTTCAGTTCAGCACAAACATTCAACACAGCTGGAGATACGAGCTTTTCACTGGACTGGAGGGGCATGAAAAACGTAACTAGTCCTTGAATTTGTCCCAAAGTAAAGCGCTTGTTTCCGTTCCACCAGGACTCTTCATGTGCAAAAAGACGCAGTTTGTTCTGGATGCAAAAGACGGAGCGACGGGAGAAAAGTGAATGTTTGACGGTTCAGATTCCTGTGGGCGCTGGAGGACAAAGACGTCGTGTCAGTGGGATCGACGGTCAGGAGGAATTACTGCGGTCTGACTGCTTCAGTCACCACAGCTATTCCAGCGAGCGTCATAATGTGACTGTTTATCCAGTATGAGTTCAGAAAAGCTTTTATCACGACTGAACGTCTGCTGCCATGTCAGCGGTCCTCCTACGAGGCTGGAGCGTTCTTCCCTCGCTGAAAACTAACCTCATTGATTGATGAAACATGAGAAAACTGAAAAGTTTGTCCAGTGTGGCTCCAGCAAAGTCAGCCACAACAGTCCTTGTTGTTATTTCTGCTTCTTTTAGCAGAATTCAGGCCACAGACACACATCACACATGAAAACCAGGATGTCCAAACCTTTCAGAAATGTGCAAACCACTGTCTCTAAATCCATGGGTCTGGGATTACTGCATGTGGAGCAGTGGAGGGTCTGCATGTGGAGCAGTGGAGGATCTGCACGTGGAGCAGTGGAGGATCTGCACGTGGAGCAGTGGAGGATCTGCACGTGGAGCAGTGGAGGATCTGCACGTGGAGCAGTGGAGGGTCTGCACGTGGAGCAGTGGAGGGTCTGCACGTGGAGCAGTGGAGGGTCTGCACGTGGAGCAGTGGAGGGTCTGCGGCTCTGCAGACTGATGTTCGGTTCAGCTCTGTCCAGACTCGCTGAGACGACTTCGCACTCAGCGCTGCCCTCTGTGGAGACTCCAGGCTACGTTAGCCACTGCTAGCATAACACTCCAATCTCTCACCATTATGTCAGCAGTTGCATTGTGGGTAGTGTAGGCACCGGGTCTTGAGTTCCTCATCATGAATTCTTGTTCAGGTCATTGTAGTAAACGTTGTCCTTTTCTGTTTCGGCCTCTGTGACTGAGCGAGTAAATGTTTTCCAAGAAGGAACCCCGACGGCGTTCCGTCCAAACCAGAGATTTCTGAAAACCACAGCGGCTGCAGAAATAACGATCTGTGTTTCATTTCAGACACTTTGGGAACTGCTGTGTTTCCTGCAGTCTGAAGGCTGGAAGACAAAGCAGTCGTGAATACCTGCTATAAGATCCCTTCAGACCTGACTGCTGTACAATTAACACTCGTCTTGACCAGCGGCGGTGGTTCATTCAGCCAATCAGAGCTGGCACAGACCAGCAGGCTGCACTCCTCCTCCAATAATGACTGTGAATGTCTGCTCGCAGAGTATTATCGCCTGCTGTACTGCTCAGTTCATTCATGCTGGCTCACCTGCTCTCATGTTCACCTTTACCTCATCTTATGGACATTTTTTCAAAATGTAATATATGTCAGCACATGCGGCACGGTGGCGCAGCAGGTAGTGGTTCGATCCCCGGCTCAGGCGGGGCCTTTCTGTGTGAAGTTTGCATGTTCTTCCTGTGCATGTGTGGGTTCTCTCCCACAGACCAAAAACATGCTCATTAGGTTAATTGGTGACCTAAAATTGTCCCTAGGTGTGAGCATGAATGGTTGTATGTGTGTTGCCCTGCAGGCTCAGGGTGTACCTCTCGCCTGTTGACAGCTGGGATAGGCTCCAGCCCCCCCCCAACCCCGAAAGGGATAGTTGGGGTATAGAAGAATATAATGAATGTCAACACATAGTGCAACAACCAATCCCAGAGTTTTTCAGTTCAGAAGCAGGTCAGGTGTAACTGTCAGGACGATGGAAACGTCTTTTTCGTTCCCCTACAGTAACCACGAGCGCTTCTCTCACTGTGCCGCTGATGCAGTTACACTGTGTGCTATTAAAACGTGTGTACGTCATCCTGCACAAACATAAAACAAGATGCAATAATACACAATCCAAGAGCCAGCAGAAGGAGCTGCCTTCATCACACAGCCTCTCTGTTTGAAGAGAACCACACACCAAACTCCATTCAAAAAATGGGATGTTTAATGACGGCTAGCATGTCTGCGAAGATGAAGAGTAGACCTGCGTGAAAACACGAGAGCTGCTTTGTTTCTGTGACGTTATCTTTAAAAAGTCAGTGCCACCTCTGAATACTCATAATATATAATAATATAGAAGCAGCCATTGTGCACAGCTGCAGCCTTTATGTAACGACCTGTTGATCGGTCACACCTGAAGGTAGGCAGGTGAGATCGTAGCATAAAGATCATGTATTTGTTTCCTCATACAAACGTCACTGTTGTGTTTTTCTGTATTTCTTTGAATCTAAAAATAGTTTTCTATGCACTGTAACACACACACACACACACACACACACACACACGCACACACACACACACACACTCCTTCGGTGATTAGCCGGATTGGAGACGAGGCAGAGTGGGAATCACGAGTGGATTGGAGGGATTTATCTGTTGTTCCTGTATCTGAGCCACGCATGCACATTACATCATTTAACCCCGTAATCACAGACAATCCTGTTATCTGAGGACGACGTGATGTGATGGTGTTTTATGGCTGCGAGCGGCTCCCGCTGCTGCGTCGGCGTGTTGTCTTTTCACAAACACCCAGAACAACAAAGACGACCACAAACGTCTCCGGCAGCTCGAATCAGTGTATGCAGATCAGAGCATGAACGTGCACTGTGATGTCTCTCACTGGTGATATTACAGTTTTCTTACTGTCAACAAATCCCATGAGAAGCGGACGTGAACGCTAACTGCTAGCAGTCCAGCGTGTGTGTCACAGCTGATGGATCTTCTTCCTTTGAGCCATCGAGCTCCATTAAAAACACATCAGCGAGCCTCACTGCTGCTCTGGCTGACACGTTCCTTCATCACCATGAACACACACGCTGTAGTTTATTCAGTCCTGCACACACACACACACACACACACACACCGTCCTGCTGCCTCAAACACTCACTGCAGCATCCAATGTGGATTCATCCGCCGCTGAAAATAGTCCCCAACAAACAATCTATTCCCTCGTACAGTCTTGAAAAGTGGAGCCGTTTTAGCATGTTAGCATTAGCATTAGTTAGCATGACTCCTCTGTTACAACAGTAATTTTCAATGAGCTGCTTTTCTAAAATCACTTTCTGGGGTTGTAAAAATGAATCTCTGCGTGTTTCGGTGTCTGATAAACCTTCACACTCATGCATCTGCAGCTCCAGCTCGACCTCCAGGGTCACATTTCATTGTCACTGCCACACAAATAAAAATAAAATGACAAATAAAATCACTCCAAATATTGAAGCATGGAGTTTTATCAGTAGATCCTTCAGATCCACAAACTGTCTGCTGCTCAGCATAAACCAAAAAACATGGTGGAGTATAAGTGAGAACACTCACTGAAGTACTGTACCGACAGGCAGTTTTAAGGTACTGTTGTGCTTTTTGCTCCTATTTTCAGATTAATATTTCACACAATGATAATCTTATAAAAATACGTGGTGACAGATTAACGCTGTTTATGAAACTAATAGTATATAAAGAAGTTAAAACTGGCTCCACCTCAAGCAGCTACAACAGAACAACAGTTCACTTAATGGCACCATAATACTTCAGTCAGGGGACATTTTACTGAGTACTTTTACTTTTATTTTACACTGTTTAATTGGAGCTCGTCTTCGAGCTGCTTTCGGCCTCTGAATCACGTGAAGCCTTTAAGCGACTGTTAAAAACTCAGCTTCACGTTCATTTCTATCTAAACTTGTTAGAATCACTGCTGCGCCGCCGTGTGTTGATAATTTGGAGGACGATGGTGAAGGTGGTGAATGTAAAGATGGCTGCTGCTCTCAGGTGTCCTGATGGAGGAAATAATGGACTCTGTTTGCACCGTGGCTCTTCACCTCCACCTTGTCTGTTATCAGACATCTTACTGAAACTACTTCTTTTTGCTCGTCATGATGGCGATGCATCAACCCGACCGTGCTCATGACTGACGGCAGTTTTACAGCGTTCATATTTAACGTTAGCTCGACGCCCTCCCGTGTTTGAGTTCTGCTCCCAGCCTTTAAAAATGGTCGTTTTGTTTATCTATTTATATTTTTGTTTATCCATTTTGCTCCAGTTACGCAGAATAATTGAACGTAAAGCTTCTCTTTGGGAGATTGGACTCATTTTGGACGAAGGACGGCGAGCCCCCCCCGTCAGACGTCTGAAAACCAAATTGAATTACGCTGAGAAAAAAAAAAAAAAGGCTAAAAAAGCGTCTGTGTGATAATAAAGGGAGACTCATTGTCGGGCCGGAAAATGGATTCCATTTGTGTCGGAGGCACATTTCATTGTAGTTCAGACAATGACTGACACAGTTCATGCTGCCGAATTCATCAATTAATCTGCACCCACCTCCACCCAGTCCCTGCCCCCCCACCCTCCCCCGTTCTTTCCATTCTCTTCTTCTTCTATTGTGTGAAGGCAGGTCTCATTTTTCGTTCTTACCACTGAGTGGCACCTCTCCATTTTTAATCAAGGGCTTCAGGACTAAAGATAGCATCGCGCTTCAATCCGGTTGTAGAGCTTTGGCTCTGTAATTGAATTATTCCATCAGTTTTCTGTCTCCATCATAAAGAATAGATCCTATTGTTAAGACATAGATTCTCATTTGGAGGAGCTAAATGAGAGCGCGGGAGAAGAATGGCTCTGTCATGTTACCACCACCCTCATCTCCTGTGTTCATTGCTGCTTTGCCCGAGCTGAAATCGACTTTAAATAGACGCTGAGGGTAACATCGATGTCAGAGGCAGAATGATTCAGTTCTAGAGCTCTGTCACGTGCAGCTATGATGAACTGCGTTTGTCCTCGAGATCAAAGCAGAACGATTCACCATTAGTCCAAAGCAGAGTCCCATTGTGATGATCTGAGGCGGAGGCCCGGAGTGAAACACGGCGAGAGGCGGAGAGGAGGCCGAGGCGTCCGAGCAGGACGAGCGAGGGCGGCGAAATGTCCAGGGGACGAACTCAGAGCGTGAAATGAAGACGTCAGTCCGGGTTCATGAAGAGTGCGTCAACGCTGTTCATGTCGGTGAAATATGGAAGCGTTGGCGTTAGCACGCTCAGCTAGCCGGGGTTGTTTCGTGTGTTTGGTCGGTGAGTTTTGATGTTCTTCGTCTGTGCTGACACTCATTGCAGGCTGAGGTTAATATGTACTACTCTGCTGCTGTGGAGCCATGAACGAATCCCTCACGCTCCATGAAGAAATGGTTTTCCAGGAAGAACTTTGACAGAGTCCTAAACTCAGCCCCGTCCAGCACCTGTGAGACGGCCTCCATATGAAATATTTAGAATATGAGAGCAGAGCGCAGCGGATATTGACAGCTCGTTGTCTTCCCGCCTCACCTTGCGGAGTTTTTCATCTTGGATCGGTGACAGCGATGTTTCACCCCGGCTTTGGCTTCCTCTCCAGCAGCTCGTCTTCCTCGAAGTGATGAATCCGCTGCTTTACCTTGGACTTCTTCCCAGAAAAAAAACAGCCACCAGACAGCAGGTGCTTCACATTTTTATTAAATCTGGACTGATGTGTTACTGCAAACAGAGGAAACGTCTTCTTTCAAAGCGAGTGCAGAGCTATCAGTCGATCAGGCTTTGTTTTTATCAATTAATGTTAATTCATGACGTGAGATGAGCAAAAGATGCTGTTCCTCCAATGTTTCATGTTTTTCTCTGCTTCCCTTCATCATGAACCAAACACTTTGGGGTTAATGAGCATTTCTATGACATCACTTCAGGAACATGTGACCGGTGTTTGACTTCATTAGTGATCAAAATAATGACGGCAAATGAAACGAAAACATAATTGTTCTTTGTAGCTCAACGAAGATGACACTGATGTGCCTCATCTCCTCTTTATGTGTGTGTGTGTGTGTGTGTGTTTGGTGTGTATTTCTGTGTGTAAAACTGCTTACCTGGAGAAAATTGTCGGGTTGATGAGCCCACTGTGACCCCCATCTCCTCACTCTGTCACCTGCTGACATGCGCAGGAAAGTGGGATGGGATTCTCTATGTGTGTGTGTGTGTGTGTGTGTGTGTGTGTGTGTGTGTACAGATGTGTGCACGCACTCTCAGGTTTATCTGGTTGTGATTTCCTGGATGTTATGGCCTGATTTTGATGATAACGGTCCTCTGTCAGCAGTCTGCAGAAAACCTGCTATAAGCATTCCTGCCCTTTAGTACCAACTGAGCCTCAGTACTCCCCCAACACACACACACACACACACACACACACGCACACACACACACACACACACACGGACTGTGGGGAGGGGGTCGATGCTGCTGTTTATCACACCTCCTGCATTACAATTAAAGTTTACTGTTGTTGTGAAATGTGAATAAGACGTGCTGGTGTTAGAGGTCCTGTTTTGAAACTGGATTTAATCACATATTGATAGAGAGCGTCTCTGGTTCCAGTTAGCTGTTTGTGGTTAATGTAACCGTAACGCCGCGTCATGTTTGGGCTCCTCATGCACCTCTTTTCCTGCTCTGTGCATCCTGTCAGATACATTTGTTGAAACGATCTGTTGGCCCTTTGTTCAGGTAGTCTCCTGTGACGGAAATAAAGATTTCAAATAGCAGAACAGCAGAACATTCAGATCTATTCTGTGTGTGTGTGTGTGTGTGTGTGCGTGCTCAGGCTGTAGCACCCTGCTGTGCTGCTACACAGCTATTGATCTGGCAGTCTGAGGAGCAGCAGTAAGTGGAAGGTAAACAGGCTGCTCAGGCCTGATTGAAGCCTTGTTATCCTTTGGTAAGCGTCTCTGTCTCGTAGCTCATCAGGCAACACTGAGGTGGAATATTCAGCACATCCGTCTTCATCCACTCTCTGTTTCTGTGTCAAACACGGTCGTTTGATCGATGGAAGGAAGACGTGATGGTGACAATGACAGTGAGGAAAACCCTCAGAAGACCAGATCACGATCCATCAGTCTGTCCCCAAAGTGACGCTTTTTGTTTTCAGCGTTTGATCCATTCAGTGCGCTCACATTTGGAAAGTCTGGACGAGTCTTAATCTGTGTGTTGGTTGTACTATTTGCATTTTGAGTCATCACATCATTTCACCCCCAAATAAAGCAGCCTGCTCTCTAAACGACGCCGCTCGCTGAGCCGAAACGACCGACGAGGCGTCCAGTTTCCAAGAATATCCCTCACCCTGCTTCATCTGCGCTGTTTGTTTGCTCGTTTATTGGCCGTTTGCTCGTCGGGGCTGCTCAGTCATGCTCTCTCTGAGTGTGTGTTCGTGCAGCGTCACATCAGCCCAGTTCGGACCAGTTGTATTTATAGATCAGCCCGTCTGAGGACGGAGCCAGAAGCCGGAGAGTAATGATGCGCTACAAATGGGACTCATCCAAAACTCGTTGCCTCTCTGCCCCCACACACAGCCTTATTAACCTTCACACACACACACACACACATCCAGCAGACAACACATGCACACAAACACATTTATGGTATCCTTTTTTTTATAGATTAAAAGCTTCAAGCGACCGTTTGCCAAGTTCTGCATCGACCTGAGGGAGCACGAAATAATCTAATTATTTTCCGGCACATTAAAGTTATACATTAAGCACTTTGGAGCTTATGGAGTCTGCAGAGGTTCAGGCTTCACTGTCACGTGTTCTATACGTCTGCCGTCATGAATGTCCACAGCCACTGACAGTCTGTTCCCATTCAACACATGCTGATGTGCATGAGCATGCATGCTAGCACATATTTTGAACTTGTATCTTCAATATTTAGGGCATGAAATCAAGTGAAATCTATAAGAAAGAATGTAAGGGTGAAGCATCTGTCCGTCGCTGCACTCTCTGCAGGACACGGATGTGTTTACTGTACGTCTACACGCTCACAATGGAAGCAGAAAGCTCTCAGTCAAAGTGGAACCGTGATCAATCATTGGTGGTATAAATAGAGCTCACAGCATATAGACTGCAGGAGATGTGTGTCATTTTAAAGGCAGCCTGCTGAGACAACAACGCTGACCATGTGACCGACCATCTCTGCAGCCGCACCGCCGACGTTAAAAATGAAAGCCTGCTCCCTTTACTCCGGCGAGATGGAGGCAGGCGTCCCATCTGCAGTTTGAGGATAGAACTACGTCTTTTTCCTCCTCACGGGACGCAGAAATGCTTCAGATCGTTTGCTGCCACACATCTCAGCCGGAGCTGCTGCAGACATCTGGGTGTGACGCACCATCAGTGGATTCATGATTCACGGCGGCGTGGGACTGTGCTCATAAAGAACTTGTTTTCTCCTTTCAGCTGCGCAGACCTGATGTGGAAATCCTGTACGTAATTACTGCCACGCCAATAAAGCTAATTTGAATTTGAATGAGAGGCAGAGAGGAGGGAAAAGAGGCCGTGAGGGTGTGTTTTCTCTCTCTCTCTGAGGCGGATCGAGGCCCTCTGGACACCACTGATACGTTTCATTCAGGAGGGGAAAGACTGGATCATCACACCACCTCCTGTGGGGATGAAGGAGGCGTCTTCCTCCTCCTCTTCTCACCAGCGCGGTCATATCTTCAGAAATGTTATTAAACTGTCAAATAAAGTAATGAACTAATCTCCACAACAAACATGTTGTTTCCCCCGAGCTGAAGGACGCCTCAGTTTTAGTTGACGCCGCTGAAGTGCGGCGGGTCACCTGACAGATCCTCTCAGCTCGAGCTGCATTCGTCTGAAACATTTAACGTGATCCTCCTGCAGCAGCACAATATTTTATTCTTCCACATTAATCTGATTAAGAGTTTAATGAGAATTAAAGAGCTTCATGCAAACATCAGAATTAACAGAGTGCAGGGTGGAGAATAAGTCTTTAAGTCTTTAGTAAAAAAGATTGTTTTTGTTTGAGTCCTCAAACGCATCATTTTATTAGTGTGCCTGCATAGAATATCTTAATCATACAGTTGGATGATCCACCACTTTGGTTCAGCCTGAAATATCTGCACAACTGCTGGAGGACAGTCAAGAACCATGAGACGGCTGCAGGTCATGTGACGTCCAGATGTTCCCAGCTGCTCCAGATGAGCTCAGGACACAGAAAATATCCCAGTGAACTGAAACAGATCCGCCATCTTGCTGCGACTTTCAATAGAAATCCATTTAAAAACTCGTAGCACGTTAGCTTTTGATGCTAAATCCCGCTCATACGATCACGAGTTTGATTGACGACTTTGACACCAGCGTGCATGAACGACAGCAGCAGGTCAGGTTGTTTTTGGTCATGCAGGAGGTCGCAGAGTGAAGCAGGAGCAGAGGAGAGAGGAGGTTCGCTGCACACCGACGTTACATCACCTCATCACCCGCTCTGTCCTGGAGTGAACCGAGCAGAAGATCCACAGCTGGAGCTCCACTTTAACCGCTGCCATCAAAGGCGGCAGCGCCTGTAGGAGCGAACGCCTGCTGCATCTCTGAGCTCACTGTGGCTGCAGCTGTTCATGTGCTCTTCCTTCATATTCGGCAGCTCTTCATGTCTCCAGTTTCTCTCAAACTACAAAACCTTTAATGAGGTTTACTACGACAAATCATTGGTGGGATCATTTCTGAACTCTTCTGTCTGCTGTCTGGGTACAAAACCTAAAGATAAATCAAAGACTGCATTCAGAATTTATGGATTGTGGACATCAAAACTGGGCATAAACACAGACCACAGTCCCCCCTGAGATCACACCTGGACAACAGGTTCAGTCCATGGACAGGTCTCCATGAGACTGCTGTTAAGTTTGGACGAGGGAGGAAATGATTCAACCTGTAAGAAGCTGCTGAACAGAAGCTGGAAGACAACTAAAAGATGCTGCTTACAGATAAATGAGCTTCACAAATCAATGACTTCAGTCCACACGTGGAGGCCAAAGATGATGGAGACCTAAAGCTTCTTTGAACTGTTTATCTGGAAACTGGGGGGTCAGTTTTTAGTCAGCAGACCACTGATGGTCGACAGAGGACCATCAGGTTCAGAGGACTCTCAGAACACAGCGAAACCTGCAGCCTGACAGACATCAACAACTCTGATAACATCAATCTGTCCTCTGGCCTCCACCCAATCAGATCTGGAGTTAAAGACAACCCCATCAGCACCTCCTCTCTTAGGAACAGACCTGAGATGAAGGAGGTGGGTGTGATGCTGATGGATGCCAGTGAGCCGCCTCTCCTCCAACTCAACACCATGAAACTCTGAGTGGCATCAGAGCAGAAGAAGAGACGAACAGACGGGGACCCTGAGCCACTTCTGACACCCCAGTGTGCTGCATCTTTCTCCTGTTTTGGCCTGAGCCCGCTGCCTCGACCAGGTGGCCCCCGCCTACACCCAGAAGCAGACTTTTCAATTAGGGGTCGAGTCAACAAAATGTCCTCAACCTGCAGATTTATCAGGTTTCATATCAACGACAGTCCGTCTTCACAGACGGCTTTGAAGGACACGTTAAATTTAGCTTTATTCAATGTGTTTGACAGACAAATAATTCTGAAGGTTTTAGTTATAAAATATAATCATGAGTTTGTGTCTGGAAGCGAGACAAAAACATGAATAATGCATGTGTCCCATTGCTGCTGTCGGCGGGCTGAAAAACCCTGAAAAATGAGGAACGTTAACAGTCTGTGTCTTCACATCCACTTAAAATCAACTCCAACTAGCTTGACCCAATTTGACACGAGAGGAAACTTTGGAGGAAACCGCAGAACATTTGAGTTCCTCCTCCTGCTGCGTCCTTCAGATTCAACCGAGATTCAGATTTTGACCTGGAGGCGTCAGATCTTCTGTCTGTCCTCTGTAGTCCACCACTGTGCTGTCTTCAGGTCTCTCTACAAAGATCTGACAGCTGCGTCTGGAGGCCAGCAGAGACCACATCAGTCCAGTTCTCAGATCTTCACACGAGCTTCCTGCGTGTCCAGGAAGTGATTTTAAAATGTGTTGGTCTTGAGGCGCTGGACGGTTTATTCCTGATCTGCTGCTCCGTAACGAAGCATCCAGACCTCTCAGACGCTCTGGGTTCAGGTCTTCTAAACCTGGAGAACCTGGATTCAGAGTCTCTGCTCCACGTCTGAAACATCTTTCTGTGTTTTTTTTTACCTTGAAGCATTTCTTCACGTCTGCTCTGCTGATTTTTCATTTTCCTGTTTAATCTCTCTTAATCCACTTCTCTTTATTTTAATCTTCTGTTTCACTTAACTCTTTTAAATCCAGTTTAAATGTCTCTTTATGTCGTCTGTGTTTCTTGAACATCATGTCTTCGTGCCTGTATTCCTCACGTAAAGCTCTCTGAGTCGCTCAGGTACATTCTTCTGGCTTCGTCAGCTTCAGTCTGTGTGTCGCTAACAGCAGCTCAGTCCCGCTGTCCTCCGCTGGCTCGACGCCCAGCAGCCACTGGACAGTTTGTGAAGCCTCAGTGAGCTTCCTGCAGCCAGGAGGACACTGTCCAATGTCCACCATGATGGTTTCTACATTAAAAGACCTGTGAATAAACAGCACACCATGTGCCTCCTGTGTCTTCAGGCTTCACCTGACGCCCCAAAGGCCTCCAGACTCTCTCCTCAATCAGGCTAAAAGTAATTTATCTCAGCCCTAAGAACTGAGGCCCGCCTCAGTCCTGATTCATAAAACTGAGCTCCTGTGGAGGTCCAGAGGACTCCTGAGTCCTCAGAGTCCCTCAGACCTGATCACACTCTCTAACACGCTCTGTCAGCATTTTGGAAAACACAGTTTTGATGGCAGAAGAGTTAATGAGGAGAATTATTCTTCAGAACAGCCTCTGGTGTGTTTGACAGTTTATGAAGTGCACGTTAAATAATCTGCAGTTAATTTCTTCACGTGGTTTACTGATGACCTCATCAAAGATCTGGATGTAAACTGTGCTTCTTAGATAAACTTCAGCAGAGGCTCCCAAACTCAAAGGTCCACATCTGGAGCGTCGGCTCGGACACGTTTACTTCTGATATTTTCCTCCAGCTACATTTACAGCAGCTGAAAGTGTGTCTCACAGAGCAGGAGACACTCTGTACCTGTGACTTAGGACAAAACTCTGCTGTGACGTTAATGTGTGAACACACACCACACACTCAGGTAACGTCACCACTGCAACGATGTCAACCACAGGAGAAGCAGCCGAATCAAAAGCACGTTCATCTGAGGGCAGGATGACGGTGAACGACCATCACTGACAGTTTATTGATCATACACAATGTATTCATTTATTTTACACGTACTGGAGTCCAATCATAGCATGAGGGATGGGAGGAGTCCTCAACCATGGCAGAGGTCCATAATGAGAACTAGAAACTGGACTGGAAAAAGCTCTCAGGGCTCAGTGTAAAACCCACAGGTCAGCTGATCTACTGAAACTCCTCTTCAGGATCCAGAAACCATCAGAGACACTCAGTGAGACTCAAGACAACAGCTGGCCAATGAGAACAAACCTTCGAGACGCCTCTAACAGACGAGCTCAGTGATTCGCTGGAGTTTCCTCCTGCAGGAGAATAATCTGATCCTGGAGAACAGCAGATCTATGAATTATGGAATTAGGGGTTTTAGGGGGCGGGTGGGGGTCTGTGGGCGTTGGTTGTCAGTTGTTGAGTTGAGGTCTGGGATCAGATTGATTTGCTGATCTGGACTGAGGTTTGGACTTTGAGAACCTGGACCTGAGACATATCCACTGGTTGAGTCGATTTGACTTTTCTTCGAGTATAAAATCTGATTTGTTTGTAAGTGAAATCGATCCACTTGTCTAACCTGATCTAAACATGCTCTGATGTATTGATGAATGTTCCACATGACCTCGTGTTAATGACCCTCAGTGGTTCAGTGTGAGCAGAATTAAAAGGTAACAGTGGATCATTTCCTTTGAAGAGCTCGGTTTGAGGAGGACTTCGGCGTCTGTTGACTCACTGATTTAATCCTCCAAAGAAGAGCTTCACTGCCAGTTTGCACCTGGACTTTAGGTGATGTATTAAAGTTTGAGACCTGCACTATTAATCAAGTGCAGCTTTATAACTTAAGCCAAATCCAAGGCTATCAGCAGGTGAGCAAACAGGATATGATGGATTACAGCCCGGTAAATAAACCCGTCCTCTGACTGGAGCTGCTCGGTTCAACAGCGTTCATCAGGATGAAGAGCTGCAGGTTTGCACACACGCAGGACTATGCTTCTCTTTTCAGACTCTCAGCAGCAAACACTGATCAAGAATTTGCCATTTTTTAGCCTTTGTCACTGGTTGAAATAAATAAAAACAATATATTTTGCTAGATGTGTGCATGACTGGTAATTTTCCCAGCAGGCTGCAGAGAAAATAATGAAGCCAGACAACAGCGAGGAACATATTTCATCCCGCAGAACAGCAAAAGAGGCGAGAAAGGAAAGACGGCAGTTTGCATGCAGGCACGGTGACGCACGTCGGCACCTTGAGAGCAGATGGTCTCCAGAGATCCTCATCAATACTCACTAAACTGCAGTTTTTGGCCTCAGTCTTTGACGTGATGTGTTTTTAATTTGTTAGGGAAAATGTGGAGATTAAATGCAGGAATTAAACAGCCCTAAAGAAAGCTGCAAGAGGAGACAAATGGAGGAAGTCCCCGAGCTGGCTCAGTCATGTCAGAGTAAAACTCCTCAGTCAGCACGTCCACACTTCAGATAGCTCCCCGTTAAAACCCACACAGGCTGTACAGCAGCTCTCCACCCGCAGGCACTCACACAAATATATACACAAGCAGAGAAACGTGCAGCTGACGGATGCTGGATTAGCTGAACTATTTCAGGCTCCTCGAGGGAAATCAGCAGCCGAGCACAAACGCACCTTAAGTATCTGCACGCCATTAACATCAGACATGATGGAGAGCGTCGCCTGATTCCACATGAATCCGACTCTCATTGTTATTCTAATTCTCTGAGAGCATCACAGCTCTCTGAGCCGATGATGACGGCGAGCTGCAGGCTTCAATCTGCCGCCGTTTACTCCCCATTTTCACCGCAGCCGGTGGGATGATGATGACGATGATGGCTGCTTGTAATGGTGCAGCAATCTGAGCTGATGGTTAAAGATGTTGAGGTTCGCCTGCAGACGTCCTCAGCGGTGACTGCTGACGACGTGGATCAGGAGCCTGCGTTCCCCACAGAGGAGGTAATGTGACTTAATGACGGCGAGACGGAAGGCCGAGCGCTGGAGAGGTGACGAGGACCCATGAAGGTCATCGGCTAACGAGTGTGTGGAGTGATCCCACACACACACACACACGCACACACACACACACACACACGACAGGCAGCATGACAAAGCCGCGTGATGAATGAGGTGTTATTGTTCCTGATGTGGTGATCACATGATCCTCTCAGAGGGTTTCATCGTTTATGCATCCTGTCTGTCTGCGGTTGATCAGTGCAACCGCAGACAGACAGGATGAAGGCCGGTCAGGTGAGGATCAGGTGAGGATCAGGTGAGGATCAGGTGAGGATGTGATGCTTTCCTAACGTGGATTGGACGAGTCGAGCTCAGCCACAGCGTGTGAGGAAGCTGCTTTCTGCACTGAAGGAGATTATTTGAGTGTTTGTGCAGTGATGATGTCACTAAAGTGACTCGACCGACGCCTGAGAAACAAAATCCAAGCGTTCGTGATTCGACATTTTTAGAGAAACCCGTTAGAGTCCAGCAGGTTTGGGCTTTGTTGATCGTGTCACTCCTTCAGCTCCTGAATGTGACTGTGAGTCTTTGTGGTTAATTATACTTATTTGGTCTTAACGTGAAAATCAAATCAGTCGCTCACGTACGTCCCGCTGAGCTCTGATGAACGTCCACCTGCTGCAGTCTTCAAGGCTCTTCAGCACTGTGGTAAATAACCAACACGTCACACGAGTGGGCACTCGACCGCTCACGCGTCCCGCCGGGTCGGGTGTTGGGACAGACCTTTAAATAGGCTTTCACAGCAATGGCCAATCAGGAGGGAGGCAGCAAGAGGCTGAAGGTGTTTCAATCAGCTCGTTAACCAGTCGGTGGTTGTTTGGACTTCACAGGGGCGACGAAGGCCAGCGGGAGAACCTTCAGTCAGAACCGACTCAAAAGACCTTTGGTGGTTTATTGTTTAGTCCTCCTTAACGTCTGATTCACATGAGCACACAGAGGGCAAGCGCTGGTGAAAGTAAATCAGCAAAGACTCTCAGAGTCTCCGTCCGACCGAGAGGCTCCTCTGCTGCTGATTATCTGCTCCAGCACTTCACAGTTCAGGTGATGTGACGTGAGGATAATAACAAGCTCCGGCTGCTTGTCGTACAGTCGATTCACTGCATTTTAAAAAGGTCTGAAAAGAAAGGACAGAAGCACTTCGGCTGCGTTTTACAAAGGATTTGTTTCCTCATCATTCTGTCAGCTGAGCGCCGGGCGGCTCCGGCCTTCACCTGCCTGATTACCACCTGCACCCGACGCCGTGTGAAGGCTTAAATCAACTCACTTACTGCAACCAGGGAACAACCTCATGAAGTCAAGATCAGGATGGAAACCTCCGACACCGAGGCAACATTACGCTTTTCAGCTTCCATCACATGTCCAGTTCACTGTCGTCTTCACATAATAACAATAAGTGCTTTACAAAGGAAACATGAAACCAGATTAATGATAGATATCTGTGTGTTAGAGAAAGTCTGATCACCCACAGTCAAAAACCACGACCTGGGAGGAACCAGCAGGACTCCACAGATCCTAATGGTCGAGAGGATGCAGACCAGGTCAGGAGTGAGCTAAAATCATCAATTTGAAAGCCAGTGTTAGAGACACGAGCGCAGAGGCGATGTGTCGATGCCTCTTTGTTCCCGTAACGAGTCGAGCAGCAGCGTTCGGTGTCAGCTGCAGACGGTGGAGGGATATCCGCGTCGATCAAGCCAAGAAGAGATGAAATCATGTACAGCTTAATGTGGATCAGGCTGATGAACATCAGCTCATGTCAGAGATTAACCTGAGCTGGAAGGAACATGACGGAGCAACACTTAGCATCAGAGCACGGCGCTCAGGTCAGGAGGTGATTAGCCTAGCTTAGCATAAAGACTGGAAGCAGAGGGAAACAGCTAGCTCAGAGGGGAATACGTTCGTTCGTCTGCGCTGCTTTCAGTTTATTGTTGTAAAGATCAGAATGAATGAGATCAGCGAAGGCGTCAAAACTCATTCTTAAAATATTGAGATTTCCACGGAAACGTCCACAAATGTCCTTTAAATGGTATTACATTACACTTCCTCACCTGCAGACAGGATGGATTAATGCGATTACTCAGACGCCTCCTTCTCACTGGGCTCTGCTGCTATCGATCGCTGAGAGCCAGGAACTGGTTCCTGTTCAGTTTCATGAGGTAACGGTGTGATGGTAAATGTCAGAGAAACGTCAAAGCCTTCTGGGCTCAGATTAAACGTGAGGCCGAGGGATCAGGCCGGAGTCAACGGCCTTCGCTGCGTGGACGTTCCTCTGCTGACTCGGAAAAGGCCAGCGTTTGGATGTTTAGCGCGACTCGACAGATTTCTCCTGAGGCCAGCTGCAGCAAACATTAACGCACCAGTTCATCCTCAATCACAGAGGCAAATACAAGCGGATAAAAGAGGAACGACAGCCAAAGTGGAATGAATCTTCCAGATATCACAGATGGCAACTTAATTGGTCTCAGGAAAGTAAAATGAGGATGATGTAAAGGTAGAAAAGAAGATGAACTAACATTACATCAAAGTGGAAGCTGCTGCTTGTATTTATTCACGCTGTTCTTCAGTGAGTCACATCAAGAAGCTCATGATGGAAAGAGATGAAATCCACCAGAAACAGACAGAAACAAAAACAAACCTTTTCACTCCATGAATACACTTTATTTTAAACTCCACAAAGAAAATAAAAGCATCTTAATAAACCTCAAAATCACTGCGAATAAGACAAATTTATTGATTTATTTTATTGAACTGATTGGGAATTTTCCTTTTATTTGACAGTGGACACGAGACAGAATAACATACAGTCCATGTTTCAACCACCAGGAGAAAGATTTCAGTGTCTGCACGAATAGAGCATGACGGCGAATAAGTGAGTGACAGGAAGTGATGACGGTGGTATGTGCTAGTGTTAATACAGTAGTACAGTATCTTTTTAATGTTTGCTAACATGAGCCACCACAAGCAGACCGAGTGTGCTGTAAAACACACTGCCTGCGCTGAATGGACGTGTGTTTTACTGCTGATCAAGTCAAAGTTTCTCGTCAAGCAGACGAGTGAAGGAGGGAGAGCGAGGAAGCAGCCGAGAGGAAGACATCTTCACCTGGGACAGGACACAGAGGACAGGCCGCCGCTGGATTTCCTGTTTCTGACTGAGAGTTTTTGCAATTTTTGCAGTTTTGCTTTGGATTTGTGGACATTTTGAAGAAGTCCTGGTTGATTTCTAATGTCTAGTCAGCTCACGTTTGCAGGACTCACCACTATCCTGACCGCTCCTCTGGACCTGATGCAAAGTGTCTCCCAGGACTGCGTCTCCTCCTCTAACTGTCCTATCACGTCTGAATAAAACCACAATGAGCGTTTATGTGACAGCTGAATGACAAATATCAGAGGTATGAGGCCGTCAGTGCTGCACGTTCACGTCTGGAAAAGACTTTCTCTTTCTGAATAAACACCACTTCCTCCTCTCCTGACGGTCTTTCAACCTGCCGCTGCTGGACGCCGTGGGAGTGTTTGATTTCAGGTAGCATCAGCAGAAACCAGAATGGACAGAAGTACAATATCACTTCAGTATGTTTCAGTGTGTTGATCTTAAAGCTCGTCTCAGAATCGTCCTCATCAGAGACAAACACTTGAACTGTCTCTGAGATAAGAAGAGGAATCTTTATTTGCCTGAACTGGACAGATAAAGTCTGCTTCAAACACTGTGCGAGGCCTCTGACGGATGAGCGTGTCGACACTTTTACAGCTGAGATTAAACATGGAGGCAGCAGCCTTGCTTTGTCATCGCAGAGGATTGTGCCAGAAGGTGCACATTTGCGAGGATGGATGTTTGGATGAGGGACGGCGATGAAGACGAGCCACAGAGACCAATCACAGCAGAGACGCTCCTCAGCTTTACACCACAGCCGCTTTCCTCAGAGCTCGTGCTATAAGCGTGACAACGCACTGAGGTGTCCTGAGCTCTCAGCCACCAGGACATCATCTGCAGATATTTATGTCCCCAGAGGACGACTTTTCCTCCAGTGCCACCATCAGGAGAAGAAGAAATAATAAAATCTGACCATCAGACTGTCGATCCCGGAGAACATGCATGTGTTCAGGTAGATGGACGCTTGTGATTCTGAATTCAGCCTGTGGAGGTTCCTCATGAACAAATACACAGCAGGGCCCTCAGGTGTTCCAGGTCACATGACTGAGCCACCTGCAGACTGAGCAGAGAGACAGGTGAGTCACTCAGCAAACACATGAAAAATACACCAACCAGTGTCCGCTCGCAGGGAGGAAACCAGCGAGGAGCTGAAACTCATCCTGCGACCAGCCGACCTGCACAACAGGTGAGGAGGGGAGGCGGCCTCCAGACGAACCTGTGGCAGATGAGGTCATCAGGTCTCCCATTCTGACCAGCACGGCAGCGTCTCCTCCACGGCGTCCCAGGGGCATCTGCAGAGAGTCTCAGTCTCAGTCTCAGCGGTCCAATCCAGCACCTCTGTGACCTGATGACAACATGGTCACTGCACCTGAGAGCACATCCAGGTGTGCTCCTCTCACCCGCTGTTGGCTGTCAGTGATGGAGAAGCAATAAAAACAAGACTGAGACTTTCCTTTATTTAACTTGCAATAATTTCCTATAACAAATTTGATTGGCCTGTTTTTGTTGAGCCACTTTATTCTGCAGATTTTTTTCTAGTTTTACTCGTTGAATGACAGTTAATGACGTCTGTTTGACGACAGGTTTGAAGATGCTTAACGTCCACCTGGATCCACATTATTCACACATGTTCACAATCAATCAGAGCAGCTGAAACCAAACCAAGGTGTGAGCAGAAAGTCATGTGATCACACTCAGAGCTCTGAGTTTATCTGCCAGCCTTCAGGGCGAAGGAGGATTTCACGTCCATGAAAGTGCGTCCTGATCCAGAGACGCCTGCTGACGTATACGAGAGTGAATCTGTCTGGTGTTAAAACATGGCTGTAGGGAGGAGACAACGAATCATTCCACTTTAATACAGCTTGAGCCTTACTTTTCAGAGTTTTGTCCATCGTGTATCTCGCTGGTATTATTATTATTTATTAGCAGAGCTCCATGAACACGGCGGCATCACTAATTCTGACAGCTAACGGCTAATGCTAGTTAGCTAGCCGCGCACTTTGACTTGCTCCTGGCTGTCATGTTTTCCAGTAATTATTTAACGTACGCAGATCTGAATGCTTGCAGGTATAAAAGCTCCAGAATAAAGAGAAAACCAGAGTATGGACAAGTCCTCTGCTGTCCGTCCTGCATTGCAGACATGAGGGGACACTGTAAGTCCACAGATGGACACACGAATGTAGAGCTGACAGCACAAAAAGGAAAATGTCTACAAGGATAAGAGTCAAAGCTTGTTGACGTGCTGGAGCTGTCTGTCCTCAATAAAACACGTCCTTAAAGACGAATCCGTCCCCTCAAAGACAGGGTGCTGGACCTGTCCACATGCTGCATTTTACATGTCGTAGCTTCTTTTTTAAACATCTGCTAATCTGTTTATTTTGACTGTGTGATACTTCATGTACATGTACTTCAGCTGTAGTATTCTTTGAACCTGAATGCTGTGCGTTCATGTTTTCTGCTCATGAACACGTTACGTTGCCATTAATGTTTCCTTTAAAGCTGATATTTTACAGCTCAGGCGGATGATCCACTCGGATTCTTTAATAGCCAATCAGCTATTAATTTTTCATTGGCCTTTGCCGGCTTGACTCACGGGCCATTCGGCCGCCATAAATCTGCCGCTCGGACACTTTAACGACGGCGTGCGTCTGCCAAAGATGCTGCTGCTGTGAAAAGCGAGACAGTTCACGCTCAGTATCACCTTGGTTTTATTATGAAACAAGGAGCTAAAATATGAGGAAGAATACAACCTACAAAACTTTTATGATACGACCAAAGACCAAATGTGCAGCTATCAGGACGCAGTTAAAGAGAGCACAGAGACGCTTTCCTTCCCTTCAGGGGGCTGATGAAGGTGGTAAAGTTTGAACTAATACATAAGTTATCTAATAAATAAGTTTTTTAACTGCTGCTCCTGCTGCTGCAGTATTTCCACCACTCAGATAATCGTGACGTTATTTGCGTGTAAAAAGGCGACGAAAGAGTCCAAAACATCTGATCATGACCTCGTTTATTCCATCCGATAGAAGAAATAAAGTCTGAATCTTTGAGAAAACGTTGTTAATTTCCACATGAAACTTTGGCGTCTGGGGTCCCTCAGGGCTTAATTCAAGGTCCCAACGCCTTCCCGCTTTGTTTCAGTTCTGCTGTCAAACTTAAGACTGAGGACTGAGACACATGTTGCAGCATGTGTTTGGTGGCACAGTGGGACAGTGGGTCGCCTCGCAGCTATAAAGTCCTGGGTTCGATTCCCACCTGGGGTGCTGTGGGCACTGGGGGCGTGTCCTCCACCATGCCTTCGGTGCCTGCTGCTTGAGGAAAGGGGCCTTTCTGTGTGGAGTTTGCATGTTCTCCCTGTGTTCACCTGGAGTATCCTCCATAAAAAAAACCCCAACAAAAACATGCAGGAAGATCACCACCTGACCAGTGGTGACAGGAAGGAACTGGGTCCTCAGGCGCCGCTGTCGGCTGGCAGCCCACCGCTCCTGGTCTGCCGCGGAGGAAGGTGACCAGGATGGGTCAGATGCGGAGGAATTAATTTCACAGAAGCGTGGCGTGTGCATGTAGTTGTGTCGAGTGATCAATAAAGTATGTCTCCTCTTCTCAAAGTTCATTCATATTCTGAACATTTCCCTCTTCTACACCTGCATAATGTCAGTGAAACACCTCAGAAATGTGACGTACTGACAGACTAAAACTCTCTTTCGTGGTGGTCCGGTCTGCTGAGCCGGCCCACCTGCTGTCCATCAGCCCTCTTCTTTAAGCTCCGCTCTGCTCCACCTGTCCCTGGTTCATTGTTGTAGCTGTCTTCAGGTCATACATAGCTTTGCTGCTCCCACTGATTTCTGTATCGCTGCTCTAACCCGAGCGCCTCAGGATTACTTCTCATCTGCCTGCCTGTCCACCTACCTGTCAGCCCTCCAGCCAGCCACGCTCCACTTCACCACATTATCCAGGATTGGAAATAAACAGATTTACTTCACCTTACACTCTGCGAGACTGTAGCTGTTTGACACATTTAAGTACAAAATGAGGGAAGCCATCATCACGCATCAGCTAATATAACTGTCCGGTGTCAAAGCACAAACTGGTCCAGGACAGGGGGACGAGACACAATCAATATTACAAACACATCTTTTAAAGTAAACTGTGTGGACAGCGAACACATCTTCACCTTTAAAGACCCGATGATCTTTACTTTAATATGATGCATTTCCTGTTGAAACAGCATGAACGACGCAGTGATCTGTTCCAGGAGCAGAGCGTCTGAAGGAATAAAACATCCTGAGTCAATAACACCAGCTCAGGAGATAAGAATCTTATTTAGATGTCTGAACACAGACGACAGACCAAATGAAGCCTCAGCTGACTGAGCTGCGCTGCTGCTCATCAGCACAAATATAATAAGTGAACAGACAAAGCGAGTCCAGTCACAAAGTCGTCTACGGTGACGCCGCCTGATTCAGTTTACACAACGAATCAAATCAGAGCAATCCTGTGAACGCTGAAGAGACGAGGAAACAAGTGTGAGGTTATAAAATCTAAATAGTTTGAGCAGAGACGCAGCTTCTGTCACACCTGCACAGTTTAACTCACACAGGTGACAATAATGAAACAGTCGTTTGGGTAATGGTACGTTTTCCATGTTTAACCTGATCACTGCAGATCTTTGTCAACTCTGTGGGCTTTAAACACCAAATGGACTCTTCTTCTTCATCTTCTTCTTCTTCATCTTCTTCTTCTTCCTCTTCTTCTTCTTCTGCACTTCCTGCCTCCATCCATTAGCCTGTGATGTGTTTGAAAGCTTCGTGCGACGGCTTTGATATCTGAACGTGGCACAGTGGAAACTAGCCGCCGAGTGGCTAACTCATGAATGTACAGGCTAACATTTTTAATTTTTGTTGTTTCATCAATGGCGCTCATTCATTGTGCATGTTATTCACTTTCTTTACTTCTGAACGTTGCTTTCATCGTTGCTTTATTCATAAATCTGAATGCATGAGACTCAAGGACTGCTGTGACGATGGAGAATTCAGTGTTTACACTGTTTATCTTTGGAAAAAAGAGTTCAATAGAAGAGCCTCTTTTTATATAACTCCCCTCTTGTGCTGGAACGTTTCTGAGCGATCGAGGGAAATTCATTTTGAGGAAACTCTATTGTTTGACCGCCGCCGCCGCCGCCGCTTCCTCTTCTACCTCGCCGTCCCCAGAGTTCAGCACCAGGTCAGGTGTTGTTCATCTTCCCGATGAGGTCATTAATAGCAATCCAGGCAGGTGAAGCCGCGGCTGCTAACCTTGACTCTGATCTTTTCGAGCTGAACAGCGGGGCAGTCATCAGGGGAGTTGTTACCAAGCAACAAGAGGATGTCACTGTTAACTACAGCGTTCGTGTGGAAAATCTCCTCGAGGCTTCAACATCCAGCACAGCGAAGAAGACTGAGCTCAGACGTTCGTGCCTTTCATTTCACAGCTTTATGGTTTTTGTGTTTCCCTTCATGGATGGAGGAACGGCTCGCTGCTGTGTTCACGTCCTCAGAGACAAACACAGATTAATAAACAAAATTCAATCCAGTCTGTCAGGACGGTTTGGGCATCGGCTAAACTTTGGGTTTTCTTCGCCTCTTGATTGCAGTGATTCCATTCAAGTGAGTCTGTTTCCTGTCAGCGCTGCTGTGACTGAACCTGCTCACACGGCCGACGAAGGTTCAGCTTCATGCAAATATCCTCTGACAGGTGGTAGCAGCCATTGAACCTTTGTGGTGCAGGAAATGGAAGCACAGGTGTTTTCCACCACACAGCCAAGATAAAGAACATCTTCAGTCGTACTTTAACATGCTAACAGGTCCTTAACAAGAAAAAAACATGCATGAAAAGGCTTGAACTTGACACGTCAGGTTTCTTTTTGTTCCCACTTCAGTGTCACATACCTGCAGTTTGAACTATGGGCTGGGTGAATGCTTGATTCTGATTGGTTGCAGGGTGTTCATTAGTTCCTGATGATGGACACCGACCACATAGATTCCAGTGAAACTGTTCACTGCTGACGAGTGACGACCTTCACACAGAGTGACTGTGTGACAGGAGCTGCAGGAAGTAGACCTCCCCGCCGAACTCACTGATCCCTCTGTGTCACATGATGATCACCTCACAGCTCGTTCACTGTTCAGCTCGCTGCCTCAGGCTGCAGCCGGCGGCACATATGACCGATCATGAGTTCCTCAACGTCTTGGTGCTGACTGGGAGACGATGACGTGGCTGAAGCTCGTCTTTTACCGTCTGTCGGCTGAATGTTGCTAGCTCAACGTTAGCTTTCTGCTGGATAGGATTAGCTGAGCAGAGGAGAAATATCCCCTGGTGCCAAGTCTTACCTGAGGTGCATCATATTTACTGGAGAAGTGAACAATGGTTCCATTGCATTAGGAGCTCCTGGGATGGTAATGTTGTTGCAGGTATTAGTCAAACCCCAGGTGAAAATCAAACATGAAAATCTGACTACGTTGATGGTCTGTTGTCCGACGTGCTGCCGTCATCCGCTGATTCCTCACAGCAGACATCTCGCCATCATTGTTTCCTGTATATGTGAGAGGTTAACGTGTCTCTGTGACCTCTGAGGATGATCGCAGGCCTGTGACTTCCTCTTAGCTCAGTGTGCGACAGCCGCTTTCTCTTCTGGTGGGTTTTCAAATGCTAGCGGGTCAGTTGTGAAGTTGAATGTTCGAGGTGGGACGGTTTGATTTAGCTGCGTGTTTATGTTCATGCTCCGTTACTTCCTGCAGATTCTATATGATCAGTTGGATCAACATCAGGTTGTTTAATGTCGTAACTCTTCATCACTCATCATGAGGCTGCAGATTCAGTGACGTCTCCTCATCTTCTAAAAAAGCTGTTTTCGTTCCAGCGTGTCTTATCTGTTTCCATTGTTGTTGTCATCGGCGTGTTAAAGCTGCAGCTCCACACTGACACATGCAGTAATTAGACTGTTCATCTCTGTCTGTGTGTACTCTGCAGTTACATCACGTGTTGATTGCAGCTGTTTCATGAAGCTGCAGGTATTGAATGAGGTGTGTCGGCTGGTTGTCTTTCGGTGTGAATAAGTAAAGTTTATATTTCCGGACAGACGGAGAGACATCCGAGGATTTTTGTTGATCAAAATTCATCACTTTTCTGCTGTTTTGAATTTCCACAGTTTTCAGAGGCTCGACTTTAAAAGCAAAGTCACGAGACATCTGTGGAAGGTCAGCGGCATCAGCAACAGCCATAAACAGGCTGGGTACTCCGGACCCCCACATGGACCCCTGACGTGTGTCTGACCCATAAAACTGGACCACGCTAACACATGAGTGTTCTGGCATTAATGTGCACTCATTCACAGCTGAACATCTGTTAAATTACTCTATTTTACTTGATTCTATATCCTCTATTTTTAACTTTCTTCTTATTATTGTAACTAGTAATTCTCTGTATTGTATTTTCATCCTTATTTTACATTAATTATGTATTAATCTATCCTTGTTCTTATGTTCATTCAGTGTCTTTTTGTTTTATGTGACATTCTGGGTTTGTAATGGTGCATTTTGTGTGATGAACGGCTGCACAATAATGTTTATTATTGTTATTAAGAGTCCATAGAAGCCTTTATCTATATAATATTAAATCCCCTGTGAGTGATGCAGACAAATAATCTTCAGCCAGTCGTCATCCAGTACGTAGACGTGCACATGAAGCTGCAGCTGTGAATAATGAATCACAAAATCATCATTTGTGGTTTTGTAGAAGCATCACTGTAATTCTTGATGAGTGGCTCTCATCTGAGGATTCTCAGTCTGACCTTCGCCAGCGTCACCGCCCTCATCCTCGACCCTCTGAGCCTGGACGGGGATGAAGAGGGACCCCGGGGAAATCCCACCGCTTCATGAACGCCAGAATGAGAAGAAGGACGCCACAAAGAGGCGGCTTCAGAGAGTCTGAGGCTCATTGATGCAACAGCCGGCAAGGCTGACGTGAGAGATTTCAGCTGCTTTTCATAATCTGATGGCAACAAAACACACAAAGTGCAGCATCAATAACAACTCAGCTTTCACAGAAACGCTCTTAATTTTCCTGCACAGTGAGTTTACATCCTGTAATTATCACGCATTCACGACTCACCCAGAGCAGTTTCTAATTGGTACCCTCTTTAAGCAAAGTTGTTCTAAACCAGCGTCAGTCCCATCTTTGTCACTGAAGACGCAGATTTTAATTTCACTTGTGTCTCCGCAGCTTGCTGACACTCCTAAAATCTCATAAAAAACCCACCGTGTTGGAGGATTTGTTTGTTGTTTCTTCGTGATTATAGTTTTAACTTCCAGCGTGATAAAAAAGGCTCCTGTGTGATAATGATGCTTCGTCATTAGAGGAGCGCGTTGGGACGTCACAACAGCAGGTGGAGAGAGGCCGTTCACGCTGACGTTAACGCCACTCCTCAGTGCAAATGGCAGGAGAGAAACATCGATTGGTCTAATCACTGAATCTACAGGTTGAACAGGAAGCCACTCTCCTCCTCAGACTTAATGAGCTCTGCTTTGAGACAGACAGAGACCGAGACGCCGACAGTCACGCTGCACATTTCTAATGATGATAATGATGATTTCACGTGTGAGACCAAAACAAAGACGAAGAACAGACGAGGCTGAAATGAGGGAATATTGAGTAATCATGACATAATTACGCGTATGTGTGCAAGATAACAGTATGTTTCCACCCCTACAGACCTGAGTTTGCACTGAGATGATTGAACCCCCAAAACAACACTGACAGCCCACCGTGAGGGTGAATCTGTCACAGCATCAGCTGAGACGAAGCGCGTTTAATCAGTTTGCCAAAACGTCATAATACACAACACATGAATCCACGTGAAGTGACATTGTTTAGAGTTAATTAAATGCTCATTCGGTGAGGTGAGAGGCTGCTGTGTCGTTTGATGTTTGGACGTCGGTGGGATGATGCTGAAAACACGGAGCAGAGGAACAGAGCTCAGTCTGTGAGGACAGCCGGACGACGTCTGCTCACATGAGTCTGGTGATGTCATTGTTAGGCTTGGCCTAAACTGAGCAGTAACTGGACGCAGTGTACAGACCAGGAGACAAGAGTGAGAGAAACAAAAACCCAAATTTATTAACAATAAAAACAAAAGCACACTCAGAAGGAGCGGAGAGAACAGACAAAAGGTGCACGAGTGGAACAAACAATTTCCCCACGTGGGAGGCTGAGGCTGGGTGAAGGCTGAGCGTGGCTGAGCGTGGCTGAGCGTGGCAGAGCGTGGCAGAGCGTGGCTGGCAGGCACTGCGAACAGACGAAGCACAGGTGAGGCACGGGAAAAACCACCAGCAAAAGACGGAGATCGCAACTAGGCAGAGACTGGAAGTACTCACTGGGCTCGCTTCTGGATGACTCATGGGAGAGTTCAGGACAATCCGGTGACCCCTCTAGCTCAGCCTCTTCCTTAAATACCTGAGCTCTAATCAGGCTCATGCTCCAGGTGCGCTGCCGGAGAGGCGGAGTCAGCTGGGTGCAGGGAAACACCCAGCTGAGACAGACAGAGAACACCAGGAGCGGACAGGACCAGCGGATCCTCGCAGTCATGGTGATGTCATCACTGTAAAAACACTGTATCAATAAGTAACCAAGAATTACGGCGCTATTCCCACCTTGATCCCGAGCTCCGACATAAAAGCCTTTATTTAAAGATAAAAATACAAAAGGAATTACAATGGCCTATTAAAAACTCAAATTCACCGTATATAACACTAAAAAGAGGCAGGTCTCGGAACTGTCCAAAGAGATTGTACTGGAGGGACAGAGCATTGGTGATGATGAACGCCACCATCCTTCTGACACTGTCATCCAATGAAGTTCCACCAATGTCTGCAACCATGGCAACCTGAGTATGATAAAAGTCGCAGGAAGGAAGTTCTGTATTGGATTTGATAAAGACCATGTCTACTTCTGTGTGTGTGTGTGTGTGTGGAAATGCACAGGTGTCCAGATGTAGGCTACAAAAGCTATTCTACTAAAAAATAAGCACCAATGTCATTAGAAAATAGATATTGAAGTGAATAAGAGATTTGAACTTACAGCTGCAGAGTTGAACTCTGCGTCGCCCAGCTTGGCGCACATGGCTCGACATCCTCCGCTGTGTTTATGTGTTTAGTGGGAACGCTGCTCCCTCTGGCACAGTCAGCACGTGAACACCCTCTTTTTGTTTCAGGAGGTTGGTTAGCATCCTGCTATGGACCCTCTGGGTGTCCTTCACCTCCTCGAGAAGTTTGACCAACCGGATGAACACTTGTAGTTCCATCCCAGAGCTGCTCGTCCGGCTTGAAGAGGGTCTCTCGGGGTCTCGCCGGGGCTCTGAATCAGGGCAGTGACTCGTGATGTCTGGCTTTCAATGGGGTGGCAGCTCTGGCTCAGTGCCCGACTTGGGATGCTCACATTCGGGCTGAGGCGTCTTGAAGTCTGTCTTCAAATTGTGGTGGACAGACTCGGGGTTTCAGAGACGGGGCTTATCAGGGCTGCAGTGGATCCCTGTCTGTCCAGACTGGGGAATCCAATGGGATGGGTTAGAGTGTCTACTACAGGAGGTGATTCACGAGATTTGCAAAATAGTAGTAGCTTCCATCTCCCATTTCTTTGACCTCACAGTTTTTTAAGGTTGACATAAGGGTTCTTGGATCTTTTGGCAAGTCAAGGCCACAATGCCTTAAAATAGTTAATAGTTCTGACATGGCACTATGTGAAATACTGCGTTTTGCTGCCCAATCAGACAACTTATCTTTAAGCTCACTACACGGATCAGATCCTTCAACAATGTCTGAATTATTCTGACAATGTTTTGCGTCACTGCAGTCATCATAAACCATCTCGGTTTCTGATTCTTTGTCCCTTTCCTTGGAATCTGATTCTTGGTCCCTTTCCGCATGGCAGTCCAACCCTTCATTCACATTCCTGACCTGACTGTCCATTGTATCGCAAACTGTACGAGACGTCAACTGTTCATTTTGATTCTCAGAACTTCTGCTGCTCGTTTCAAAAGCAACTACGTCTCATTTGAAGAAAAGTCGTTTTGAAGGTTTCCACCACCCGCAAGTGCTCCTGAACTTTGGCATCAATTTGCCGTCGTTCGATCCAAGAGCTGTCACTGTATTCCATAATTTTAATTCTCCCAATCTGTAACAGACAAAGAGTTGACACTTGAGTGAAATCTCAATACATACTACTTGTTTAAGGACAATTGGACATAAATATACCATTTAACAAATAAAGCCTCAACAGATTGAAAGTTTGCATATGAAGCAATGCCTATGTGATGGGTTATTTTGGGGTCACGGCCTAAAAAGCTGGGAACCATTGCTCTACAGTATTTCTGTGGAAGACCACTGCTGTACCAAGTGAAGATAAATGCTAAAGTGTGTGTGTTGTTTGTGTACTTAGTTCTCCTCAAATGCAGGTAACTGCAATCCACACACACACACACACACACACACACACACACACACACACACACACAGAACACGTCTGAGCTTCATTGCTTGATTATGAATGAGCACATTCAAATTTTCACAGGGTCCATTTGGTTTTAGTACGTTGTGAGGCAGAGCAGAAAATGCTATTTACTGCTCAGTTATGCAATCCTATGTAGAACCGCCGACTGTGTCCGGAAAATTAGCAGACACAAATAGGCACGTACAAAGGCCGTTTACGTATGTCTGAACCGGATCTGCAACCAGCAAAGTGAACTGATCCCAGGCCGTTTAGCGGTGATTCACGGCCCGTGAATCAACTTAACAGGACCCCTCCACGGAGGAAAAAAAGATTATAATATACAATACGTTGCCAAACGTCATAAATAGGCTTCCTGGTAAATAATATCTTAACGGAACACCGCACCAACCACAGCCTATTAGGCTGATGCTAGCTGGCAATACAATACATTGCTAGCTAGCACTAACGCTCGCCCCGGTCCGAGCATTAGTGGTAGCTAGTTTTTATTATTATTTATTAGGGCGATCTAACTAATGCTCGCTAACAACGCAATTTTGTGAGCTAGCGGAGACATCTCGCCATGCATTTAATGCGTAGATGAACCAAGTAATAATATTAAATTACGCATAGAAAATAAATGCAAAACATTAGCTTATAGGCTGATGCTAGCTAGCAATGCTTTTGCAAAGTGGGGGACTATCCTGTCCAAAGCACGCACATATTAATCAACTCTTTCTGTGGACATGATCCCGCATTTGGAACATCAACATCTTTCAAATTAGGTCCTTAAGTCTTCACCTCAATGGGAGTGTGTCAACACGTCTAGACTTCCACTTACAGTAAAAAGTTACACCGGAGGATTTACATGTGCCAGTTATGCAGCACAGCCCCCGTTAAGGAAGGCCAGACGACAGCGTACACAGACATCTGCATGAGCACCACCTGACGGTGATGAAGGACGGTGCTGTGCTCACCTGCAGCTCACCCGTCAGAGAAGTCTCAGTCTGCCATTCCTCTCTCTTTAGCAGTGTTGGGGAGTAACATGTAATGAAGTTACGTAATTTAATTACAAAATTTATGTAATTGTAATCAGTTACATTACTGGGAGAAAATGTGCACTTAAATTACAGTTGCTTTTGGAAATTTAAAGGGTTACAATTTTAGTCACATTTGAAAAATCGCCACAAGTGTCTTTAAAATCTCTTTTCCATTTTTTTAAATAAATCTTTATTTAACCCTGGATTAACAAATGTCAAGTCTTGACTAATATCGTATAACCAAAGTTATATGAATCTTTGTTGAGTCGAAGAGTTAAGGTTATCTTGTCAGTGAGAACATGCTCAGTCAGGGGCTGAAGATCAGGAAAACCAAAGGTGAAACAAATTCAAGTCTGTTTGCACACGTCCATGCTTTAGCACAATATTAGAGTTTGCAATATCCATAGCAAAGGATGTTTAATCCAGTATGGATTACATTGACCGAGTGTGATGGAGGAAAGGAAGGATAGTGACTTTTGTTCATCCCTTGTAGAGTATCTCATTATGCGATAGAAGGTACATCAGACTGGTAGATGCAGGGGCCCCCAAATGGCTAAGTTCGCCACTGGCCAGGGGTATGGTAAAATAATTATGAGTTGTATTTTTTCATCGTGGTTTGTTATTTTATCCGTCTGTTTTGCACTACTGTCATGAGAAATCAAAAAGCCTCATAGCCCGTACATAACCCTAATGGAACCCAACCATGGTCGCCCAGTTCTAACCCATGCCCACTTAGCCCACAGATAGCCCATATGGGAACCAGACATGGGTGACCAGTTCCAGCCCATGCCCACTTAGCCCATATGGAACCTATATGGAACCCAGAACAATTGCCCAGGTCTAGCCCGTGCCCACTTGGTACCCAGGTAACACACATTGAGCCCCAGGTGGACATGTTGTCTGGGCTCTCATTTTGTAAAGAGTAACTACAGATTCCAGATCAGTGCAAAGGACTAAAAAGTACAACATTTCTCTCTGAACTGTAGTGAATGTAAAGCATCATAAAATGGAAACAGTCAGAGCGGTTTGTACTTACAGTACATGCAGTACTTACAGTACATGCAGTACTTACAGTACATGCAGTACTTAGTTACATTCCACAGCAGAAATGACTATTCTCACTTTATCACTTAATGGCTGAGATTGACGTGTTTTTGTAGATCCATGAATCAAATCAAGAAAAAGAAATGAGCTCAGCCATTAGATAACTGACAATTAATACCAGTGGAAAAACTGCGTGCAGATAAATAGATAATAAAAGATAACAGCGGCATAAATCACAAACTGGCTGTCATCAGAAGCCGTCACATCCCCCACAAGCAGATGTGTGGGAGGGCAATAAAACTGCATTTTACTGCATCATTCTCATTCAGGTCCTCTTGTTCAGGCCTGGGGGCTTCACAGCACGACTCCAGTCTGTCGATGCTCAGATTGAGTCAGTTTCCATGATGGTGGCACAGAAAGAGAAAAAATACATGCTGTAATATGCAGCGTAGCATCGAGATGTAAGCACGGTGCAGCTCAGGTAGGCTGGACGTGGACACCTGGAGTGTGTCCAACATCCCAGGCTGAGGAGATCAGACGGTCGAAGAGGATCCACAGTTAATATTTCATCACTTTCTTTTTATTTCCTGTTCTTGTCTTGTGTCTGAGCGTGTTGAGGGCAGCAGTTTAAGGAGGACAGACTATTATACAATCACATCTGTCCCCTCTGGTGTGAAGACGTGACCCGGTGACCTCCTGTCAAAAGGCAACTTCTCTGACATTTAGTCTCCAGCATGCCAGAGGCCCCGGAGGACCGAAAACAAGAGAAGAAGAGGAAGAGGAGAGGAGAGGTGTGCGAGCTGCGTGTTTGTCGGGGGATGGTGGAGCGATGACGGATGGCGTGGCAGCTTTCGTATCAGTCAGATAAGCCGCTGTATGAATTTGATCTTTCCCTGACCTTTTGGTGGTGCTCTGGTATTGTTCTGCCTCCGTCAGGTTAATGACCTGTCAGACTGACTGATCCCTGAGAGTGCTGGACTGTGACAGGCATGAAACCCAACACACACCCAGGAGACCAGCTCAGGTCATAACCACAGCAAATGTCTTCAGGAGATCAGCAGATCTCTAAGGTGTGTCCCGCTTCAAAGTCCACATCTCTGTCCAATTTCAGAGATGAAATGAAGCTTTATTTTGTCCAAATATGGGGCGATAATTTTGAGGTGTAGCCTTTGGTCTTTGGCCTTTCTGCTGTTCCTGGAAGAGGAGCTCTACCGATGGCGTCACAGCCAGATTTCATCTGTCGAGGCAATGTCAAACCGCTGAACCCAACAAGGAAAGCAAAGGGCTCTGTCAGCGAAGGAAGAAGCTGCAGCAACACACAAGATCATCAAGTGGGCTTTTAGTCACCGACTGGCAGCTGAAGGTTGGCAGCAAGTCTCCAGAGATCACACTCAGGTCAGATGATGTCCTGCTGGAAGTGACCCTGTGAGGCAGGCTGACCTGATGAGAGCACCGAGTCGAGGACGACATGATCAATGTGAGCCCATCGAAGGTGTCTGCAGAGGTTTCACCAGGCAGCGAACTGTCTTCACAGAGGAAGAGAACCATCAGGAACATCTCTGATGCTGCAGAGAAGGAGCCAAGAACCCAGAGGACCACAACCCTGGGTGAAGGTGTCTGATGATGAAAGACCTCGAGCCAAATCTTCATCATGGTGGAGTTTCCAAGTGTATCTCAAGATGTGTGAAAGAACTGGTCCTGAATCCCAGAATCTCTTGTTGGCCAGTCACCTCCTTCCTGTTGGCTCCAGGGACTTATCAACAGGTGTTTCCAGTCATGTGGTCGTCATTCACTAACAAATACCTCACATGACTGAAGCGGTGGAAGTGCAGGATGGGAGTAAAAGAAGCCAGGTGTTAGGAGCCGTCTCTCTGGAGGAAAGGGAAGCAGCAAGAAACAAAGTTAAAGGTTTCCAGCGCCTTCGTTTTCTCTGTGTTTTGAGGGAAACTTCCTGCTGGCTCAGCTGGGAAAGACCTGAATTCCCACACTGATGTCAGATGTTCTCTGTCAGGCTGGAGGATGATGATGTTCTGGTGAGTCGTCTGGCGACTCATTCGAGGAGGAGGCTCCCAGACACCCTCGGCCCTTTGAAAAGAGGCGACCCCTGAATTGGGACGCGGCTACAGTCGTCCTCACCCAAACACAGAGACACGAAATGTCATCAAACAAAAGAGCGACGGCAGCTCCTCGGCTGAGTCAGCAGCCTCCTCTCCCAGAAGAAGAGGAGGAGGAGGAGGAGGAGGAGGAGGAGGGAGGCGACGGATACAAAGAGGGAGGCAGAGGAGAGGAAACTGCTGTGTCTTGGTTTTGATAACCAGCCAACAAAACTGCTGAACCTTTCATCTGGGGACCTTGGCAGGGTGGAGTAATGCGTTTCCGCTGCGAGTGTCGGTGCTCCTCCGTCCTGTTTCTGCTTCCCTAAGACAGTCAGACAGAGACGCTAATCCATCTTCATCTGTTACGGCTGCAGCGCTGTGTGCAAACCGCGGCCTCTGTAGGGAAATACACGGCGTGCACGCACACACATATACACACACACACACACACACACACACAGTTGATGCTGGGGTTTGCTGAGCCAGTGCAATTTTGTTAAAACCGTCCCCTTGCATTTTGGGATGCAGATTGACCCCCTGCCACTAATCCTGAGTCTTATGATACGATAACTCAGTGCAACACCATCATCAAATTTCAGGAGCGGTTATGATTGCTGATTAAGCTGCGAGGAAATGAATATGATTCAAGCTTTGGATGATTTGGGGGCTTTGAGACATGAAGCATCACAGAATCTGAAATTAAGCACTTACATGGTGAACCCAGGCTGTGATTTTGGAGGGCCCTTGAATCATCCCTGGGCCCCTCAATCACACTCACAATAAGAAAAGAAGCTTGTTTAAAAGCTCCTTCTCCACAATAACACTCAAATCTTTTTCCATTTTGTGGTGGAAAAGCCCACAGCTCACTCCTCAGACGGCTTGTTGTGAGTATCAGTTCACGTTAGTTTGAAGCAAAGTCTGTTTCTGACACTCGGACAGATCAATACAGCGAGGATATAGATCAATGTTCTACCCATAAATCTAACTGAAGATGAAAACTGACCTCGCCTGCTTGCTCTGACAGGTGCTGTCCAAACGCTCCTTTAAACTTTGTGAGGTCGCTCGTTTCTGAACCTTATTAAAGCAAATTTTAGCAGTGAAAATCTGAATTTGTCTCCTGCTGTGTGGATCTGATTCACTGATGGAGACAAACTGCAGTCGCTGCCATTAAACCACCACAGAAGAAGAGACAGAGCGAGCCGAGGTCACTCAAAGAGCTGGGGTCAAAGGTCAGACGATGAGCACATGATGAGATCAGACATTTCTGTTTCATGTGAGGAAGGTTACAGCCTCCTCCTCATCCTCCACACAGATCTGATGTTTTCAGCTCTTCACTGAGGAGACGTTTGAGTCACATGATTCATGACATCATCGTTTGTTGCGTGAAGCCGCCGTTGGTCTTCGCCTGCTGACGCACCAGGAAGCAGCTGGTTCACCTGCAGCCAAAGTGCCTGCTTCCTCCTCTAATTCAAGGCTTTTATACAGTTTTCATTATGTTTATAGGAATCATAAATCAACTTCGACACCACATGAATGAGGAAGTACACTTCAAAAAGGATTCAGCTAAGTTTCTCTCTTCATGTCCAATAAAAAAATCAGACCAGACTTCAGTGAACGTCCCCTGGGAACGTCGCTCCTTTCAATTAACAGTTCAAAGTCAGTCATTAACTGTAACCACTCATCAAAAACAGGCTTCGTCAGACTTCTCTGATGATGAAGAACAGCAGTAAAACCTGCCGATGCACATCTGAGTGTGGAGAAACCTGGTGGACGCAGACACCTGAATAAGCAGAATTGGGGAGATTCTGGTGATGGTTAATGAAGCCGCCGTCCAATAATCTGACTGTGTCCAGTCCCAAAATGTCCTCCCGACACCTGCAGCAATGATCCTCATCCATAAGATGGTTCTTTGAAGTTCAGCTGGTGTATATTAACGCCTGTGATGGTTTTACAGTGCGTCTCTGATGGACCACCAATATGGTAGAAGGAAAACAGTCCTTGGCAGATTAAAATAGTTCCTTTTCCGTTTTACTTCACACAACCCTTAAACTCTTAATGCGGCTCCTCATTTGCAGTTATGGCCGACGTTGCCTCTAATCTGTTCAGCCACAGTCATCTGTGAGCTCTTGAAAGGATCATTAATTGTCTGCTCTGTACAAATCACTTTCTAAATATTCCTAAGCAGCCGTGAGTCCCACAGGAGAGTTTTATCACCTGCTCGGATTGATGTATAGCTTCGCTTGTACTGAGAAAGATGTAACAGCTGTTTTTTCCTCACGCTTGGAGATGATTCATGGCTCGAGTCATTTTCTTTCCTGCACCAACATGTAATGTTTGAAACCTCCGCCGACCAACATTTCAGAAAAAACACCTTTAAAGTCCAGTTCTCCATCAGCTCATCCTCGTCTTCATCCAATCACAACCTGACGCGCTCGCCTTTAGCCAATCACATGTAAGCAGTCAGGCTTTAAACGCACTGGCTCTCTCTGCTCGTTCGCCTCCGTCCCCTCGCACCTCAGCTGTGGACGCCCGGCAAACCCTCCAATCAGAGGCTTCCTTCTCATGAAGTCATCCCGACCTCCAGCTCGGTTCCTCCCCACCGTCGAGGGTCCGGGGGAGTTTCCCTCATATCTGAAACACCTAACTCACAGGACGCCTCCCATGATGATCGACTTCCTGCTGGGCTCGAAGCACCACAGTTTATTCTGTCTGTTCTCAATAAAGTTCATCTCACTTCAAATGTTCTCTTTGGGTCATCTCTTCGTTTCTCTTGACTGAGATAACTTTCCTTTGTGGCTCGCTTAGTTAAAACTTCGCCGTCTCTTCCCTGAGGACAGATTTCTGTCTGCAGACAGTTCAATGATCAGAGCCTTCAAACAGGCCGAGTGAGCGGTAAGAAGCTGAGCGAGGAGCATCGTCTGCTGCCTTTTTCAATCCTGATGTTTGAACGTCTGTGACCCCCGTTTGAAGCCTCAACCTTCCCATGAAGGTCCTGTGGACGGCGGTCTGTGGACGCACTCCGAGAGGCTCTGAGACGTTTGTCTGTTTGCTTTAATTAAACACTGAACGTTTCAGTCCAGATTCGTCATCTCTTCAAAAATCCAAAAAGACAAATGAAATCATGGAGTCACTGACTCGACTGGAGGGAAATGTGAAGCAATGTGAACACGTGAACTTCCATCAGACAATCAGAGCCCAATCCTGAACAAAGCCTCTAATTACTCTGTAATTAGCTGCATGTTTTCCTCTTATTCCAGCTCCTCTCCGCTTCTCCTGATTTCTCTAAATGAGACAATTATTCATAATTTTCTTCATCTCCCGTCAGCACAGACGCAAAATGACTAATGACAAAGTGATTAGCTTTCCACGGGAAACGTGAAATATTGTAACGTGGAGGCAGAAATGGGAGAAGAGATGTATTTAAATGTGTCCGCATACAGAGAATCCTGGAGGACAGACGGTGGACACAGAGGACAGAGGACAGAGTCTCACATGCTTCAGGTACGTATGAGCTGAGCGCTTCGAGTCTCTCATGATTTTGGGGGTTTTGAGTCTGTTCACTTTGCACCTTCCAGGCCTCATGTTGTCCTAAAGTAACCTGTGTTTGTTTCTTTACTCGTCCAGAGTGTTTGGCTGCAGGCAAAGTGAGCCGATCGTCTCCTCAATCAACCAGTGTTTGCTTTAGTGAACGTGAAAATTATGCACCGGCGTTTTATTATCACAGCAAGTAGAGAAAAATCGAATGAATTTTGTTTCATGACAGGAGCAGAAATAAAACAGCACCACCAACCACACCAACCAGCAGGACGGTGCCTCCGCGGCGTCCAACACTCAGCGCTAGTTAGCCGCTGATGCTAATCATGTAGCATCTCAGGCGTTCTTCAGGACACAGGCAGCAGATCTGCAGCAGCGTCGGGTGGTTTTATCAGCCTGATGCCACTAACTCGCTCGCTGGCTTCGCTCCACTCGCCTGAATTTGGTGGCAGTTTGATTGATGTGAGTTTACATGTGGATCACGGCGCAGTCAGAACACGACCATATGTTGAATATAAGCCAGCTCTGATTACGAGACGACCCCGACAGCTTGGGCAGCACCTGTTCTTCAGAGATAAGCACTTTAAATTAAACAAGGTCTAGCATGTTTAGCATATTCTAAGTGAACTGTCATGTCACATGTGAAACTACAGTAAATCCATTAAAGGAAAATGACGGCATTTTGTCATTTTAGCACCTTAATCAGCATCAATCCACCATCTCAGCCAACAGTGTTTAAGGTGGAATCTTTTCCAGCTCGTCACTGTCGAGGTTTCCATCAGTCAGTCGTCGTCCGTGAACCCTCCTCTTCTGAAGGCTGAGGGATGTCTTCACTCCTGGCTTCATTCTGTCTTCAGACTGGTTGTTTCCGAGCGTTTCTGGGAGATTTTCGCCGACTTCTATCCTCTTACATGACATTCTCTAAACCCTCTTACTGGCTGTGTGACAGTCGACTGTGTCCACCCTCGTCCATCATTTCTGCACTAAAGAAGCCGGGAAGTATTTTCCACTTGTGAGGAATATATTTCATCCCTGGCAGCTCTGCCGCCTTCACCAATTGGTGCACTTACCCTGAATATGTTCATTCAGAGCGCCGGCTCATGAGTATTTCTTTATGCCTCCTCACAGCTCGGCTGAGTCTTTAGACAGCGTCACAGCAGACTGCTATAGGAACTTTTTTTGTGGCTGTCAACACTCAACACTGAGGAAACCCAAACGATTTGACAGGAAAGTCAAAAGATATTCAGCTTCTCTCATTCGCGGACATCAGGTCTGGCCGCTTTCCATTGAACGCCTCTAATTGGACGACGCCCCGGCCAATGACTGGCACAGAAGCACAGCAGATCTATCAGCTCTATTGTACCTGGATCAGCCAGCGCTTTGAAGAAAGGACAGACGTGGGAGGATGAAAGGAAGACGGTCAGAGATGAAAATGAAAGATGACACGTGTGTGGCTCGTTCCCTCCGATACCGATTGATCAATTTGTTAAAAACAGCTGTTATTCCATCAACACCTGACAGACAGAAGAAAAGGGAGGGTTGAACTGACAGGAGATCATTTGAGGGCTGGACAGAGAGAGGACAGACGCTCTGAGCTGCAGCCTGAACAGCAGGAAGTCGCTCCGCAGGGACGAAGACGCCGCTGACAAAGAGACAAAAAACTGATTTTACACCCAATTTGCACGTCAACACGTGTGGATATCGTCTCTAGATAGTGAAAAGAAGCTGCATCAGTCAGATTTAGGGCCTCCTCGGCTGTCCCTGCAGACGCCTGCTGCTCAGATCGTATGTGTTGTATTTCCTCCAACCACCGAGGCGGTTTCCTGTCGGTCCGCAGGGCGACTTCATTGATGGTTTAGTCGAACAGCCATATTTTATCCATCAGCTTTCGATCGGTGGTGTGAATCCAAAGTGCTTGAACAAGTTATTAAAAGGTCAAACACGTCTTTTGCGTGTTTTTTTTTTCATGTTTGGAGTAACAAGCCTGTAGCTGCTTGTGCTTCAGAGCACCACATGTGCCGTGTGTGATCAGGCGACAGGCCGTGTTTCAGATCCTGAGTCTGAAAGAGGCTTCGGAAAGCGATTTATTCCTCCTTCTCTCTGAAAAACAAATACTCAACAAAACTATTCATTATGTTTGAAATCTGCTGCTTTATCAGTCCCCATTTGCTGCTTTCTCCCCCAGACGTTTACTCAGAGCTGCTTCCTGCCTTCCCTCTGGTTGTATTTCTTCTCTTTATGACTTTGTTGTTTTTGTCTTCACACTGATGCACGCACACACAAACGCCACCCCCACTGTTTCTAGCGCTCCACACAAACACGCACGCACACACTTTCTCTGCCAGTTTGACACTTTGAGATGTTTGTTAGCCTCGCTCCTCCAGGCTTTGTCTGGAAATACGAATTTGTGCTTATTTGTTAACACAAAATGAGGTTAAACGTGTAAAAATAACAAGTGTAGATGGCACAGTTTAGCACCGGATCACAGCCGAGCTCTGCTGCCTTTACACACCATGTATACACCGAGTATCTGCATGTACTATATGCAAAACTGCACATGCAGTACTTCATCCAGAGCTGTTTCCTTTGAGTCTGCACCAGTTCCTCATTCCAGAGCTTCCTTTGGACCAATCCAACGCATCGACAGCCTACACAAACCCGATGTGCATCGATTAATTCGTTTTAAAAAGCGAGACCTACTTCAAATACAGCTGAAAATAAGTTTGCAGCCGGTCACCTTCTCTGCAGACCTAATGACACGCTGCAGTCTGCCCTTGTCCTTGGCAGTGGCAGCAACGTACCAGATGGTGATGGAGGAGCTGAGGATGGACTCAATGATGGCTGTGTAGAAGTGCACCATCACTGTCTTTGGCAGACTGAGTTTCTTCAGCTGCCGCAGGAAGTACATCCTCTGCTGTGCTTTCTTGATGAGGGAGCTGATGTTCGGCTCCCACTTGAGGTCCTGGGAGATGATAGTTCCCAGGAAGCGGAAAGACTCCACAGTGTCAACAGTGAGCAGATGAAGGTTTTATAGGTGAAACATATAAATATATATTGTTATAGAGGAAAGCACGTTACAGCTGTTACAGTCGGCTCCACCTCAACAGCATCCAGATGCTGCTGAGACGGTGGTGGATCAGGGATTAAACCCCTTGTGCTACTCTGACCTGTCAAGACACGGACACCAGAGTCTCTGGGGGCGTCCTGTGGTGTCCGGGACCAGGACGTGGGATCTTTTGGTCCTCGGGTTGTGAGGTGGAGCCTCCATGGATCGGATTTGTTCCAGTGGATGCTCGATCAGATTGAGATGTGGGGAATTCGGATCCAGGTCGGCACCTTTCAGCTCTTTGTCGTGTTAGTTAGCGTGACCACTCCTGAGCGGTTTCTGCAGTTTGGTGGAGTCCATTGTTTGGCCAGTAGTGTATTTTCATTGAAGAAAGATTCTAAATGTTTGACTTTTACATGGAACAGTGTATTTTTGTGGTACTGGTCCTGAGTTTCCATCACTGTCTTCATGAGGCGTCCTCACAGCGTGTGTGCTCTTGACTTATTACAGAGAACAGTGATTGTACTGAAACTCTGTTTTCCAGTTTATTTCTAATATACTGTAAAGTACTGCTGCCATGGTTATGCAGTAACCTTCCTCACTAATTTGGAGCTGTGGTTAAAACGCTGATCGCTCTGCTTCAGGCGACCTGAAGTCAAACTCGGTGTCAGAGGGATTATTGTAGTGAAGGAAGTGAAGCTCCACCGTGACTCCATCTCATCACAGATAGACAGAAGATGCTGCTTCTTCTTCTGCAGCGAAGGAGGCTCTGACTGTCCTGAGAGGTTTGCACCGACACGTCGTCACCGAGCCAGAAAATCTCTGCTTCTACAAGTGTCATCCACTCACAGCTCACAGCCAATTAAAGGCTCCTCGGAGCGGTGCCACACTGGTGGGAAAATGCATTGACTCAGATACGGCCCCTGAAGCCTTGCAGTGTGTGTGTGTGTGTGTGTGTGTGTGTTTGTGTGTGGCCCAGTCGTGACCGATAATGACTCCGTATGATAAAACAGATTCATCAGGGCGCTGAACTCAAGGCCAATCAGGCGGCTAATGAAGCCTGTGGCGTAACGAGGAGCCGAGTAACTGCGACGAGCTCTCAGAGCGACTGACCTTGACAACTTCTTCTTCTTCTAGCTGCTGCCCAGCCTGTTTTCACACACACACACACACACACACACACACACACACACACACACACACACACACACAGTTCAGTGGACTGAAAGTATGCTGTGAAGACGCCTCCTCTGCCTCCCTGTTGTGTCTCGTATTGGCTTCGGTCTCTAACAGCCAATAAACAAACAGGAACTGGCGGCGTCACGTTCAGCTCCATTGTGGTGTGTGCGTGCATGTGTGTGAGTGTGTGTGTGTGTCTTTACACATCAGGCTGCAGATCATGAAGCTCACCTGTGAATATATATAAATGCCTCTTATTGGCCATTTAAACACCTTTTTAATGACGTATTTTCTCATTTTTCACGTGTGTCAGTGAGACAGACAGAATGGGACGGAGACCTGAACAAATATTGATGTTTTATTGCAGCTGAATTCATGATTCGGTCGTTCTTCTGTTTTTGTCGTTGGAACTACAAAAACACTCCAACAGCGCAGACAAACCAGACAACAGCCCAGTTCAACGTCTTCGTGTCATCAGCTTATTCACGGAGGAGCAGTAATCACCCACAGTGACGTGACCCCGGGCCGTTTGTCATTTGAACTGATGATAGTGACAGTTAGCACCAGCCGCCGCCATCTGAATGAGTGCACGCTGATTGTTGCTAATAAGACGTAGCTTCATTGCGCTTTGGAGCAACCCGTCCTGGAGAAAACACGTCTTAGACAAAGCCGAACGGTTCCTTTAAAGCCTCTCTTTCATGCACGTTTAATATCTGCGACAGGCTTCAACAGCAGCTCTGCGGCAGTGCAATAAAAAGACAGGACGGGCTTTCACAAGCCGCCCGTCACGCTTTATGAAGTTTGTGAGATCTCCAGGGAAATGTCTGCTGCGCCGACGAGTCGCTAACGTCGCCGCAACGAGATCAGCGAGCCAGCAGAGACGGGACGAGACGGCGTTAGTGTGCCGGGCTGGAGGTGTACAGTCTGTTAGGCTCTGATGAGAAAATCATTGATACCACACTGTTGTACAAGTACGGCAACCCAGCAGGTCAGACTGAGAGCGCTGGAAAATGACCTGTGATTGCGTCTGCATTACAGCCTCTGCTCTGCTTTTGATCTCCTCTCTTCTCCGTCTGTCCGGCTTTGACGTGGCTCGTTTTCATTTTGTCCTCCAGTTTCAGGTGCATTTGTCCGCCGTCGTCTCTGAATCTGCTGCAATTATCTGAAGCCTTTGATCTGGGACAGAAGTTACCGCCTGATGACCTTCATCTTCAAAGGGTCCGATGACTTTGACCTGCGCGGTGGAAGAAGTTTGTGCTGCATCTGTAAATATAAGGTCAGCCATGTTGGACAGTCAGGCCACATCAGGAGAAGAGCTCAGCGTTTAAAAGCATGCTCCTCTCATTAAAATCAAACACGAAATATAAGCTGCTTTAATCTGCTAATTATGTCCACCTGCAGGACATTTAACCTTCACATGGGCTGAAAAGAATCGGTCACAGCGAGTTAACTCAAATCTACTTCCTGACGTGTTTCCGTCTGCTAAGTCGTTGCAGCTCTGATGTGTTCACGCTGCCAAAATGGATTTAAAAAGCCTAAAACCACCTGCAGCTCTGTGAGGCTCAACACCAGCATTCTAACATGCTCGCAAGGCAATGCTAACTTACTGATGTTTAGCAGGTGTAACCATCTCAGTTTAGCATGCTAACTTTCGCTAATTAGCACTAAAGTCAAAGTACAGCTGAGGGAAGCGCTGGACACGTTAAAAGCTTGACCTGATGATGGCGCTGAAATGTCAGAGGATCACCAAAGTTATTATCCTCAGGGGAACATGAACGTCTGAACCGAAGTTCAGGACAATCCGTCCATTAGTTGTTGAGACATTTCAGTCTGAACTGACGTGGTGGACTGACCCATTGATATTGACTTATTAGCGACGTTAGCGGCTAATAAAGCGCAGACTCTTACATCTGTGCCACTGCTGAGGTAAAGCCTGAAATGTTTGGCCTGGTCCAAACTTCTCGGACACATTGCTGCGTCGACAGACTCAGACGCTGCTGATTGGTAATTATTGTAAAGACATTTCGGAGTTGATGTCGTATTGATCTCTGCAGACGTGCTGTTAAATCCTCGTCTCATCCCGTCACCTCCTGTCAGCGCTGTGAAGATGTGAAGCATCGCCGGCCTCATATTTTTCCATCAAACTGAGTTTTTTATTTCAACTTCATACCTGTCAAGGTGAGACACTATTGTGCTCAATCTTTCATCTTTATTTCCTCTGATGTAAAAGTGCATTAATCAATGTTAGCAGAGCAGAGTTTTACCAAAGCAGATGATCCTGAGCGGCTGACCTTGCACTTCCTTCAGTTCTCGGTTCATTTAGAGAACGAGCTCGGGTCTGAGCGGCTGTACGTTTCTTTCTTCTGGAGGGAATTAGGATTGATTTTATTTGCTTTGTGCGCCGCTGCTGTCAGATGTGCTCAAGTTGTTGGCGATGAAACACACGACACAAACGCTGTCCACAAAAAAACACCCGTCGGTGTTTCTGCGTGTTTAGTATGCCGAGTGGACCTCTCTGATGATCACACACACATTACGGAGTCACAACATGAATTAAAAGTGACCTTTCGGAGGCGGTAATTAAGCGGGACATCTTTACTCCTTTAAATCAAACGCTGTGAGTTTAAAAGCTGTTAAATGGAGCCGATATCTGCGTTAATTACCACGAGCTGCAGGTGGGGAAATGAGTCCAATTCCAAGATACAGACTGCAAGAGGAGACGTTCACTGAAGTATGAGACCAACGTGAGCGATGCAGGTTTCATGGTTTTAAGTATTCACGTGTTTCTTAAATTACTCACAACATAAGACATTTCACATTTACATTTCTTCTCTCTAATCATATATTTAAGTCCACAGCAGCTTGTGGTGCTTAAGGTACCGTTAGATCTCCTCGCTGTCAGAGCACGCAGAGCCGAAGTGAACCCAGAGCTTCTGCTTCTGCTCCAGATGAAACAGAGAACAAATCCAAAAGCACATTTCTGTTTGCAGTAGTAGAAATAACAGAAAATCCAGCTTTGGAGCAAAACGCAGCATTAATTTCACGTTGGAGTTATCAGAAATGAGCTGAGACACCTGGGCTGTACCATTATATCTGACCTGAAGTGCCTGAAAGCCAAACAAATCTCGATGCCTCGTAAAAGCAGAAATAATTAGATGTGATTAAACCCAAATGTACGTATGGAGAGTGTGATATGTTATATCACACAAACAGCTGATCACACAAAGGCTCTGCATCCTGTGCTTCACTCAGTTTGGATGAGGAACGATCTGTTTGTGTTTCCTTCTTCTTACAGCGACCTTTAACTGCCAGCGTGTCCAATCAGCCCACAGCTGGACACAGGTGAGTCCGTGTCCATCGACGTCACGTCCGAAGAGTTTCAGCCTGTGAAACACACGAACAACAGAAAAACAACCATAAAGATCATCTGAGCCAGACGGCCATTACGACTCAGGTTTGTGTCTGTTGTTAGCGGCGACACCTAGTGGACGTTATAATTATGACGGGGGCAAAAGTGGAAGTCAGGTGGTGTAGCACGAAAACAGCATGTGGAGGAGGGCGTGGTGGATGGACGAGTCAAACAAACAGCAACAAACAACAAACATTCAACTTGTGTAACGTACGTTTTTAACGCAGCATGTGATCTTATGATGAAGGTGTGGCACACCTCTCACTACTACTCTGCTGCGGTCAGACACGTCGGTCGTGTAAGAGGACAAAACATGAATTTCATACTTTCTTGAAGAAAAATCTGTGTGTAAAATGTGACAGAAAAAATAGATTTTGATTTTTGTGATTGGGAAAAAGAAAAAAGTCAAAAGTTCTGTAAATTCTTCAATGTCGAACAAAATGATAAACAAGCTGCTGTAAAAAAAACTGCGATGCCAAAAAAGTTCCTTTCCATCACAAAAAAGCAGAGAACTCATATAAGACAGTAAAAGGTGTTCGACTGGCTGCTGCTGAACGTTTCTCCTTTGGTCCTGCAGCTCACAAACACGGAGACTTTTGGCAGGAGACGTTTTATGTCCAGAAGCTTCACTTCAGCAATATTTGCATATTCAAATTCTGGATTCTCCAAAAAGTTTTACTTCAAAGAATTTCAAAATAATCACATCCAAAGAAGATTTTTTTTTTTTTTTCCAAATGTATTCCAGCCGGAGGGGATCAATGAGGAATATCAGCTTTAAATATGGCGGGAACGTGCACTTCAGTGTTTGACTTTCCAGATTTTGAATGAAATTTGCTGAATCTCGTCTGTGACTCCTCTGAACTCAGTAAATAAGCTTTGATGACTTTCCAGCCGGCCGAACACGCTGCTGTGAAGCACAGAGAAGGATCTTAACGGTGTCTGTCGGACTCCTGTAACGGGAGTCCACGCAGCCGAGGGACGAGCGACACTCCTGGAGAAAAGGGAGCTCATCGCCTCTCGTTCTCATCGGCGTCATCTGAACCACATGAAAACAAGTTGATCGTCTGCAAAGAGCGAGAAAACAAAACCGCTAACGAGAGATCAGACAGAGGAGAAACAGCCTCCACACAGGAAGTGACGAGTGTCAGCTGGAGTTCTTCTCTTCTACGTGAAGCTTCTCAGAAAATAATAAGAAAGGAGGTTTTGAACCTGAGTGACTGGAAGCAAAAATGTTTAAAAGTGAGACCGAACCTTCGTGAAATCTGAAATTTGCATTCTTGGGTATTTTGTCCCTCGGCAGCAGAAGACGAGGAGGATTCGGGCCGATGATTGGCGTGACTCCCTGGTGATGTCGGGGTCGAGTCAAGCTCATCTTTGTGTTTGTGTCTCCCTCCTTCATTAAAAATCCATTACGCTCCCACTAATGGAGACTTAATGAGGGCGAGCCTGGTGGATCGTCCTTCATGTGCAGCTCAGGGGAGACTAATCGCTGTCTGTTTCCCCGGTCGAGGTGTTTGGCAGGATGGGGAGGAAAAGGCAGACGGAGCAGATTCACAGAGTCTTTTCTGGTGATTCATGGTGCCCTCGCCCGTGGCGCTCCTCCTGAATGTAAGAGGTTGAAAAGGTGCGAGCGGTGATGCTCGCTCCAGGGGAAAACACCGACCTTGGAACCTGGACTTTTTTTTTTCAAAAGAAAGTTATTCTACCCTCCATGCTCCAAAGACCCTTTCAAGTGCTCTGAATTATCATCAGCAGGTGCTCAGCACAGCTCGCCGGCTCGTCCGGTGCATTAACATGCGCGCATGCAGCCGAGCCGCGTCGACCTTCCCGGCAATAACCTGCTGACTGCGAGTGGAACAAAACCTGCTCACGAGAAGTTCGGCTGCTCCTCAACTTTCTCCACTCTTTGTGAATCCTGAATGAAACGAGCTCTGCGATGCGCTCGGCCTCCCGCTGCTGATTCGACGACCCGGTCCCGTGAAATTCTGTGAAATGAGCACCACATCCCAAAATGCAAATCACCTGCACGGCGCACTAAAAGTGAGAGAAATTCATTTTCACACAGCGGGAAGGTTCAGGTGGAGGAGGCACAGCTGGAGGACAGGAAGCACATCGACGCAGAAAAGGTGGAAATTTAGGCTGTGGGTGTCGGAAGGTGAATCAGCTTCAGTACTGACAACTTGTCAGCCACTGAAGAACAACAGATCACTGTCGGCTGCTGTGTCTTTTATAGGAAGGTAAAAATTGTCTTCGGCTGGTCGAACTTGGACGGTGTCCCCCTCTGAATGAGGACAATTGTTGCTCAGACTGGAGTACCGGCTCTCAAAGAAGTAGTGCAACGCTGTATTCTGATCAGGAAGCAGAGACTTTTATTTTGAAGGATTCGGGTTATGATTATGTTTTTCGTGTTCTTTCAGTGTTGCTGACATGTTGTCAGTTTGTTCTTTTAAACCGTGTTTGTGAGTGTTTGAGGACTTCTTTAAACAGGAAACATCGAAGTTTAAACGTCTTTTATTTTACGAACTGTGCTCACGGCTCTTCTGCTGCCTTCACTTCCTCTTTCCTCTGGACTTTCCTCAGGATGGTTTGAGCTCACTCTGCTCTCTGCACTCTTTTGCTTGCACACATTATGTTTTAAAGTCTTTTCATGCATAAATCTGCAGACTGGTGGGGAAATGTTGTGCGTGTCGCGGTGCTGCGTCACATTAAAGCGAACCGTCGACCGTGTTTATGAAGTGTTTGACTGATGATTTGATTCTGCTCACGACGTCGCGCAGGCGCTGAGAGCATGAACATGAACTCTGAAGGCTTTCTGCCTCCACAGCTGCAGCTGTGCAGGTTCATGCAAGGCCGCTTTTTGTTAGTTTCTCTATAGAATTAATCTGTTAATATAATCCATATTTTATCCTTTAATGCTATTCTGCATCCCTGTTTCAGAACTTTCCTTGGGAAGGTGCTGAGAGCGTGCAGGTGAGAGAAACCCCGTGGATGTTCAGCTTCCTGCTGGGAGGAAAATAAAAAACTCAACGTGATGCAGAGTCAGACCGAGCACACAAACACCGTCCTGAACAACAAAGACAACAAACATCCAGCCGCTGCAAACATGTCAAACATGCAGAAAGTCTGGAAATGAACATGCCCGAAACAATGATTACATTCTTTCATGTTGAGTTTATAACAACAACAACAACAACAACACCAACAACAGTTTTAAAAGGTGACTCTCAGAGTTACATCTGAACACAGGAGTCAGTCATTGGATGGATGGATGGATGGATGGGTGGATGGATGGGTGGGTCTCATATCCACCACCTCCATCAGTCACATTCTTTTCGTCTAACCAGAGGAGAGGTTGGGAAAAGATGGAAACACAGTTTTAAAAGGTTGAAAAGTGTCGATGTTGGTGCTGAATCGGCCGACAGATCTTTGGTTCTTACATCAGTCGAAGGAAAAGAAGGAAACAAATGAAGAAAGGAGGAATGAAAGAGAGACGAAGAGGGGAAGCAAACAGAGAAAAATCCTTCTGTCCTTCTCAGGAAACAACAAAAACCACAAAGAGAAAAATAATGAGGGAGACTTTATCTTAAGATGGTTTCTCTAATGTTTAATGGACAGTAACCAGTAACTCCAGCCTTCAGGTGAATGCAGGGCAGTAAAAACTACAATAACACGCTCTCAAATATAGTGGAGGAAGGACGTGAAGGACGCGAGCACAGCTCTGATGGAGGCTGTGAAACCCTCCTCGTGTGTTTTATGCGTTTGTTCACCTGTGATGGAAAACACGGTCGTCCTCAGAGAACCTGCGGCGGCTCGAACATAAACCACCTGGACGCGACGCTGGAGTTAAAGTTAATTCTAGTTGAACAGAGCGCCGTCTCCCTCAGCGCGTTCCCCTAAACCTTATTGGCCGTTTGATGGATTATTTGGCTAACGAGCAGATTCTGGTTAATTAACGGCGGATTTGGAGCGGCGGGCAGGGAGCCGAAGGTGACCTCTGCCGCGACACCTGGAGCCTCCATCGCTGCAGGCGGCCGGCGGCGTGGAGGGACTCCAGATTTCTGTGTGCTGAGAGAAGGTGGTCAATAGAAAAGAAGAAGAAGAAGAAGAAGACTGGACGTTAATCCCAACGCCGTGCTTTCTCAGACATCTGAAAATAAGCTTTACGTGAAGCGCTGATTTGATATTGTTGAATTTGTGCTAAAAAGGCAGCAGCTACATACCACATGTGATTTCTATTATTCCAATGACTTTCCTCCTCTTTCATACAGGGAGCGATACTCCCATTACTCCCATCACTCCCACTAAGATTCGTCTGTGGACTCGTAGGATATGCAAACTTATGATTATTGCGTCAAAGTGACGAAGGCTCTGTTTCCCCAGTGTGGGATCAGTAAGTCTTCTCTTATCTTCCTCGTGATGTCTTCCTGGTCGTAGAATCCGTCGTTCAAACCTCTAAAGCCGACGAGGTGTTTCCCAGAACTGAAGACCTTCTCAGAAATGTTGGCAGGTTGACGAGTGGCTCCTTCCAGCTCGTAGGAGGCTGAGAGCGTCTTAAAAAGGTCGAGAACCTTCAGGCTGAAACTAAAAGCTCCATGTTTTATCCGACAGGCCGGAGGAGCCCACACAGTCACACTGTGCAGCCTCCCACAGTCCATCAGTCAGCTGTCACCAGCTGCAGCTTTCACCACAGCGACGGCGAGCGTTCATGAGTGTCAGCGTGAAGCTTCAGATATTAAGACAGTCCTTTCCAGTTTCATAATACGGGTGACACGTGAGAAAGCGCCTGTGTTTGGCCAGAAGGGGGTCCTGGTCTTGACTCCTGAGAATGCGATGTCGGTCTGGTCTATTCGCAGTGACACAAAGTGCAGCTGAGCTTCATGGAAACATCATGAGTTTAGCAGGTTTTTGGCTCTAAACACAGACTAACCCTAACCCTACAGTGGGATGTGAAGTAAAGGAGAATACAGTCATGTACAATAACACAGGTTCTTTGGAGACCTGGTCCCGGAGGGCTGCAGCCCTGCTCGCCGACTTCTGACGTTTCACAACAGAATATGAACGAGTACGAGAAGTCGTCTGTCCGAGAGGAAGATGCAACACGTGATAACAGACGGCTCTGCAGCCAATCTCGATGCATCGTCGATGCATGTGGTCAGGCAGCCAGGAGGAGGGTCTGAGTTCAGGTCACAGCGGCTGAGTGAGCTCAGGTTAATTTCCTGTAAAAAGTTTGTTCATATTCAAATCCGTCTAATTCTGTAAAACTGCGTCGTCCATATTTGACAATTTTTAATGCGTAAATGCAAAATCTGTTAAAGTTTGTTCTGAATTAAATGTTTTTAAGTTGTTTCTGGAAATTAAATGCTATTAATCAGGCTGTCTAGACTGAGCAAACGATGAAAATTTAAATTAACTAATATTATGATGGATTTTTTATGGCCCAGTGACTCTGCAGGACTGAGAATCAAGAGCGTAAACACATGCAGCTGAAGGGTAAACTGAGGCTGTGCAGTCAGCTGGTAATACTCATCATCGTTAACTGGTTAAACTGGTGCTGAGCTCTGCCACCTCACCAGAGATCCCACCAGATCCCTCATACCACCCAACTTCCTGCTCCTCTGACAGATTATGTAGAGAAGCGTTACTGCAGCACTGTCACGAAATCGACTTCAGGGATTAATCCTCTCACACACACACACACACACACACACACACACACACACACACACACACACACACTCACGCTCGCTCTGCTCCTTCCCATTCGTTCCCTGCTGTACGAGCGTTCCTTCTTTGCAGGACTTGCAGAAAATCAGCTCACATTCAATTTAAATTCCTTCATGGATTCATTCCTGCTCACATTTTAAACACACTCTCACAGCGAGCAGCACTTTTCTCTTCCCGATTTAGCTCTCCTCTGCTCTGCTGTACCTCTGCAGTGTAAATCACATTAAGCTCTAATAGGCAGCTTAGACGAGCACCCAAAGCACCATGGGCCATTACCTACTCCATTTTAAGAAGATCTGTTCAGTAATAACTGCCCGTTACTGGAAATTAAGGCACCTGCCTTCCGGCCACAGCCGGTAATGTCCGCAGAGATTGTCAGATTATCGAGCTTTCCGCTGCCATTTCAGCCAGGATTGGAGGAGGAGGAGGAGGAGGAGGAGGAGGAAGAACATATGAAAAAAGCCATTTTGGCTGAAGCTTAAAACCCCGATACTGTAATCACTGTGTCACAGGTTCAAATCCAGCCTCAGGAGAGGAAGACGAGAGGATGAGATGCAGCTCACCTTTCCCGTCTGTCGAGGGCGAGAAACAGAACTGATGACTTAATTTAGAAAACTTCACTTTGCCAGTTCAGTTTCAGCTTTTGTGTTTGTTATATTTTATGTTTTTCATATTTTATATGTTATCGTGTTTAAACTCAATTTTAATGTTAATGTTAATAAATTAGCTGACAGACAATTTTGATTTGTTTTCTTTCATTTTAGCAATTCTGCAACTGATAATTCTGAAATTCACGACAAATCTTGCGCATGAAAATATTTCCATCATATCATCATTTAAACACAATCAGCACAAATCCTTCAGTCACTCTGTTCCTGGTTTCATGAACTGAGCGTTGGACAAACAGGAAATCTGAGCTGCGTGTGGCGTCACCAAACAGTCCCCGAAGCTCCGGGATTCCTCCTCTGGGACCATGAATGTTTCTGTTAGATTTCATTGTATTTCCTGCAGCATGAAATGTACCATTGAAGAACATGAGCTGCCACATGTTTCGGATTCCCTTCTGCCAGTTTTCAGGTGACTCTCTCAGTTGGATCTTCCTGTTTCTTCTTCCATGTTAGAGTTTGTTTCATATTTCCAGTCAGGATCCCGGTTCAGTTGTCTCTGCTGGTTTTATCACCCACTCACTATCTAATGTCTTCCTTCTAAACTGCGTCACCGAGGCTCGGGGTGTTTTCTGCCCCCTCGGTCCTGCTCTGCTTGAGTTCGGGCTCTTACAGTGTGTGGTGTCGTGTTGTGTGACAGCGTTGTCGGCCTGTTCTTTGTCCTGGTTGTTCACACCTGTAAACTGGCTGCTGTTAGTGCTTGTGGACTCGTCCTTCTTCCTGTAGCATAGCAGGGATAATCTTACAGTAAGTCCAGAGAATAGACATAGCCCTCTGGCTCCACCTATGTCAGATGAAAAGCTGGTGGGGCCAAAGGTCAGGTCACACAGGTATCACCTGACCACGAGCCTCAGGTGAAAACAGGTTTTCATGCCTGCATGTGCATGAGGAGAGAAAACCAATCATGACAGCTGCACTCCTAGAACATGGAGTCACCACTGTCACTTTGAGGGCTAAACCCACCCACTCATAGAATCTGCGGTTATGATAAGTAACCACCGTTGTGGAGTTTCATCTTTTCCAGTTTTATCAGGTCTTTAATTAATCTTGGTAAAACTTTGAGAGGTGTCACTATGGCGCAGTGTGTGATGATGTGACGATGGCGCCTCACTGTTAGCGACAGACAGAGTTTTTTTTAAACACTCAGACACATATTGGACAGATTCATTGTCCCCAGATGACACGTCCTCTTTGACTCTTTCCAGCCCCGCAGCATTCGGCTGAACTGTTGTTGAACGTTGGGTTCAGGTTAAGTCTTCGCTGTCCTGCTGCATTAAACATCAGCTGAAGTGTGTCCGTCCTCTGTCCTCTGCTCTGAGACGCAGCGCTGAGTCTTCCTCTGCAGGTGCTTTTAGGGTCAACAGAAAATCCAGCAGACTTCTGTTTCTGTAGCAGACGGACATGACGCCCAGCGTCCTGAAGGTGGAGGGTGGTGCTATCTGATGTGGGAGGACGAAGGTGGTGCTGAATTAAACGGTATGGAGACGCTGCTTATTTCTGGACAAACGGGTGGCAAAACCCAGGTGACACATACAGGAAATGACTTCTGGTTTCAGGCGAACGCTTGCTTTCATTCACTTCTGTTGAGTTCATAATGATGGAGGTAACCAGCAGGTGGAGCTGCTTCTCCAGACGGTGCCATTAAACCACCACAGAAGAAGAGATGTGACGTCATTCAACGAGCTCCGGGCGAAAGTCAAATGATTTAACATGATGGAAATCAGACATTTCTGGTAGGTTAACGTGTGGACGTGAGGAAGGTTACAGCCTCCTCCTCCTCATCGCTCCACACAGGTCCGATGTCTTCAGCTCTTCACTGAAGATGCGAGTGAAGTTTGAGTCACACTCTGTTGGATTCTTCTTGTGTCGACAAACTAAATTTTCCACCTCGTGTGGAAATGTCGGCGATGTTCCAACTTTCTGAATTTCATTTGAGGAAGAGGAAGATAAAACTTGAGTGAAGAGCATGTGTGCACAGGCAACATGTTGATCTCAAAATGGCCGCTGAACTTTGACCTTTGGACACCGATCTTGATAAGCTAGGATCCTCTATGTCATGTCCACAGCCAACAATAGCCAATCAGAGTTAGTGTTGACAGGAAGTGGCTCGTTCTGTTCTTTTGTGTAAACACTGAAGCGGCTGTAACCGACAGTGCAGATGACTGGTGCTTAAAATGAGCCTAACGCTGCTCAATATGAAGATAGATAGCCTAAATATAAGTATAGATGCTCTTCACATAAATAATAAATACAGTAAATGGTCTTTGTACCGTATGAAAATATTCATGTTCTGTGGTGTTGTCATCCTTTATTGACCTTGGACTGGAGTGAGGTTTCATACTGTGGTCTCATTGTGTTTCCAGCTAATTAGGCCCAGATAGAGTCATCTGCAGGCATCCATTTGCAAAAAAAATGTTCTGGCAGAAACAAAAACCTTCTACTTCAGTGGTTCAAACCTCTATTACTCAATGCCAGCAGCAATTACAGAGACTCTGTCTGCTGGGGATGAAACTTCAGAGTGTTTCATCTCAAAGGAGACCAGAACCAAGCATGTACTCCAAATGTTCAAGAGCAGCTTTCAGTTCACTCTGGCTCTGCTTGGATGGGCCATTTGAACTAATTGCACAGGAATGGGAAGAGTTAAAGATGACCAGCCATCAACAAAAACAAAACCGTGCTCATTACCAAAAACCAGGCAGCTCAGTCAAATAAACGACCGTACAGCTCCTCATTGCACCTCATGATTAACCGACCAGACGATCAGTGTCGACTTCTCTCTCTGAACCTCAGACGTCCTGCAGGCGTCACGCTCACATGATTGATGCCAGCATAGAGTATGATGTTGCTAAACTGACTGAAGCTAGTTTATGTAGTGTTGCAGCAGTCAGACCAGGTGAGCAAAATCCACCTTAATGACCCCTGAGCTCGCTCTATCCAATGAGAGGTGAGGGAGGAGGCATCTCCTTGAACGAGCCAGTGGTCACTCAGAGTGATCGAGGCGTGCTGTGATTAATCACTGATGAGATAAATGGTACCCGCCCTCACCTGCTGGCCTCTGTGCTGTATGTTAAGTGTCTTTAATGGTGTTTAATGTGATTTAGGGCTGAGACTGTAATCACAGCATTGAATGATTTAGTGTTTGGGGGAATATGAAAATATCTTCTGATATTTGAGATGATTTTCTCCTCACACTGCCATCTGAAGTGGATTTCAGCCTGATCCGCCCTTCAGTCCATGTTACGTTACCTTACGAGAGGTCTGGACCCCTCGGCTGGGCTGAGGACTACACGTGAAGGACTTTGGCCTGACTTTCGCTTGGGGCTCGGCTGTCGGCCTTCGTCCGGCCTTTGGAAATATGGAGGAAAAAGACACTGATGGAGCAAAGATGGAGCATCAGGAAATCACATGCTGCTTGAATTGGTTTTGTTTTCAGATCTCAAACTGGATTCTTCTTAAAGCATCTTGAAACACAACAATCCACGTCATGACTGAAGGACTCATATTCCTAGAGCCTAATTTTTCAACATCATACTGGATTCTTGCTGTGAACTTTGCTCTACAGCTCCTCCATTAAAGCATTAAACCGAGGGAGCCCTAAAAGACCAGAGCACTCAAAACTGAATATAGTACATCGAATACATATATATCTTTGTTATCTGCAGATGTCAGAAGCGTGCTTTGCAGGTCCTCAGCTCAAATCATCATTTTAATTACACACAAACACATACTATGTCGGCTTCAGGCACCTTAATTGTTTGCCAAATAATTTAGCAGGAAACAGAATACAGGCGATGTAGCTGTTAATGTGCAGCCTGACATGCAACACATGAAGCAACGGCTTATTAATGCAGTGACTCCAATCATCCCAGCTGTGTGTGTATCGAGCGCAGCATCCAGCACGTTCACCGGCCGAGACGCCTTTAAAATGGAGTGCAGACGCACGCTTCTGCATCCACAGACCAGAACTCAGTTAAAAGTCAAACGCTTCGTCTTCATCCATCCTGAGTCCAGGTTCTTACAGACTGTCTGTAAATGTGAACAATGAACTGGATTCATTAAAGTTTGTCTGAGACAAAACTGGAGATCAGACAGGAAACAACTTCTCAGAGCTCAGAGGAGGGTTTGTGGGCTCCATCTTGTCTTTGCAGGGTCCTTGATTGGCTGACAGGCTGCAGCTGGACTTCCTGATCAGACTTCATTAAAAACACGTGCTGCACCACGCTGGGTGTTTGCTTTGGCTTTTTTATTGCGCTGCAGCTTCAGGTCAGAGTCCACATTCGGTTTTGTTGGTTGATGATACCCCATCAGGCGGTTTAAAGACATGTTTTCACCTCCTTCACACTTCAGGTGTCCACAAACTTTTGGGCTGGATCTGTTTTTCCTGCTCATCTCTAACGAACACTTTTCCAGCTGAGGCTGAAAACCTGTTTTAAACTTCACTCTAAGCAGGAAAATGAGTTTTTACAGCCAATATTGGGCCTATTTGAAAAATAATTTCTTCCTAAAAATACAGAACATTGAACTTTATCAAAACTTTCAGAGTAAAGATGTGAGTTTTCTCCTTAAGGACTAATTTAACAGTTGATCTAAGCGCTGATGAGGAGGAACACGATGTTCTGACTTTAATCCGTGACCTTGTCAGAGTCTCTTCTTGGAACAAACTTCAGCCTGTGAGATGTTATAAATGATGCAGCCTAATACAGAAGGAATGAAGCAGATTCATCTGATTTGAATAATTAAAATGTGACCAGAGTTTGCAGTTTTATCACCCCATAAATGCAGAAAAAGCGCAGAGACTCAGCTGCTCGACGCTCAGATATTCAGACGGCATCAATGTTTGAGTGTCTTGGCTGGATGTTTTCTGCTTTGGTCAGCGTTGTGTCGCTCCTCCACTCACCTTTTACACCTGTGAATATAATCCTGTTACACACAGTAAACGCTGCAGCATCTCCCTTTAAAGGCACTTCTGCTGTGAATGTCAGCGCTGCTGTGCAGGAGCCGTGGAGTCTCCTCTCTCTGAGTTTGCTGTCTTACTGCTGATGTGACCTTTCCTCTCAGATACTGTACAGAGCGTCGGGGTCGGACGCCCATCTGGACACTGCTGCAGCTCCGCTGTGGTGTTTGGTGGACAGGTGAGGACATGGGACGCCTGCAGGGGGGCGGAGAGGCTGATGGGAAAGTGACTCAGCAGCTAACTGTACCGATCCGCAGAAAAGAGACTGTATGTGCATAATCAATGAGCAGCAGGCCGGGACAAGGGCAGCCGGATCTGAGTGTTACAGGGCAGCAAGTGAGTTTAAGACGCCTCCACAGTGACTCAGAGACAACCTGGGCAGGTGTTCAGAAGTGTGGCTGACAAGATTAAGTTTGCAGAGTAAACCGGGACAACAAGGACAGTGCAGCGTGTCGCTAATGACATCCATTAGTGCTGACGTGATTGGTCAGCTGACAGAAAATTGATCATTTGGGAGCAGGAGATGCTGCAAAAGAGTCTGAAGAGATGAAACAGAGAAAGACGATCAGCCCATAACAGTTTCTGTTGTCTTCAGGGGTGGGAGCAGTGGGTCACGTCCCTCCAGTAAGGGTCTGGTGGTGACCTAAAGCTGGATCAATATGTGAAATAAGATTCAGGCCTGAGCAGACAGGAGAAAAGTCCAGAGCTCCATGACCAATAACCTAAAATATTTAAAGCTTCGGTAACACTCAGCGAGCCCTTTGCCACAAGCAAACAGAAAAGAGATGGTTTCCAATCGACTCCATCGATCATCCAAAAGTAGCTGCACCCTATAAAAACATTACTGCTCACCATGTAACTGTAGGCTACATTACAAAACATCAGAGGGAGGGTTAAGGTTAGGAAAAATATTCAGGTGCAAGACAAAAATATATCTATCACTGCAGGGTATGAAGAAAAGAAGAGGAAGAACGGCGTGCGGGCTGTAAATAAAAGCTGAATCCTCTTTTAAAGATCTTCCTCCTTCAGCGATCAAGTCCAGCCGCCGTCACCTGCTGGTCCTCTGCCATGCATGGCAGATGTCCTCACTGTGTGTGTGATCCTGTGTTTTCTTGTTCTTCACTCATGTTGAGGAACATCAGGCCAGTCCACGAAGCTCCATCCGTCCCCACCAACACCAGCAGCCGACGCCTCCTGCCTCAGAATCCATTAAGGAGGGAGGATGACTCGGCAAAGTTTAACCTGTTGGCTTTCTCTCAGCCAGCGGCTTTCCTCCATGGTTAGAAATGTTAAACGGATCCATAAAAGGCAAACAAACAGCGAGAGTGCAGCATGAGCGCGGAGCCCACACCGCCCACCAGGAATCTGCAGAGCACCGTCAGCTCGGAGCCGAGAGGGTGAAGTTACAGTCACTGAGATGAAGGGGAGCGACTCAAGGAGATACAGCAAGCGCACTCCAGGGACATTATGCAGCCTGGAGTGCAGGGTTGAAAGAGAAGGACACATTTAATTATGAGCTATAACAAGACAGAAATATGCAGGGAACAATTACGGGTGAGAAAATACGGGAAGGAACCGAGAGCGAGAGTAAAAGAGAAAATAGAAGAGGAAAAAGTGTCTGCGGGGGCGTGAAGGTGAGAGCCTGCAGAGGGATGAGAGAGAAGAGCAGATGGTGCTTTATCTCTCTTCACAGAATGGCATCACATTACCACCAAATTTAATCTAATCTCCACAAAACTGCGACAGATCCATTTGGATACGGCCTCCAAGAAGAGCTGAGGGGCACGACGGGCGTTTTTATCGCTGTGAAGGAGAACGTTGTTCCATTAATCTCCTCCTCTGGCAGCCCTCGGAGTCAGATCGGAGTCAGCGATGAGACGGCTGCTGAGCAAACACAGCGAGGATGAGGAGGAGGAGGAGGAGGAGGAGGATCTGAGGAGAGACGAAGGCTCGGCGGTCTGATGCAGCAGAATGACAACGCTGACAGAACAAGTGTGAATTGTGAATTATCGGCCATCAGTTATGGTTTTGAGTGACTCCTAAACTCGGGAGCGAGTGACAGTGTGAAACAGCACAGAGCAACACTGAGAAAATCTGACGCACTCGAACGCATCATACCTGTCAACCCTCACCTCACTCTCAGGCACATCTCCTGTGCTCATAGACCCTGAACCTCAGTGCACCTGTGTGGTGTGTCGCCTCCCTCAGACTCACTGTTTTTTAATCTTCAGTGTCAAAATTTAATTTTTAATCTTCAGGCAGGCGACAGAAAATAACGTGTTTTCAAAGATTTTTATTGAGCAGAACTTTGTCTGAAAATGAGCGTGAAGCGACTGATGAGGAGGATTTAGATTCCTCTCAAATGATTCATCAGACGGTTCAGAAGCAGAAAAATGAATCTGGACGATTTTATTGGCTTCGTTTGGAGTTTCCGGCACATGTGAACGTTTGTGAGCACAAATCTTTAAAACTAAACCCTCAATCTTCTGCTGAACGTCCGCACAAAAGAAGCAAAGCTGAGCGTCATTAAAGTGGAAATGAGATGTTGTTTTCAGTTTCTGTCTGCTCTGAAGTGAATTTTAAGTGACATTTTGAAGTTCAGTCAAAAGGAAAACGGAAAACATGAATTAGCTGTAAACTGGGCTGTGCAAAGCCTAGTTCTGTCAGAAGGTGGCGGTATAAGCCACGTTAAGCGTGGCTACAATAAACAGAGTAGAAGAAGAAAAACGTTGAAAACTGGAAGCAGCTTCTTCTTCTTCTTCTTCTTCTTCTTCTTCTTCTNCTGGAAGCAGCTTCTTCTTCTTCTTCTTCTTCTTCTTCTTCTTCTGTGGGTTTTGTAGCAGGAACAGCTGATCAGGACTCATCCAGGACTCTGTTCCACCTCCCATCGAGCACATTAACACTTCAAAAAAGGCAAAAACACCTCAAGCGAGAGTAAAACAGTCGAATGAGTCGATGGAGCTGCTGTTTGCAGAGAAGCTGATGAAGAGGAGAATTCAAAGCTGAACGAAGGGCGACATTAACATCAGTCCTGAAGCTGAGTTCACGTGCAGGTCAGTGAACGCACCTCCGTCAGAGCCTGTCATTGGTTCAGATCTCAGGTAAACAAAAAAGAGTGGCACGAAAAACTCAAGTAAAGTACAAGTACCTCAGGTTTGTACTATGAAAGTCTCAGAGCATCAGTTTGGGTGCGTGTCGCGGGCTGAGCTCACGCAGCTTGCATGAACACATTACTTTTCCCTGTCTCCGTCTCAGACTTGGACTCACGTCGTTTGCTCTCCTGTCTGCAGCTGCAGTCTCTCTCTTTATGTCTCCTGTCTCTCTCCCTCTCTGTGTCCTCCTGTCTGTCTCCTGCCTCTTTCTGTTTGTCTCCTGTCTCTCTCTCTATGTTTCCTGTCTCTTTCCCTCTTCCTGTGTCTCCTGTCTGTCTGTATCTCCTGTCTGTCTCTAGGTGTGTCTCCTGTCTCTCGCTCTCTCTCTGTTTGTCTCTTTGTTTGTCCCCCGTCTCTCTTTCTGTGTGTCACCTGTCTTTGTGGTGGGCGTGGTCACCCCTCCCCCCACTCTGCTGGCTCCTGATGAGGAACACCTGCTGAACGTGTCCACCTGCTGTCCATCAGCTCATCAGCCTGTGGGGACATGAACGTCAGCTCTGCTCTTCGTCTCTGTGTGGACTTCTTTATCTTTATCATCCTCACTGAGTGAAATATTAAGCTTCTGGTCAAAGTTTAGCTCCAGTGTTTGGTGAAATTCACCTTCAGACTCGTAGCTTTTACATCCTCGAGCTCATGTTGTTACTGAGAATCCAACCAGCAGAATTTGACATCTTTCCAGCCTTCAAGCGCTCCACATGTCCGTCTGTCAGAGGCTGAAAGACTATCGGGACGTTAAAGTCATGGAAAAGTTCTGCTGCTTTAAAGAAGAAGAGCAGAAGAACTTCTGGAAAAATGTACCAAGACAAAAGTAAAAATAAGTCAGTTAAATGTCAATAAACTGTAGGCTGACATCACTGATATCTTTGATTATCAGTCAGAAATGAACAGAAATGAACACGTGAACGAGCTGAGAGAGACCGAACAGACAAAATACAACACAGAGGACAGACCGAGAGAGGAAGGAAAGAGTAAAACACACTGCAGACACAAACACACACAGAGCAAAGAGCTGCACAGCTCGTACACGCCGAGCAGCACACACACACACACAATGCTATGTTGCTAGGCAACACAGTGGATGTACTCACCTCTCTGAACATCATTCTCTTTGTACACAAAGTCCTCAGTATGTAACCAGTCCACACAGCCTCTCCGTCCCAGTATAACCAGTCCACTCAGCCTCTCTGTCCCAGTATAACCAGTCCCCTCAGCCTCTCTCTCCCAGTGTAACCAGTCCCCTCAGCCTCTCTCCCAGTGTAACCAGTCCCCTCAGCCTCCCTCCCAGTATAACCAGTCCACTCAGCCTCCCTCCCAGTGTAACCAGTCCACTCAGCCTCCCTCCTAGTGTAACCAGTCCACTCAGCCTCGCTGCCCGCTGACCTTCAGCCAGTGAACACACAGTCAGCTGAGTGTACTGAATGCTCTCCTGGAGCTCACAGACACACCTGCAGCTGCAGACGGACAGGTGGACGGACAGACAGGTGGACGGACAGACAGGTGGACGGACAGACAGGTGGATGGACGGACAGATTTGGCTCCTCTCTCACAGTTTATCAGGACTTTTCAGGTACTCAGTGTAATCCATTACTTCTGCCCACTGCAGCGATACTCAAACACCTTCTTCTTCTTCTTCTTCTTCTTCTTCTTCTTCTTCTTCTTCTTCTTCTTCTTCTTCTTCTTCTTCTTCTTCTGTCTGTCTGTCTGTCTGTCTCGCCTGCTGCTGTAAAATGAAGGATAAACGCTCGTATAAAACCTGGACTGAGAATCCAAACACATCTGACCTGAGGTGAGCCCCCTGCTGGGCCCCCTGCTGGGCCCCCTGCTGGGCCCCCTGCTGGGCCCCCTGCTGGGCCCTAACAGGCTTGGATCCCTCTTATCTTTTCAGTGGGCTCATGAAAGGGTGAATACTGAAGAGGAAGGAGAAAGCTGGGTTCTTAAAATGCTGCGTCTGCCTGTGTGAGTTAAGACTTCTGTGACTTCTACCTGTCTCAAAGGACCTTCAGGTGACTGCAGATGGACTTCACGTCCTCTGGTCCTCTGGTCCTCTGGTCCTCTGGTCCTCTGGTCCTCTGGTCTGTTGGAGTCTGGTCTGTTGGAGTCTGGTCACAGCTGCAGCAGCCTCCACCCTTCACCCACAGCAGAATACACAAGTAACGTAGCTACATACACAAGTCTGCAGCGGCTGGACCCAGCTGAAATCTGATTGGCCCTTGTTTGCTGCAGAGCGTTTGATTGGCTGAATTTTGAAAGATCGTCATCGTTGACCGAACACACACAGACGGAGGACGTCTTAACGTTAGCGTGACGTCTGAATTCACCTGTCGCTGATCTTCTGTCTGTCTGATGTCAGGTTGACAGTGTTCTGTATCAGCTCACGACAGGCCGACAGATACTTCAGCCTGTAGATGATGAAAATCTTGTGTTTTGATAAAGTTAGTACTTTACTGAGTGTTTTTTTTTTTGATGAATTAGATATTAGAGTCCTCTCCGTGGAGCTTTCTGTTGGCAAAACGCAACATTTAAAGCACAAGAGGCTTCGCTTCTATTGTTCATGTTCATCAGAAATGTTTAACTGTAGAAAGTCTGAGTCTGAGATGTTTGCCGGGGACAGAAAGACTGAAAGGAGGACGGACAGGTGGATTTACAGCGAGTCAGAGCTGGTCTGAGAGCAGCGAGAGTCCAACAGAAGCCAGCGAAGGTCAAGAGCAGAGCAAGTCCGGCCGTCCGTCAGCAGGTCAGCTGAAGAGTCGACGAGTACGACGAGATGATTCCAGTCACTGAAACAAAGTGCACGTCCTGTCACGCCTCACATTCACGCTCTGATTGATGGTTGTGTCCCACAGAGGTTCAAGGACTCTGTGGATGTCATGGTCTCTGTGGGGTTATGGGAGTGGAGCAGAGGGTCCGTGCAGCCCCACGTTAAGGCCCTCCCCAAGTGAGAGTGAGTTCATGCTAACTGTCGCCATGCCTGCAGGCACTTTCCCGTCCAAGTGCCCCGGCCTCAGTATTTAGGTCAAAAAAGGGTCTTTTCTGACTGGAAAAGCTTTGTGGCTGCACAGATTATTCCAAATCAGAGCACCGCTGTAATGTTTGCAGGGAAGCAGCACGAAACGATTCTTCAAACCATCATGTACGACAGATTACATCAACGGGGAGAGGGAGAATGAAAGAGAAGCAAACAGAAACGTCGCAGAGGAGCTGCTAATTGACCAGATCGTGTTTCAAAGAGGTCGCAGAGAGTCTGAGGACTCAAACGGCAGAGAGTGACTCCCTGAGCAGAGAGACGCCGGAGCGCTCAGCACAGACGGCGTGAGGTGAAACACCTTAAAGAACAGAGACGTTTTCAGCGTTATGCCTGAGGAAACCACAGACCTTCAGAAGGAAGAGGCTTGCCTCCAATGAGGCCACGCATACAAACTGCACGGTAACACACCTGGAAAGGTACGGACTAGAATACAATCCAATCATGAAAGAGTCCGAGACACACAGAGTTTGCATTCTGTGAGCTGCAGTCATTGTTTGAAGCTTGGAGAGCATCGATCAGTCTCTGAAGCGGATTTCCTCTTTTCTTCAGAGGTTTCTGAAGAGCCTGTTGGACAGACTCCACACAGAGTTGGACGCCCTCAAAGAAGCTGGGCTCCAGGGCTTTGGTGACCGGGCAGCAGACGCTTGTGGTGGACCAGAAATGGACAGACATTTCCAGCTTCTCAACATTCAGTGAAATGTCCATCGAGGACAGAAATGCGAGTCGGCACCAGAGATTTTCTGTTTTCAAAA
>JBBMOE010000001.1:121990-224490 GCA_037975065.1 Chaetodon trifasciatus | reverse complement strand
TACTACCACTAAGTGTCACCAAAGTCAGAAATCCTACACGTAGAGGCTTCGACCGAGGAATACGCCTCACCTCGGTCGGCCTCCATCAGTGCTGCAGCTGAAGTCTATTCGCACCTCCACCAGAAGGCAGTGTTCATAGTAAAACATGGTCTCCAGTTCTGTGAATACATCCACGGCTCTGCCCGTCATAGCGCCGTTTCTCCACTGGGGGTCCGTGACGGTTTGACAGAAGCTCGTTCTGGACGCAGCGACGTCACACGCCGGCTTCACCGCCTCTGTCATGTCTTCAGGTTCAGAGTGCAGCCTCTTCAGTCAGCCTGCAGCAGCGTTGTCCTGCCTAGTTTACGTTCCAGGTGTGTTTGTACTGAAGGCCTACAGACTCTGCTCACAGGTGTGCAGCTGCTGCTCAGTGTTTCCCTCTGGACGTCCTTCAGGCACATCAGCTCATCACTAGAGGTCCAGCAGTCAGAGCGCGTTCAGAAGCACAGCGTTCACGCCGTGTTGCTCTGTTCCAGGTGAAGTCCTGTCGCCTGCGGACGACTTTAAATAAACTCTACACAGACATGGACAGAACTACCAGCATCTGACTTTCAGCCCGTTTAAGACGAAATTCACTAAAGCTGGAAGTAATGCTGCAGGAACGTGCTGAACCCTCATAACAAACTAAATGTATCTGTGGATCAAGTCTGATAAAGTGTAGCATGGAGAGCTGTGTAACCACACCTGCCCGCCTGAGCCGTCCTGATGTGCTGTAATGAGACAGGTAAACTTCCATTCCCCATCGAAACCACACGTTTCAAAGAGATGAGGAGGAGCTGAAAGTAGGAAGAAGATCCAATTTTGACTCAGCCAGGTTGCTGCCACTCCACCGCCTCTCTCCTCTCTCAGATCTGAGGAGCAGAGGTTTTAAAATGCTAATCCTGTCGACCTTGAAGCCCTGAGGCGCCAGCTGAACTAGCGAGGCACATCTCTCCTGAGCTTCCTGTCACTCAATAATCAAACAAACAGGCAGAACCTCCCCGTGCGCCTCCGCAAACCTCCCTGCCAATGATCCCAAAGCACACACGCATGTAGACACACATGCAAGCAGCAGACACAAACCTTGCATCAGCATCCCCTTCAGCCATTTGCCTCAGGAAGCACACAGAGGCATGTGAACACACACTTTCCCCTCACACACACGCCGGCGGCGCTGAGCTCTCGCTGTTTGCATTCAGAATGTGCGATCTGCTTCAATCTGTCACAAGTGACTGAACGTGCTATCCAACGAATCAGAGACATCCTGACCTGTAATGAGCCGTGGTGGAAGGGCTAACAAACACATTAGAGGCTGAACAGTCCACCTGGGTGAGGACGCTCTGCCAGGTGAGAAGACACGTCCAGGGGAGCAGCTCGCTCTTCATGCTGCGTGCGTCAGCTTCCGACATAATCACCCTCCAATCTGCGATCAGGAGCAGTTCAACAGTTGTATTTGTTTTGACATGTAATCTACTCTGAAGCTGGACGCAGTGAGGTGTAACACTGGAGCACGCTGGGAATGTCCTCTGCATGTCTAACCGACGGGTGAGGAGACAGACCTGGGACCTGTTAGCTTCAGCCTCAGTGTTTTTGCACCAGGCCTGGATGAGCACGATACCTCGTATTTAGCCACCAAATGCATATTTAAGAGCTCATTCTCACTTCTGAGCTGCAGACAGTTTAACAGTTAGCTAGTTAGCGACAGCTGATGAAACAGTTGTCATTTCAGACAGTATCACTGACGATCTGCCGTAAACGCGACGCTGTCTGAATTCAAGGACCCGAAACCACAGGAAGAATTTCAAGAGAGCAAACAAACAAAATCATGTGGAACCAGCTGAGTACAGATTGAACACACTGGCCCTGAGCCCCTTTCACACCTGCAGCACACAACCGGATGATCAGACGTGTTCTCACTTCCTGGAAAGACTCTGGCAAGGTGGCGCCTGGGCGGAGCGTGCAGAAGGACGACGATGATGACTGTTTCTGTGTTGATGTCAGCACATCTGGACGATGAAACAGTGGAAAGCAGCACAAACAGCTGCACTCGTTTAAAGGTGCAGGAGGCGGTTCTGGAGGTGTCAGTCAGGTTGCTGAGGCTCTGATTGGTTGTTTTCGTTCAGGTTTGTCTGTTTCATGTACAACTGTCGGGATTTGGTGACAATTTCAGCAAAGATCGCAGAAACTTGTTCTTATCAAAGTGAACTTTTACTTCCAGGGAGAACGGCTCCTCCGTAGCGTCCTGAAATGTTCAGCATGGCGGTGCATGTGTGAATGTGTATTTACATAAAGCATCATGTTTAATGCTCTAAAGTTGGTCAGACTCTGTGGACATAAAGTCTGCTTTCTGTTCAAAGCAGAGCTGCATAAAACGGTGCTGCCAAAACCAATCCAGGATTAGAGATGTGATTAAAATGTGAAGTGTGAGGTCACAACATGTAAGCGTAATGAAACCTGCCAGCTTGTGAGCTACAGGAGACGCTGCAGGACTTTCCCTGCAACATGCTCCAAAAGTCCTCCCCCTGTGGGACTCAAAGAGCTCGTCGAAGGTCCACGAGATCCCTGAGCTGCCTCCCCTCCTCCTGTCGCAGTCCCAGGGTTACCAGCTGAGATCTCTCATGGGCCGGCTACAAAGCCCGAGTCCCCGGGAAAGAGACGGAGCACTGCGCTGCTGCCGGCTACAGCGAGTCCTGCCAGGCGGGGAGCTCCCAGGAGGCCGCTGTGATGAACACGAGGCGGGAGGAATACGCCTCACCTCGTCTGACTGCGCTGTCTGCAGGAGGCTGCGTGGAGGGAGAGTAATCCCCTGCAGAACGAGTGAATTTAAAGGAGGGAAGACGCCTGGAGTTGAGGCCAAAGTGGCACACGAACAGAGAGCGGCGCACCACCTGATTGATGGTGGTAACCTTCAACGTCCCAGATCAATAGCTTAGCGCTCTCCCTCCATCAGCCGCATTAGCAGTCAGACATAGATGAATCCACAGCAACATCATAATTAGCTTTTAGATTATGGAAATCCCCTCAAACAATAAACAATTGCTCCCCGACGCCCCCTTTTCCAGCATTATCAAGATCCAAGGCTGAATTTTAAGCCAGCGTTAATCTGAGCTGCTTAAGCCTACACATGCACACACACATGCACAGACATTCACACACATACACACACACATGCACACACACGCAGACAATATGGGCAAGCATTGTGATCCTACTCATTGGAGCAGAGGTTCAACATCAAGGTTAGCAGATGATTATGTGGATTCATGAGATTTCTTCATCCATATTCTGCATTTTAAGAGCTTTCAGTGGATGCCTTCATACGTCTCCTGCGAACATTTACTGCAACGACTGTGTTTGACCCTTAAAAAATGCTAAAAATTAAAGCAAACGCAGTTTCCATTTTACTGCTACTGTCAGTCACCACTGACAGCCTCTGAAGCTTACAGCAGAGATGGAAAACCCCGTCGACGTCCAACGACTGACAGACGCGCAGTTTGGCGTTAAGGACGAGTTGAAGTGTGGACGACAGCAGCCGTCTGCCAGCGGAGGAAGGAGTGCATCACGTCATCCAGGTCCCCGAGATACGAACAAAACAGGACCCACCCTTAAAAACTTTGCTCTATAGCACCTCTAGTGGCCAAAAGCTCCACAGGGGGCCTTTAAACTCTGAAACGTGTCACTCTCGGCAGTTGTCTGAGTTCTTTAATCAACCTGCATTCATTCATTTCAGGAACCGACTGTTTAACTACATCACACACAATCAATTAAGCAAGAGAAACTTAATTAGTTTGAGCGACTATAAAAGTGTGAGGTTAGCGCAGGACAGAGTCGATCGAGGACACGCCGACACAGTCCTAAGAAGACGTCTAATCAGTCAAAATAATTCACCTGTGCGGGATGCCAGGGCCTTTAATTCAGCAGTTTGTGTGTCTGTTCCTTCTCTTGAAATGAATTGAAATAGTTTCGAGCAGACGCTGCGGCATGTTGAATGTCACGCTGTAAAACAGGGTCTACAGATGCCTCATTCAGCACATCGTCTTACAGGAGTTCTCAAAATATTGCAAAGGTTAAACTCTGTGCAGAACGTGCCCCGCGGTGCACCGGTGGCTGCTCAGCTCGCTGTGATGTCTTAGATGCTGCTGCGTTATCTGGGTTACACACACACGCAGCCAATGCGAGCAAACATGTGAAACACTGCTGCAGAAAGTTGTGCACCAGTCTTTGTTCTTTTGTGTTAGATCTTCATCACAAAGCCGCTGCTCTTCCTGGGGTCGGCATTAAAAGATAATCAAAGCGCACATGAAACGCAGAACAAGGCAAACATTGGGAGGAAGTCTTCTGTTTACTGAGGAAATGCTTAACACGTCCTGAACACTGAACGCGCCGCGGCTCATCACTGGGCCGTGCCTGCAGCACCGTGACGCAGCAGACATCCCACAACGCCTGAGCCTCATTGCATTGCAGCAATTTGTGTGAAATTGGCCTCCAGTCTGGTGATGGAGAACAGATCCTGTTTATTTGTTGGTATTTTATTGTGATGAAAGTTGCATGCTGCAGCTTTAACAACAAAGAGGTACATCTGTAATGGAGTGAAACAATGAGTCTATTTAAAGGAACAAGGGAGGCGAGGAGCAGAGGGAGCGAGGGGGGTTCAATTTAGAAGTAAATGTGCTTTAAATCTGAGAGAAACATCTGTAGTTGACAGCGTGCCTCCTTATTCCAGCCATGTAGACGCAGCTCATAGTGGTGTGTTTGCGTATTAGCCTGCGGCGGACGAGAAGACACTAATGCGACGCTGCGTTCCATGCCGTTTCTCTGGGAAGCCACTTATTCTGCAGACACGACTTCCAACAACACAAGACAAAAGCTTTTCCACGGCACAGCGGAGCTTTACTGCCCTAATGAGGAATGAGGACACGTAGCATTCAGCTGGAATTAAAGATGAGGAAGTTGGAAAGAGAAGGCAGACGAGGGCGAGCGGAGGTGGGCCGCAGCGCTTGACCCGGCCTGCTTCCCATCGTTATGGAGCAGCAGCACTTCATGAGTAGCTTACTGTTCCTCCTCCATCGTCTTGAAGAATACTTCATTCCCCTCCTCCCGTCTTCAGCGCTCTCCAGCAGCTGCTGATTATAAATCTGTCTGCAGAGACAAGAGGGAGTGCTCGGACTGCTGATTTTTGTTTGGCGCCCGAAAAATAATTGAGAAAGAAAATCGTGGCATTTCAGAAGCGTCTCTACGGTTACTCTCCGATGAGGTCACTTCCTGATGCCAGCTGAAGTTAGAGAAGATTAAAGCTGTTGGCAGTCCCACCACAAACTTTACTGTTCTTGCTGTGGTGATGATTCAATGCAGCTTGTCGGGGCAGATATCTATGAAAGGTGTTACCTGAGGACAAGAAACGTCTTCTTTACAGAGAGCACAGGGCAGTAAACCCACAGGGCCGCTGCAGCCTCGCATTGTGCTGTATGTGCATATTGCTGCACTTACAGAATACAATAAGAAGCTCGAGCGGTGCACGAAAAGAGGAATTCAACCTGATCACAAGAGCAAAATACTTAATGTTTGGTGCCCGATTAAGTCATAATTATATTCCTCCATTAAAACTGTTCTGCTCAGCTGCAGACCGCCAAGAAAACGTCACTCCAGGTTCAGCCGAAGCATTGTAATATCTGTGTGTGTATTTTTGTCCTCAGTGTAAGAATAAAATCATGGCCACTAGATAATTACAATCATTGCACATCGCTCGCTTTAAGCCCACAGCAAACAAAGGACAGGCCGTTTCAAAGGAAGCTGCCGCTTTTATTTTTTCACGAAGCAAAAACAAAAGACTTCTTTGTCTCCGCCACTGATTCTGCTCTCCCCTCATCTTCTCTTTCATCTGTTTTTCTACTCTATCCTCCTCAGCTTCTATCTATAGCTCCATAATCACCCCTCGTGCCGAGCAGGACTCCAATTATTACGTCAGCCAAAGTGTTTACTTTGAAAAGCGTTGACCTGGAATCGAGCTGCATCACTTCCTGTATGTTTACATGAATGGACGCTGATAACTTGATCATATTGGATTCTTGTCGCATCACTGATGTCTCAAGTCCAAAATGCACTTGATAAAAAGTCACTTTCCTTCTTTATTTATTCAACAAATCAAACAGATTCTCTGTAATCTGTGTCGTCCTGCCTTTCTGTATTTTTCTGTCACAGTCGCCTCCCCATGTTTCTCCTGTTTATCCCTCCCTCGTGGTTGTCTCTCTGTGTTGGGGCGTGGCGCTGAAACCTGACTCCCATCCACTCCTCGGCCTCCTGCAGAATATAAACCGGCTCCACGCTCCTTCGCCAGATGGTTCAGTTCGCCAGCGTGGTTCATCGGCTCGCTGCGTCTGCCGGCTTCGCCCGGTGTTTGACTGACAGCCAGTGACTCTGCTCCACCATCACACTGGCTGAGAGGAGGACGAGGAGGACGAGGAGGCTGATGCCCGTCTCAGATTGTTGAAGGAATAATTTGGCACTTTGGGAAACGCTCTCATTGTTTTTAATGCTGAATATGCATAAGCGTTCTCTCCGGGCCCCTCCTCTCGGTACACCAGTCATTTTCAAGCTTTATCTCGCGTGCCCCTGTTTGAAAAGCCGAAAAAAGTTCACGACCCATCCCACAATTTTTAGCAGTCGTTAACAATAATTGGAGAAACAGCTAATAAAAGCTGAATTTTAGTGAAATAAATGCATAACAGTGCTGAGCAAAGCAGTTCTTTGCAGCGTTCTGAGTCATTAAGGTCAGTTCATTAAATGGTTCAGAGCCACTAACAGTGCTCTGCCTTATTATGTACAGCACGTATGCTCCATGACACCTAACCGTTAAATAAAGTACTTAGAACTACTTCCTGCTTCGAGGCTTCAAGACATGAGCGGCTGTCAATCACTGAGGGTCACGTTCAGAGAGCGAACGGCTGAGCAGGCGTCGATCTGAAGGCTCAGAGCCGGTTTCCATTCAGCGAGAGTGTCCTCAGAGCTGTCCCCTGTTCAAACAGCGTGTGGGCGTGTGCACGTGCACGCCACTGTGCACGTCAAATGTGAGCCTAAGCCCGGGGGGGGGGGGGGGGGCAATTAGAGAAAGCATGAGAAAGCTGAGCTGCTGGAGGCCGAACCAACAATAACTTATTTCTGCTCAATATTAATTTCCGCCCATTCAAAAAAGCAATAAATTATATATTTCAATTAGCTGCTACTGGTGATCAGAAGAAAAAGGATATTCTGTCAATAATTCTATAAATATATGAAATTGTGTTGGATCTCAAACAGGGAAATACTCCTATAAAAGTAACGAACACTAAAAACAACTGTGAGAGGTGTTTCGCTGTGCGCTGATCTAGATAATCGAAGTTCAGTGTTGTTGAATCACTGCAGATAAATTTCAGCTACTTGAATCATCTGTGTGTTTGTTGTGTTAAACACACCTCCTCCCTCCTGAGAACAGCCCCCCCCCCCCCCCATCCTACATCTCTGCTAATAAACTTTCATGTGGTTTTGTTGATTTGGGAAACCTTGGAGCCTGGAGTTTGTTAAGCAATGAAAGCTTTAGAAGCAATAAACTGGCATCTGCAGAGAAATCACTGACACCTAAAGGTAGAGAAGAGGGACTTTTTCCAGGAGAAGAGACGTTCAAAGTGCAGCGTTTCCGCAGTGGAACAGGCAGCGAGGTGTGAGGAGCGTCGGTTTTCATCTTTTAGTTTTAGATAGTTAGTAAACTCAGTCAGCAAGAAAGGTGGATTTCAAAAAGTACCACTTTCAATAATAAAACGTATGAATTATACATCCACTGGGTCCCTGCGAGGTTTCAATTCTGGATTCGAAGATAAAAAACAATCCCTGCTTCACGCTGTTTGTTAAATTAAATGTAAAATAGGTTAATTAGGGAAATAACTTAGACTGCAAACCTCTCAAATCAAAAGAAAAGCCTCCTCCAGATGCTCAGAACATTTCACAGAGAAATTATTTTCATGCAACACTTCACCGTGTTTCAAAGCCATGGACGACGGTCCGGCCTCTTCCCTTCAGGCGACAGAAAGCCGGCCATCTGGACCGCTGGGAGGACTGACAGTGGCCTGAAGGCATGAGGGCCCGCTGAAAGCCGCCGCTGCAGAGCGGGCGCCCTGTCGGCCTCTTCTCCCTGGAGCCACGTCCAAAACGCTCTACGTTTAAGAGGAGCCCCGTGGCTCTGCTGTTTGAAGTGTAAGAATCCACATCGGGCTGGCAGAGCTTCACGGTCTCTACAGAAGAGCCAGGCTAACACCAGCATCAGGGCCACTGAGAGGTGTTCATGAGTTAAAGAAGTAGAAGTTATCTGAATGTAACTCCGGTTCTATGAGTATGTCTGAACCCCTCTATCATATATGTCCAACAGGTGAAACAACAGTGTGGGAACATGATTTCTCACAGCTCAAATCAACTCAGACCAAAGTCCTGAAAGAGGCATGAGCAGCTCTCAGCTGTCCGACGGCTGCTGCACCAATGATGCACGACGTTTGTCCATCCTGCAGAGGGCGTGAGTGCAGGTCAGTGAGTCTGTCCTTTAAGTCCCGGAAGAGGTGATCGAGGGCTCATGTCCTCTGAATCCTAAATATCTCAGCTTCTCCCTCTCAGCCACCACATCGTGTTGTCTCGGTCCATCCTGCCACCTTCAGTATTTACACACGATACATGTAAAGGTTTGGTTCGTGTTGATATGTTAACCAGACGTGTGCTGACATTGAGGGAATAACCAACTGATAAATGATTTGCAGATATATCCAATATATTTTTCTGTAGTACTCATAGCAGATTCTAACTGATTTCTCATGTTTTTATCCGTGTTAGCATTCTTTGTCCATTCAGCACCATCTTCTCATAATATTTGCTTTTTTTCTGATGTGACTCAATATTAGTGTGAAATATGAGTGGAGGAGAGCAGGGTTATCTGTGGACTGGAGCAGGCTTCATGCTGCTGGCACACAGCGGCAGTACGACAAACTGCTGCTGTTACAAATTCCCTGTTAACCAACTGTTGATAACCTTTCAGTGAAATTAGTGCATTGTAAAGGCAGCAGATGCTAATGCTGTAGCCTCGTGTGGTTATTGTAAGACTTGAAAGAAAGCACTTTTCTTTTATTCAGACCTTGTCAGGGGGTCCTTTGATTTTTTTGTCCTTTTTTTCCCTCATGGATTTTCTGAAAGCTGTTCATCGTCCTTTCGTCATCGCGGCGGCGTTACCACCGCCGGTTGTGAAGGAGCAGAAAGGTCATGGCTGTGATACCCCACTGAAACTCTGTGTGTGGGAGCTTAGCCTGGCCGTATTTTCACTCTGTTGGCCTCTTTTCACACAATGAGGACGCAGCGCCGCCCTCACAGCCGCGGAAATGTCAAAACGTCTTCTCCACATGTGTGGGTGAGCGCGGGCAGGATATGTGTGAAGAGATGTGTGAAGAGGTGTTGAGAGACAGTTAGACGGAGGACTCAGTAACACTGAAGACAGCAGCGAGGACGGGAGGCAGTTTGAAAGAAAAACACTCAGCACGACAGTCATCGTCCTGCTTTTACACCATTTACAACTTAATTAGTTGGTTTGTGAAAGTAAGACCTGCCTGGAGAAACTCACACTCTAAGATATGTGACTTAAAATCCTGCAGCACTGTGCCGGAAGTCCAGCGGATTTCAGAAAGCAATTATTTTACAGATTGGCTGTGTATGTATGTATACGGCCACAAGGAGCTCCACATTTTGCATAAAAATGATTTGGTATTCTGGTCTTTCTGAAACGTCTGCATGTGAGACACAACTGACGTCCATCTGCCGACAGCTCGCCATGCTATGATTGTAGTATCTTACATAAACATGTTCATTTTCAGTGAATTCAGTTCTTCACTTGGTGAATCCCTCTTCCCTCCATTTGTCCGCTTGACAACACTAATTTTTCTTTCATAATTACTTTGTGCTGACAAACATAATCGCTGCCTGAGTTATGTTCAGAGTCAACGTTTGTTCGAGCGAATGAAGCACAAACATTTTATCTAACGCGCTGGAATCATGCAAGACTGTGACACCAGAGTGGACTCTGGAGTTCACTGTGGTGATGTTTGTGGTGAACAGAAGCACTCTGGTTAAAGTCAAGGAAAGATGGTGACTGCCGAGTTGTCTGTATTAAAGCAGAACCTGATCTTTCCCTAACACTAGCCCAAAGCTGTCAGCGCCAAAACAAATCCATGAAATAATGCTCTCGATATGAGAGGATCCCAGAGGAGATCTCACTGCTCAGAGTTTGCTCTTCGACGGCTCAGGAGACAAAACCGTGCTTCTCATTTCAGCCTCATTTTAGTTTCTGTTTAGTGTGAAATGTTTCTGATGTGTTTCTCCTAAAATTCACTCCAAGAAAAAGGTGAGACACAACAACCAGCAACAGGAGTCATACGAGAGACGCAAGGGAGGAGATACAGTCGACTCAGAGGCTCCTTCTCTCTCTGCTTTAGAACAGTGTAACAGTGTTTAGAACAGTGTGACATTGTGTTTAGAACAGTGTAACAGTGTTTAGAACAGTGTAACAGTGTTTAGAACAGTGTCACATTGTGTTTAGAACAGTGTAACATTGTGTTTAGAACAGTGTAACAGTGTTTAGAACAGTGTAACATTGTGTTTAGAACATTGTGTTTAGAACAGTGTCACATTGTGTTTAGAACATTGTGTTTAGAACAGTGTAACAGTGTTTAGAACATTCAACATTCAGCCACCTCCAGTCTTTAAGGTTCTCATGCTTTTCATGCTTCTCATGTTTTTATCTGAGGATTTTTTGATGGCAGTCGTCTCACTGAGTGACCGTCCCTCTTGTGTCCCACATTCAGAGGCTTTGCGGTCCTCAGGCAGCGTTTGTTCATGGAGACTTTTTTGATCTTGCTTTTGTCCGCTGGTGTCCATCCGTCCAGCGCACCGCATTGCACGATGGATGGAAGCTGCCAGATGAGACACTGCTTACAGTAAGAACAGTGTGTTCAGTGGAAAGTAATCACTGAAATGTTACCAGGGAAACAGTCATTGTCTTTGCACTGCACTCATTCAAATGTTCTGTCCTGTATCTTGTAATTTAAAGCTGCACTAATTGATTTCTAACCACTAGATGATGCTGAGAGGACAAAATCTATAAACACACAAAGCTGCTCCTCTTCCTCTTTCCACACTCCAGCCAATCGCTTGTGGAAACCGATGTTTTTATTTGGGAATTACAGAAACATTTTAGCCTGGATTTCTTGTCTTACATCGTGTCTGAGCGTCATTTGAAGCTGCAGCCTCTCAGCTAAAGGTTATGTTTCAGAGAACTGTTTCTGTCAGTGCATTGAGGACTGATGGGCCTGTGTTTGTCTTTATGGGGTTTGGTGTGAGTGATTTTAACGCTGCTCAAAGTGAAGGATGACCGGGTTAAAATCACTCTTTGCTGCACTCGTATTTAATGCGGTGATGAGAAGAAGCGCTTGTTTCATTAAGCCATTCAGCCAAAGGTCATAGTTCAGCAACCTGCTCCTCAGCGTTCTCGTGAATCTCTAACGTGCTCGACACGAGGGGTCCAGGATTCCTGGACTGAAACTGTGGTACCTTTCATTGTCATAGCAGGAGTGCACTGGTCACAGTGTGCACACATGGAGAGACTGCTTCAGACCAGTTTGAAGACACGCATGGACTGTGCATTGGGACAGGTGCAGGTGTGCATGTGCAGCTCAGACACTTGGGCCAGATTTGAACAGATGTGATGAAGAGGAGGAGCAGAAGGAAGAAGAAGAAACAACACACAAACAGACAGAATCACAATTTTTGAAGATTTGTGCTTCTTCGGGTTGAAAAGGTTGATAATTGGATGTTAAGGAGTGTGTGACGTAGCTGAAGCTTTCTTAAAAACACTATATTGATGTTCAAGCTCATACTGAAGAGCTGCAGCTGTGAATCAATGACTTCTCAGCTGTTACATGAATTAAGGCTAAATTCTGACTTCTGCTTCTTAAATGTGAATATTTTCTGCTGTCTTTCCACCACATGTCTTTGTGTTGTGGACACAGTATGTCCTCTGAGGATGTTGCCTCTTTGGTCTCTCTCGCTAACAAACCCAGCAGCACATGTTCAGCGTCACCGTTTTACCAGATACATTAAATCACATTTCCTCATTATGTTAATACCAAATGGAATTTATGTTTCCTTCAAACGTATTTGCCGTTGCCAATTAGTTATGATGTAAACAAGGTTTCTAGGAAACAGGGCTTCAGGCTGTTTTACTCTAACAATTTCTCTGTACGAACCTGGCCTGTGTGTGACCTTTTAAATGTGTAAAAAACACACATTAATTAACATTAGATCCTGACTGAGAGATTTAATGTGTGAAATTACACTGCTGTGCCTGGTGTGTAAATGTGCGTCAATGGAGAGACTCACTACAGGTAATTAATATTTTCCACCTTAAATATGTATTATTTCACCCACCTGCATCCTTCCTGTAGATATCATCAGTCTGTATTTCAGGTCACGTAGAAACAACCTTTTGATGAAGCTGTTCTTTCTCTCCACCTGCCTCTACGCTAAGAACAACCTTTTGTATCTGCATTGCATGCTGGTCTATTTTCTGCTGCAGAAGACAAACAGCAGAAGACACCGTCCCTAAGAGAGGACGCTCAGACAAAGTCCAGCTGGACTCAAAAGCAGCCAGAATAGATGAGCAGCGGGCACGAAGGCAGAGATCAGAGTGAACCAACACACGAGAATGAGCTCAAATTCAGTCAGAGCCAATCCACAAAAACACTCGATACCTCCTCTGTGGTATTAGCACTGCTACGCTGAAACATTTCAGTCAGCCACCCAACATGGAGCCGTTATTAGAGTTCATATGTTCTGTATATAATCTGACCTCAGAGCAGCAGACGGTGATCAGGCTGTCTGAACACTGAGGGCTGGAGCTGAGGAGGAGGAGGAGGAGGAAGAGGAGGAGGAGTACCACACGGTACACTCTGGAAGTAATAACATATAAATCCCTTGAAAGTACAAACTTTCCACATGTCCAGTACTTTCATTTCTGACTAAATACAAAGGTAGAATGTTTGACGCTGAGATACGAGGGAAGAAATCTGAGGAAGATGACGGAGCGCGATGACTGAACACACGAGAGGAAGGTTTCATTAAAGGAAGTAAAGATGAGCAGGAAACAAAAAGGAATACAATGCTGCTAAGCACATTAGCAAATGTTAGCATGCTAATATGCTAAATTAAGATGGTCAGTTGGGTAAACGTTATGCCTGCCACACATCAGCATGTTAGCGTCGTCTCTGTGCGCATGTTGCCATGCTAGCTTTAGCATTTAGCCTAGCCTCACACAGCAGCACACGAGCAGTCGGCCGCTGACACACCGCTCGCTGCAATTTGCTGCTCTCTGAGACTTTTTAAATGACTCTTTGAGGGCAGAAATAGCTGCCATTATGTTCTGACGGCTGCTTGATGAAGTGACATCGGCCGCCGCCCGAGGAGCAGCAGACACTTGAGAAACTGGCAGAGAAAGAAAACCGAAATCCATCAGAGGACGGTTTGTCAAAGTCTCATGGACATGGTGACGAAACGAAAGCTGAAGGAGAAGATCACTCTGTGATTTATCTGCGTGGATGCGATCAGTGGGTGATATTCCTGCTGAGCTCTCGCCAGAAACTTCGTACTTTTCACCAGAAAACGACTCCACGCACTCGAGGTCGGCCGGTGAAAGTCTGAAAGCTCAGCGCGCATTAAAAAACCTGCTTCAAAATCTGCAAAATTTAGATATTAAATCCATTTAATCGTAACAAAATGACGTGTATTAAGCATTCAGTAACACAGAGTACACCCCTGTATATAGCTCCATGTGAATTTACTGATCATTGTGTTCAATTTGAACCCAACTTTAATTTAATCAGAGACCTGCATGTCCCACAAACACAAGATTAAATCATTTCCAGCAGTTTCTGTTGCAAAGAAGAATAATTCAGCCACACAAAGAGGTTTCCTCTCTGGAGGGAGTCGAACCGAGAACGTCCAGACTTCACGCAGGACTCTGACACCTTCAGCTCAGGTTGAATTAGCATAAAGCTCAACTTTCTTGTTCTCTGTCATTTGCAGACATCGCCTCCGTCGGTGAATATGTTGTCAAAATGCAGCTCTTCCAAACATGTTTGCTTTTATTTTTAGACCTCTTTGCTCTCCTGTTTCAGCTCTCGCCCTCCGCCGTTATTTTCCCCTCTGCCTCTGTTTCACATCCATTATGGCTGCCTCCCTCCTCGCTCACTTATTTCAGACCTGCCTGTCTGAAGAGCAGAACTGACCTCTGGCCACGTTGAGACGAGCTAAAAGCTTTGCTTATTGTGGTCCATCTAATCACCATCCATAATAACCTGTCAAATCATTTTAAAGGACAGAGGGCACTTAACATGGAGCGCTGGATGGAATGGACAGCAGCAGAACAAGAGGACGCCAACAGTAGCTGGCATAATGGTTTACTGTCGTCAGCACACAGAATGAATGAATGAATGAATGAATTGGTTTGACCGCGTCGGCGACAGAATCACAATCATAACTGAGGACATGTTTCTGTTCAAAGCTTAGCAGAACGTTAGCGACACTGGTGCAGATCAGACAAACGCAACACGTCAACCAAAGACCTGAAACACACTTTAAACCTGCTCCAGCTGACACCTTTACCTCAACAATACATGAAATGACTGAGTGATGTCAGTTTTGGTTTCACAACCATCAACAAGCAGCAGCTCGATGAGCAGCAAACAGCAGACAGACTCAGAGACGAGCCGGTGGACATTTAGCGTTTAGCAGCTAAAGAGCTGGAGGAGACCAAAGACAGAGCTCAAAGAGAGAGACGACTGGACTGACGTCCATCAGGAGACACAGACAGGATTCAGTGGGATGATTTAACTGCTGGATGTTTGATAAAGCAACTTTAAAAGGTGACGACATGACAAACATCAGTGCAGCCTGTCTGCTGTTGATGTACTTTCAATCCATTTTCTGTCCAGTGTTACAACATTCTCCCAAGACGAATTCGCTCCCCAAGACACAATATTCAACACCTGTAACACCTGAAACCAGTCACACGTCCTGTCAACATCCAGCTGTTATTAAAATATTCACTGATAAATGTGTAAAACATCAGCCTGGTTCCAGACTCTGAATCGTTCTGATGCAGTCATCCACGGATCGTTGGAAAAAAAAAAGAAACAACCAATCAGAATGTTGTGGGCGGGATTAAAATGACTTACTGCAGAGCTCCATTCAAGAAAAACTGCGACAGTAAAATGTTCTGAAAATAACAGATTCATCACTCACTGCTGACTGATTCGAGCCGGTCAGTCTGACCATCCGGTCTGTGAGAATGAAAGAGAGTCTCAGTGAACCGACAGTCAGACAGAGAAACCAACCTCGGAAACATGCAGACCAGCTTCTTTTTACACCTGCAGGAGCAGGAAACAGCCCAGAATGCATTGCAACTTCAAGGAAATTAGAGTTTGTGTGGTTTGCAATAACTTTTTCTAAACAGGAGAAACTATTTTTCAACCCACGCATGAAACCTCGCAGCGGAAAACAACACATTCAAAGGCCTCTCTGGAGGATGTCACGAGGCATTTTGGAAAACGCAGGAAATGACAAACTGAAGTGGAAGCAGACGAGGCGGGTGGAGGTTAAAGTGGCTCCATCATTTAAAAGTCACTCCATCGTAGAGTAAGTCCTCTGAACATCAGCAGTCATCCAGCTGAAATGTCTCTGAGTGATTCATCGCAGCAGGAAGCTGTTTCAGAGAACAACATTTCAGCGTTGATGTGTTCTATTGGACCTGAGGACACAGACAGTGATGTCCTGCCCGCTGAATCAATGTCCTCTATAGACGGCAACAACCTCCATCAGTGCTCATGTCTGTGAGAGACGCGGCGCTGCTGCCTCCATTCACAGAGCACAAAAGCACAATTAAGATGAAAAAGATCAAAAATCACAGAGGAAATGCAGCAACAACAATAACACGTGTACACAAACGTACTGCACACACACTCACACACTCACACACACAGAGCCACTTCGCTTTGGACGGCCAAACGTCGCTGCTGAGTAACGTTGGAGTATTTATATAAGCTTTTATTCGTCCAGCGCAGCTCCACGGAGACGTCCTCGTGTGGACGACCGAGCGGTGCAGCGGAAAAGCTTTTAGCCCGTGATAAGTGAAGGGTCACTGCAGGGAAAGTCTGCTGTTACACAAACTGTGTGCGGAGTCTCCATCAGCGTGCCAGCAGGTTAGAGTTCAGTTTGAAGCTTTAGAAGCTGGAGCTGGTGGAGCTGGTGGAGCTGGTGGAGCTCCACGTCTGCAGGACGCTGTTAGCACATGAACAGTCTGAGCTAACAGTGGAGGAAAGTCTGCAGAGACACAAACCGAGCTGTGGTGAAACGTCACTGTCTGTCTGCCCATCGTCTTTGCAGATTCATCATCCACCACCTCCACCTGTGCCTGGACTCCGTGGACGCCCCCGATCACAGAATCTACCTGCAGTCTGAACACTGTCTGATAAAACTTATCACATACCAAATAATAAACTCGTGTTTCGTTATGTCTGTGTGTTGTTAGCCGGCTATGATTCAGCCTTTCATCATCCAGGTACACACAGGTACACACAGGTACACACAGGTACACACAGGTACACACAGAGTGCACATTAAATGTTTGAACGATGTGTCGCAGCTGCTTGTTTGTGCAGATCGGCTGGAAACAAGCATTTATGTCACAAACAGTAAAGTGATGATGAAATTAAAAATAGTTTTGAAGCATTTATTCTCTGATACTGATGATGCTGATGATGCTGACGTGCACCCCGAACCTCCACACTGATATCAAGCTCACATTTCCAACAAATGCTGCAGTCAATTATCATCAATGCGCTCTGTGTCTAAGTGCTCTTATGCCATTTACATATTCTGCATGCATGCTGATGCACAGCAGGCGGTCGTACAGACTGATGAAGCCTCTGTTGTGCATTAGATCCACATCTGAGCTGAAGGCTGCAGCAGTGCTGCTGAGTGAAATACAGATGGGAGTCTGAGAAGCTTCAGAGCTGCTATTTAACAGCAGCAAACACTGCGCACTCTCCTTCTTTCCTCATCCTCTCAAACTGAAAGTGAATAAACTCTCCATTAAAACAAACATTGCAGAGTTTGGTGCCGTGTGAATGAAGAGTCTTTTGTTCAGGCGTTCCAGCCGATTAACCGGCGTCAGTACAGTTTAGAAATACTCATTCAAAAGCTAAATGTAGTGTCCTTTTATTGCCATGAAATACACGCAAAAGCCAAAACAAACAGGCTCAGTGAGTCCAGAGATGAACGTTAGCGGTCGGGAGCGAGCTCCAGCTGTCAAAGAGCGCTCTGATGGTTTGCTCTCAGGATTGGTCGTCGTCTCACTTAAGACTCACTGAAGAGGACACAAAGATGTGTCTTAACCATCCGTAAACCACTCTTCATCCTTCACAGCTAATCAGCTACGATAGCCTCCTCCGCTCTGGACTCTCTGTTCAAAGATCAGCGCCGTCAAGATGGCTTCCTGCTGATCGGCGGCACAAATTCATCAAAGTTCACCAAAGTTTCGCAGTTTTAGTTCTGGTGTGAGCGGACCTTTATTTTTGTCAGCCAGGATAAAATGAGCTCCTTTACTTCTTTCATGTTTTCCTCGTTTTGGCTGCTCTCCACGTCCGTCCGTCTGAAGGCCTCAAACAAACCCGTCGTCTGAGCACGTCTGCAGGAGGAGCGGCGGCCTCCAGCCGTCGTGGAGAGGCCTGAATGTGATCAGTCGCTCTCCTTGAAGGCGTTCACAGTGTTACACTCGGTTGTTTAGGGCTCTGAGAGAACATGTCTCCTGTCTTACCTCTGCACGCCTGGCCAATCACTGCACTGATTGTGTGTTTTGGATAATGACAGATAATCTGCCATCAGAGAGGAGTTTCAGATGCTGTACGGCAAACCGATGAGCACTAAGTGCGGCCTGAAGGGGGCGCTGCTCCCACGGGGAGCTCTCCAAACCCACACTGGCCCAGCGCTGCTGTCTGCGGTGGGCTCTGCTCTCATGACCTTTTCATTTGGTGCTCGCCGGCCTGAATCCAGAGCTCTGTGTTGCTCTGTGCCGTAAACTATACACACGGATAAAAACCTATTTTTCGTGGCGGGTGGAGTCTTTTCTGTTTTAAAGTTCACCGCAGGATCTCTGCTTCGAGACTATCAGCCGGTGGAGACTCAGCGCCGCCTCATGTCAGCCTGAGCGCCATTTAAAAGGGTTTCCCCGTCCTGCCGCTTTATGACAAGTGGCTGCGAGGCGGAGGAAGCAGGAACAGATCGATCCCTGAGAATCTGACATCTTGGAGATAGAGTATCTTCACCTGCCACCCACCATGTGTACGTCTCCTCCCTTTCTGTTCCTGGGAAAATAAACGAGAGTCTGACTTTCAAATGGAGAAAAATGTCCAGAATCGATGTCGCCTCATTGCATTTAACCTGCACTTCTTGCTGCCGAGGACTGATAGAGGGATTTTATTTGTGGTTATCACATTCCTGCTCACTGCGTACAGTACAGGCCCACTGTTCCCTTCAGTACATTTGATTAAGAGCTGCTGTCTGGCTGCGTGAGCCCATCACAACTCCATTTACCTTCTCAACAGGAGCTAAACTGTGTATTAGTCTGGGTCTACAGGGAATATGCATTGATTTGTGATCTGCGCGGCGACGACTGATCGCATCATTCTGACTCCCGCTGGTTCCAGTTTCAGTGAAGTGAATGAAGCGAGCGGAGGGGAGCCGGCACAAACGTTCACATCCATGATTATATCGAGCGAAATCGAAGGCAGAGGTGAGCTGATGCGAGCAATCTGCGAGCGAATCAATCACTTCTCCTGTCGACACTTTCGTTGAATTTGCATTCTGAAACGTCGAGTCATTTTCCTGTTGAGAGCTCGGCGCAGCGTGGAGAGCCGGCCTCCAATCACAGCATGCTCCCAAAACCCCAACCGGCTCCATATTACATTTAAAGTGTGAGTGAACATATGGTCGGCTGCCGGAGACAAAAGTTTCATTCTGCTCGCTGCAACATTTCATCTCCAGTCCTGTTTTGAACTCTTCGTCTCTTCATCCCGGCGCGGATCATTAGTTTAAGAAGCGAGTTATTGTTGAGTTAGAGCTTCGACATCTGTTACGTTACGCAAGAGCGTCGACCATTTTCAGGCAGATAAAAACAGTCCCTGCGTCTGCATCAGAGCCAGGTTTTATTGTGTCCTCAGCAAAGAGGATTTTCTCTATTTATTTGCATTTATGTGGCTCTTTTTGCTGCTGCTGCTGTGTGTGAGCAGCCGAAATTAAAAAGCACTCAAGTCCAGGATTACACACACACACACACACACACACACACACACACACACACACACATACACGCACACAGCTCGGAGTACACAGAAATCAATGCAGAAAACAAGTCATACACCAGTTTTCTTCTTCCAGCAGCATTTTGGAAAGGCCGCCCACGCCTCAGGGTTTTCTCCAGCAGTTTAAAAGGTCTGCATCGTGAAGTGAGACCGGTCGGGATCCCAGCTGCCTTCGGCCATCACTCAGGTGTTCCCATAGCAAAAAGCTGGTTGACCTCTGACCGTGCTAAGCTATGCTGCTCAGCTAACCTGCGCTAGAGAAAGTTCAGCTCAGAGGATGAAACCACAGGCGTCAGCAGTTAGTCCTCAGAATTTAGATCTAACATTTGTTCCTGACAGTAACTGAGAGTGAAGTTCATGTTTGGGACGGTCAAACCTGCAGTAACAAACTCTTTCAGCTCTGTTTTTGGTCTCCATCAGCTCCTGAAAGAAATATCTGCTTCTTTAGCTGCTAAATGCTCCACTTTGTCCACCGGCTAGTCTCATCCTGTGCCTGTCTGCTGTTTGCTGCTCAGCAGGTCGTGAAAAGAAGCTTTTTATGACCTTTTTCTATGAAAATAAACAATGAACCGAAACAGTAAAGCTGCAATAAGTCAAAGGCTGAGCTGAGAGTCACGATGAAGCTCCATAACGTCGAGTGCAGCTGCAGATTCAGGTGATAGCATCCATGTTAGGAAGGTTACTCTCAGCCCCTTTCAGCCTGGCCCGTCCAGGGAGCTGATACAGGGAGGAAAACGTGGAAAGCTCCACCACCTGGACCTCCAGCAGCAGGCTGGAGTCTGATATCAGCTCTTGAAGACCAGATAATAGAAAAAAGACCTTCAGCTCCAGCAGTTTTTATAAGATGTAGAATTTTCCAATGATTGGTTTTATTCATAGCTTTCAGCCTCCCACACACCTGAGCCACACACACCTGAGCCACACACACATCTTCAATCATCAGTTCAGCTGATTAGAAATGTACCTTTGTCTGGATATTGGAATCTATAATGTTTACAACCTGTGCTCATGCTGCAGTCTGTCAATATGCAGCACAGATCAAATGAAGAATACGTTTAATTGCTGAAACGTTCGTTGAATAAGTGCCTGAACTGAACCGTCAGCTCCAATCATTTGTTGGTATTTGTTGGAGGTTAAAGCCTCAAACGCTCTGAGGTGTAACTTAACAAAGAAGATGATGATTCATCATTTAGCAACTAATTTAATTTCGCAAACTACTACTACTACTACTAATACTAATACAACTGCTGAAACTACTGCAGTACACAGCGGTGGGCTCGGGTGAGAACGTGCTTCCATCGCTGTCGTCTGAGCCGCCTGGAAGCCTCTGAAGGGACTGAAATGTTCTGACCAATGAGGGTTTGGATCAATTCAATGAACTTCAAACTGGATGATTAGAATAGATGAGATATAAATGTTTGCAGTATTGATGAAAATTGATCCCAAACCTGCTCAAGAACAGGAATTACTGAAGCCAGCAGTTACTGAACAGATTTCAGAAAAGGACTTTTTATCAGTGAGGTATTGATTGAGAGATGGAACGTTTATGTTTTATCTCTGTGCTTTGGAGACGGTACCACGAACCCTCTGCAGGAGCGAGACTCTGATGCCAAACTTCCACCAGGTGTGTATTCGCGACGTCACCTAAGCCACGTGCGTTTGCTCCGTCCTCCACGTGGGTTCAATCCCCGCCGGTCGCCTTTCAGATGCAGAGTGTTCCACCTGCTGAGCTTTGTTGACTTGTTCATATTGTGTTTATTTGTCTGTTTTAATTGTGTTTGTTGTTGCTGTACGCTCATTAGTCAGCACGGGGTGTTTTATTTTGAAAATTTACTCGATTCTCTACATGTTTCCTGTGTCTGGCTTCCTGTCTGGCTCGATTTGCTCTGTGCAGCGACTGCTGGTGCCTTTTTCCTGCTGCATGTGTGTAAGTGACACAGCTGGTTAATCGACTTTACATCCACGTCCAAGGATCACTTTGAGTCTGATTTCAGGACGGACAGGAAGTTCACTCAAACTGTCCACAACATTCAGCGTCCAGCTGTGACACCTGACGAGACTCAGAAACACCGACGTGTCGTCTGGTGTTCGTCGTGTTTCCAGGTCGAGCTCTGTGGGTCTGAACGTCGTTGGAAACATTTTGGATAGAAGAACACAACTCATCAAAAATGTGTCACAGGTCTAGTTGTTTTCAGGCAGTTTAAGGCGGACATGTTACATATTGTGCGTTTAAAGGAAAGACATGGTCCCTCTGACGTCTCTACATGAGGGCCGTCAAATTTAACACATTCATTTTGATGAATTTAAAAATATATAATGTATGTATGTAATGTATATAATGTAACTGTTAGGGTCCCATTTTCAGGAAAGTGATGCACTCTGAAAAACCATTGGTGTCCAGTGTCAGCTTCAGATACTTCTCCTCAGTGCGTCACTCGTGTGCACCTTGAGGCTGATTGGTGCTCATCCAGGTGACGGCTGGGTTAACACAGTGACTGCATGAACTGCAGGGTTGTACATGTTACCTGCACTCGATAGGACAGAGGCCTCAGACCAAGTGTTGTCTCCTGCCGTCCCGTTTGTCCTTCAGCCTCACAGACGGAAGCAGATGCTTTCAAGGTCAGCGTGGACAGATGATCACTGCCGGAATTTTAATTCTGAGATCAATTTGCGATCAGTTAACACGCAGAGTGCACGTCTCAGTCAGCTGTTTGTCTAAATGTGGCAATAATTAAATCTGCCTGTCGTTTTAACTGCTTCCCTGTCACACACACACACGCACGCACACACACACACACACACACACCTGCCTGCGTCCTGTATCCCCCTCACTGCTGGATCCCAGTGAGCAGTGCACTCGGGCTTGTAAAGCAAATAGCTTCTGTTCCCATCCACAGTAAATGTTTCCCTGCTGCCGTCGAGGCGGAGGGACAATTTAAATATTTATCACCTGTAATGATTGTCAGCGCCACCCCACCACCTGCTGTTCAGCCACACAAACATACAGAGGGGGACATATAGAGGAGGCGGTGGAGGCACTGATGCATATTTATCACTCCACTTCTCACCTCTGCCGTATAACGTAAGGACAATATTTACATACCATGATGTTCATACAGCCTCTCAGTGCTGCTCTGAAGCGCTGCAGCTCATCCAGATGGAAATCCTTCTACTCGTTACTGTAGGATGATTATGTGAATTGAAAGGAAGGCTTTCACAAATCAAGTGTATGTTCTTCAAAATGCTGCTCTGCTGCACCACAAAGAGATCACCTGTCAATCAAGTAGAGAGGGCGGGAATATGACGATTTTCTCAGAGGTGAGGAACGTTTCCAAGAGAAATGGACAAACTGTTGTCTCAGTTAGTTAGTTTGTGAAGACAAGCTCACGGTGATGAAGGTCAAACTGAAGAGTCATCACAGGACAAACAGCTGAAGTGGACGAGCTGCAGGACAAATGGATGAAGTGGACGCTCTGCAGTGGAGTTTGATGCTCAACAAGCAGCTTCCACAGCCCTCACCCTGACAGACAGTGCTCTGCAGGCAGGTTTGTGCTAAGCTAACAGCTAAGAGCCTGAAAGCTCCTTCAGGAGGAGAAATTACGGAGGAGAGCCTCGCTGCTGCTGTGGAGCTGAGAGCAGCAGACGAAGTCAAACTGTCCTAAAGTGTCAGTTTGTCTGGATAAGTAAAGATGGAGGAAAGCCTGACGTGAAACTCACTGATAGTGAGTGTCTGTGTGCTTTGAACCTCAGAGAACGTCAGAGCTGAACCTGAAGCTCGGCTCTGCTCCACATCTATAAACTGTGTGTACGTCCTGATGAGGAGGCGTGAACTGAAGGTTGATCTCTGTTTGAACAACCAGCTGAGAGCAGCTCTGTTCAACGCTGACTGACCCCAGCCTGGAAAATCCATCATCGTCATCATCATCACCCTCATCATCACCACTACCATCTGACATCAGAAGCCTCACCAAAGAGATGCAGTTCCAGCCGTGGCAGAGGTTACTGTGAGATGTGTGTTCAATAATTCAGTCTGGCCCTCAGAGGAAGTTTTAAAAATTGAAACAGCCCTTGATAGAAAAAAGGTTCTTGGTTTTTATGGACACAACTTTATGATTTTGGTTCCATCTCTGTGCTTTCATCAATTTTATCAGCAAACACACCCCCAGCACACCACAGCAAACAGCAGATACACACAGCTGGAGCTGGTAGAGACCAAAAACAGAGCTGGAAGGAGAGTGAGTATTGGACTGACATTCATCAGGCGACACTACAGTGGGCTGATCATGCTGCTCTTTGTCTGCTGGACAGGCCGAACCAGGAATGGGGCTGCTAATTAGCTTTAGCTAGAAGCGCTACATAGAATGGCATCTGCTGAACTGCTCATACATATACAGTACATATACATATACATGTATGTGTCAGTGGTCACATAACATTGATTTGGCTTTGTCCAAAGCATGATAATGACACTTGACAGGAACCACAGCTCGATGAATCTCTCTTAAACAAACTGTTTTCTTTAATAATAAAAGTGTTTTCAGTGGTTCAGCGTCAGACTTGCTTCAGATTTGAGCTGCAGGTCGGTGCAGGGCAGGGAGGCTGCGCTCCGTTCGTCCCTAAATGTGTGAAGTTGGTGCGTTCATTTTACTACTGAGCTGACAGGCAACAGTGTGAAGCATCCTCACTGTTGCTATGGTAACCTGCAGCTTAATATACCTTGTGGAACGATGCAGAAAAGTGAAGTGTGTGATTTACGCATCTGTCCTGATGATGCTTTAAATGTTCCAAACAGAGCGCCAGCTGTTCCTCTGAGAACAACTGGAGCCAAAGCACAAACAACATCAAGCACGTTCTAAAGTCTGACCTGAGTCATCGGAGCGGTGTGTCTGAAGCCTGACGACGCTGAAACATCCACAGCCGCCGTGACCTTTCCATGACATCACAGCTCTGCACGCCGTCAACTGCACTGCTTGTTCCTGCTCTGCTGCACAGCAGAGAGCCGGCGTGTCCCAGGAAATAGAGCAGAAATACGTCTGGGAACCTCTGAATATGTATGTGTGTGTTTGTGTGTGTGCGTGTGTGAGTGTGTGTGTGCGTGTGTGTGTGGACAGGGTTAGTGTGGTCCTGTCCTGCTGACGGTAACGGGATGATTCGTAACCTCAGCCCTGCCACCTTAACACACTGACTGTACACTGTACACACTGCACACCGCCAGTGTGTGTGTGTGTGTGTGTGTGTGTGTGTGTGTGTGTGTGTGTGTGTGTGTGTGTGTGTGTGTGTGTGTGTGGTACACGCTGGCTGAACCTTATCTTTGTCCTTTTCTTCTGAAAGTGAAACCAGGCGACGGTCCGCTCATGCGACTCATTGCTGCTGCAGACTGCTGGACGCTGTTGCTGCTCTCCATGTTTTGTTGTCTATTTCATTCATTTCTCTACATTTAACTTCTGTTCACTGCTGCGTGTGACGTCCACATTTCTGCCGCTCCAGTTTCCAACCAGGAGTCAGGGTTTCCTGGAGAGGGCGGAGGACAGGACGGCTTGGTCCAGTGACAGGACGCTCGCTCGTGGTCGGTTTGTCCTGCACTTCACAGTTCACACCTCAGAAAAAACACACTGCTCTCCTGTGATGATGATGATGATGATGATGATGATGATGATGATGATGATGATGATGATGATGATGATGGAGGGGCCACTTGGATCCACTCACACTAACCACACGAAGGCTCCATGAAAACCCTGCTGGGTAAATTTCAAACATTTCAGTATTAGTCTGTACAAACGCTGAACAGCTGTTCTCCCAGAAGGCAGCAGGTCAAAACAGACTGAATGTAAAACTGAAAAGCATCTACGAAACTGAAAATATAAAATGAATAAATAACCAAAAATAAAACATCAAGATGTGTTTCATTAGTTCCACCTTGGCTACGTTCAAAGCACCCAAACATTTCTGCATCGCCCTGCATTAAGCGGTAAAATTAGCATGTGCTACGTGTTTCCATTCACATCCACTGAAGTGGTGGAGCAGCGCGGAGACACCGTCCAGTGTTACAGCTGTCTCTCCGCCGTGTCCTTTAATTCAGTTGTTTGGGAACTATTCAGATTCCTGCTCAAGTACAACAGCCAAAGTTCTGATAAGACAAGGACGGTGAGTCAGCGTCTGTCCACTGACTGAGCTAACTGTGCTAACTGTGCTAACGACGTATGGCTGAAAGCTTCCAGGTTTGTGTGCTTTGGTTCCACGTTCATCAGTCGACACACCGTGACGACTCAGCACAAACACACAATTCATTACAGCCCAAAAGACACCCGAATTTTTCACATTTACTTATTATCATTGTGTTGACTTTCCAGATCTCCGCCCCTGAATAAGTAGGTCAACAAACTGAAAACTTCTGGAGGGTAAAAGTTTCTTCACACCCTTGAAAACCTGTTTTGTTTTCTCCTGCGAGAGAGAAACGAAGAAAAAGTTTGTGTATCTGAGAAAAGAACCTCAAGGGGACCTTTCCCAGGAGCTGCGGGGACAGTTGATTATCAGCAGTGTGGATCAATGTGTCTTTGAAAATCAATAAAGTCATTCACACGGCAGGTGTATTCAGTACAGGAGGGTCCTGAGGGGCAGGAAACACGATGGTTCAGACATCAGTAACAGAGGAAGAGGAGCGCTGCTGCTGAGTCGACGCCGTTCCCGAGGGTCTGAGACCTCAAGAGCAGTGTTACTCACCCAGATAATCCTTCAGAGGCACAACCACACTGCAGCCAGCAGAGACACACGGCGGGACGCAGACACACGGCGGGACGCAGACACACAGCGGGACGCTCAGTTTGCTGAAAAAAAAAGCACGAAGAAGAGCGAAAGCTGGCGCCGAGAGAAGTGTCTATCACACTTTGCATAACAAAGATGCTGCTGCACGACTCGTCACCACGACTGAAAGTCTGCCCGAGACTGACGAGAGGAGACACACACACACACACACGCACATGCACACGCACACACAGCATGCACACGCACACACGCACATGCACACGCACACACAGCATGCACACACAGGGTTGGGTTTCTATCACTGTGAGGACATTACATAGACTTGCATTTGTTCCCTGGAGACTTACCCTAACCATAACCACTACTTTCCTAACCTTAATCTTAACCTTAACCTTAATCTTAACTTTAAACTTAACCTTAATCTTAACTTTAAATTTAACCTTAATCTTAACTTTAACCTTAATCTTAATCTTAACTTTAACCTTAACCTCAACCTTAATCTTAACCTTAACTTTAACTTTAACCTTAACCTTAACCTTAATCTTAACCTAAGTCCTCACCATAAAATGAATGATTCATGGGGACTTTTTGTCCCCATAAAAAAAGTGATGTGACTGTGTAAACAAATTTATGTCCCCACTACATGAATAATAAATGTCCACACACACACACACACACACACACACACACACACAGATTCCCGTCAACCTCCATGTGTGTCTTCCAAAAGGCGGGGAGACGTTTGGGGAAGGTCAGGAGCCGTTTGATATTCAGGACGAGCAGCGCGGCAGATCTCCACCGCCGATGGAAGCCGACAGCTCGCCATCAGCAGAGCCATCAATCACATCAGAGATGGAGCCTTCAGCGAAGTCTTCTGAAGCACCGGGGTCCCTGGGGACGCCTCACGAGAGACAGCAGGGGGCTGGATCAGTCCAAAGTCAGGTTTACGGTTCACATGTAGCTCTGTGGGCTCATTTAGTGAGCAGAAAGTACAAAACACGTCTGAAGATCCCACCTGAATGACTGATGGAGAAAGCGTGTCCTGACTGATCGACCTGCTCCTCACAGCGCAGGTGAGAACAGGTGGGATGGACAGTATGACTGTTTGCTACGGGCTAGCCCACAGATTAAGAAAGCATAGCCAGCGTGTGTTTTTTAGCGCTTGTCTGCTGATATGATCGTTAATTTAATTTTTATGCTAACATGCAGACTCTTCTGGTGCCTCTCAGAACAGACTGGACCTCGTCCACTCTTATGGGTTATGTTACATGCACACATTTTCTCATTCATTCATGTTTTGGGGGACAGATGGGAGGGTTTGGCGGGCTGGATGTGCCAGCTGACAGTCACTGAGTTATGGGCTGGATCCAGATGGACTTGGTGGACTTTGAGAAGCTAAGCTCTCCGGTGTGCCATGTGGTTCGGTCCATATGTGTGGATATACACAGTAATGCTTCAAAACATCGAATTAAAAAAATGACTGTTTGTTCAATACTTCTGTTTTAGCTGCCTTTAACTTCCACCATGTCCCATAAACCCCAGCCCAACGCAGGCAGAGTCCACGAGCGAGTTGAAACTCCATCAGCAGACAGGAGAGTCAGTACTGGATGATTCTGCAAAACCCCAAATTATGTTGACAGACAATCTACAACAACCATTAACACCAGTGTTTTTAAATTTCCCATTTTCTGCAGTATCTGTGCCAGATGCGACCACTGATGATGACTGACCCTGATGTGGAAAGATCCCAGTTAACCCAAGAAAGTTTAGCTTAAGTTCAAGTGACTGAAACGCTTGGCTGAGGTTAGTTAGCTAGTTGGTTAGTTAGCTTGTTTGTTAGCATTAGCTTAAGTTTCGGTGACTGAAACACTTGGCTGAGGTTAGTTAGCTAGTTGTTTAGTTAACTTGTTTGTTAGCATTAGCCTAAGTTTAGGTGACTGAATCGCTTGACTGAGGTTAGTTGGCTAGTTAGTGAGTTAGCTTGTTTGTTAGCATTAGCTTAAGTTTAGGTGTCTGAAACACTTGGCTGAGGTTAGTTGGCTAGTTAGTGAGTTAGCTTGTTTGTTAGCATTAGCTTAAGTTTAGGTGACTGAATCGCTTGACTGAGGTTAGTTAGCTAGTTAGCTAGTTAGTTTGTTTGTTAGCATTAGCTTAAGTTTAGGTATCTGAAACACTTGGCTGAGGTTAGCTGGCTAGTTAGTGAGTTAGCTTGTTTGTTAGCATTAGCTTGTGCCACACCCGTGTGTTCCTTCCTCTTGCCGTGTTTTTCAGATCATGGATGAGTGAAATTCTTTGAGCCTGTTTGTCTGCTGGATGTGGATGTGAACAACAGGTCTTTCACCACATGTCGTCGTGCTCATCGTTAGCTTCACGCTACGACACATCATGGAGTTACTTTTCAGACAAACGTCTTCTGCTCGGGTTCGATTTGACGTTTCTTCGGTCTTTGCCAAAGCAGCTGCTTCATGTCTGCTGTTTTTTCTGTCACAGTCGGTTTCTTCATCAGGTCAAATGTGGTGTTGAGAAACGTGTAATGATCAAATCATATTATGGTGGAAACAAACTTCTGTTCCTCGTTTGAAAAACAGCTTTCCGATTCTCCGAAGAGCAAATGAAGAAATGAGCCTCAGAGCGTTTGTGTGTGCGAGCATTACTGATGCAAACTGTGTTTCAAACTATCATCATGTCAAACATTCACACTGTCTGCTTATTTAAGTCATTCTTATCTCCAGCCATACTGCCACACAAATCCCCAGAGATGAGTCCTAATCTGAGAGATCTGAGACAGGATTTAACGCTGCCTGTTTAATTCAGTGAATCCAGGACCACACAGACTGTGTTTTAATTATAGAAAACCAATTTGATTTAGACACTATCTCCACTTTATTTATTCTGTGTCATATCAGCCCATTAAAACTTTGGGATTTCTTATTAACTTCTTCTAAAATATTCTCAAAATGTGCAATAATCTGCACATCTCGAGTCAACACTCTGCCTTCAGGTTTGTTTGGTCCCTCGTCGGCGGTCTTGAGAGGACGAGGTGAAGACGGCCTCAGAGACAAATATGTGCAGTAGAAGTGCTGTCATGTCGCCTCCTGTCTTTCGGTCTTTCGGCCCGGAGAACAGAAACCCACGAAACCCTGGCGGCAGAGAGAACTGTGAAGTTTGTGCAATGAAACGTCTTGACGTCTGACTGTGAGAGAGGCAGCTCGTGTCCAACGCTGCTGTCGGCTCATTTTAATGGAGGCAGGAGTGCTCGTGAGCTCGACGGTGCACAGAGATTTTATTCCATCTAATGGTGAGTTTCAGTGCCCAAGCGGAGCCCGGCCTGATCTGCTCTGACCCTCAAACACTGAAGTCACGTCCTCTGATCTTTCTATAAGAATCTGGAGAATTTAGAGAAACGTGTCGTGCTGCGTTTATGGTTCCAAACCCTGTTTCAGATTAAAATTGGTTTATTATGTGACCCAGATTTAAAGTGGAACTACTCCACCTCTGTCCCTTCAGGGTGTGTTTCCAGGTGTCTGCATGTGTGAAAAGCAGCATGAAGCCTCACACTGAGCCCTCATGAGGCGTTCAGGTCTGTGGGAGCTGCTTCCAAAGTTTAATAAAAGAGAAACGATGCTGTTAATCATTTTTTCAACCTCAGGCTCACCGGCCTTGGCTCGTTTTCTGTGGAGAACATATAGAAGAACACGTTTTCCATGACTGCACGCTGCACACGTTCACATTACACATGTGGTGTTTGGATAATAAAAGTGTGGAAACTGTAGGTGCTGTGTACTTTCACTCTGTCCTCCTCCTACCTGTGTGTGTGTGTGTGTGTGTGTGTGTGTGTGTGTGTGTGTACACGTGTGAGTTTTGCCTTTGCTTCTGCTTTTCCCGCTCAAGGCTGCAGCATTGTCAGACTTCGAGCACTGATGCACGAGTGAACTATTCTGTACTTTCTCACACTGTATCTCAGCTGCAAACTGGGGCCAGGACAGACAAGAGCGACCCCACACAGAGGAAGGTAAGCCGTTACAGACAGCGACGATGGCAAGAATGAAGAAAGAGACGTAGAAAAAGAACAAATAGACAATAAAAATGAACACAAAATAAAATAGACTACACATATGTGCATTATATTACAAAAAAAGTGTATAAACACAAAGTTACGTCTAGAAGGATGGTTCAGTTTCTCAATGCAATGTTTGAATTGCACCCTGTCAGATCAGGATAATGAAATACAGTTTGTACTATTACACAGAAAAGAATAAAAAAATATATAAACACAGTATAAAAATATGTAATATTTACAGGATAATTGCACAGATGTAATGACTATTAGCAAATGTTAAACATAAATTAAGAGCAGTGTAAGACAGATGGTTGGTGATGATGATGATGATGATGATGATGATGGTGATGATGATGATGATGATGATGATGATGATGATGATGAGGCAGCATCAGTGCGGTGCTTTGTTAAATGTTAAATGATGTTGAGCTGAACAGTGGACAGCTGCTGGAGTGAAGGACCCACAGTACCAATGAGTAGTTTTGACTGTGTGGCTCTTCATCACCATCAATGAAAAGACTCTCTGCTCAGAGGACAGAGAAGCTGAGGAAGATGATGAAGAGGAAGGGTTTGGGAATATGAGGGTAATTTTTCTGACAAATCAGAGTGTGAACAGTTTTCATATTTTCAGTGCACTCTGCTGATAATACCTGTATACTTTTACTTCAGCAAGGTTTTGAATGCAGGACTTGTACTTCAGTGAAGTACTTTCACAGTTGTTGTTGTAGTAGTACCTCAGACTGGTGGGATGCTTCACCTCGAGGTGTCGTTTGGATTTGGTTTTTTCAGACACAGTTTCACAGTCTCTTGTGTGTTCGTGTAGTTTGTCCTTTCCCAGGTGTCCATAGTGGACAGCAGGTCATGTGACTCAGGTGTGTTTGGTTACACCTGCAGCTGCTTAGCGTCCACCCGGCTCCATATAAGTCCACAGCTTTTCTCTAATGTCGTCATCCTGATTGATCGGGCTGTGATTTTACTGCGCTGGTCGATTCTGTGCACATGACATCTACTTCCTGTCTGTCCGTCCTTAAAAAGGGTCCCTCCTCTGCTGCTCCTCCTGAGCTTTCCCTGTTAAAAGTATTTTTTCCTCTCTGAACTGACGGTCTGAGGACAGTTTGTCGTCTGCTGCACAGATTATAAAACCCTTTGAGGCAAATTTGTGATATTGAGCCATATCAATAAAACTGACTTGACAGCCGTGAGATGTGACGCTTTTCTTTTGGAGCACCGTAGTTGAAGAGAAAATGGTTTTTATTCTCCACCCTGACACTCATCCAGACCCTCGTCCTCCGTCCCCTCCGTCCATCACACCTCCTCCGTGCTCCCTCCCTGTGACTCATCGGCGCTGTGGCAGGTTGACATTTGGCTCCTCCGTCATAACCCTCGTCTTCTTATCTCTTAAAGCAGCCGGCCGGTCCCACGCTGCTATTCTGCCTACGTTATCAGACTGCGGACAGAATGAACATGTGCAGAGACAGAAAACACACAACGCCAGCCTGCGAGCTTCAGTCAGGAAAAACACTCGATGGTACGAAGACGGGGAACAGTCGATTAGAGGCAGAGGCAGTCAGATGAACAGGGAGCCCACCTGGTGGCTCCCAGCCTCTTTATCTCCATTATGTGCTGTGTTGGCCCAATTATAAAGCTCCTGTGATGGTAAGATGAAGTAAAGAGGTTTGGTATTTTCCTTCCAGCAGCCCTCACAGTTGAATATCACTCACATGAATTATCTCACAGCACAAAGACTCTACAGGATGGACAACGGCAGACGGAGACAGACCAGAATATTTTAGAGTTTTGTGAAAGTAGCCGAGCGTTGAGAAGTTATGAGAGCTAAAAGCAGGAAAACACCTTTTTCACAGCGTTGTTTGACTTGTACCAGCAGGAAAAGGTGTAACTGATAATAAAAATGCTGCTTTTGTTCTGTTTGAAAGTACCAGCAAAAGCAAGAGAACCGACATGCAGAGCCAGAGCCCTGAGACGAGCAGAATGGAACGCAGCCCTCATTAACATTATTAATTACACCTGTGCTTTCCTGCTGCAGAGGGTTTACAGGGCTGCAGGCGTCCCTGCTGGAGGACACGTCCGCCTCTGGAGGTTTAAATATTTTAAATATTTTGGATGGAGCGTTTCCTTTGAGCCCGCGACAGTGAACAAACACATTGATCTGCTCCCACGTGTTTGAATCTGTTCACACTGCACCAGGTAACTTTGTCAGACGCTTTCAGCAAATCAGGAGAGCAAATCGTTTAGCATGCACAGCACAAGCACGTCCACACAGGTAAATCTGATGCAGCGGGGACACTCAGGACTAAATGAGTCTGAGATAAACAAGCCGACACTTTGGCACAGAACTTCACCTCAGGCCATTTTACAAGATCAAAGATGGAACAATGAGTTTTCACAGAGCAGCACAGCTGGAGGACGAGTGTTTTCACAGAAGAAGAAAGAGGAAAAATCTGTGTTTGATATGAACCTCCACCTCCCCTGTGACAATATGAGACAGACGCACACAATATGTGAAGGGACAAGAAAACGGGAACGTCTTTCAGTGCAGGTCCTCTGTCCAAACAGGGAGACGGAGGTTCGTTGCTCAGCTGAGGGACGTTGCACACCAAGCCTGGATTTTTCTGTGAAATAAGACGCAGTCTGTGTCTGCTGATGAAAATCAAAGTGTGGAGAGCAGAGAGGATCTCACAGGCTGATGCTGAAGCTGCTCACCTGAGAACCAGGCGAGTGTTTTCTTTGTCCTGGCAGATGCTTGTGGTCCCCCTCCGTCCAGACAGACCCCATCTGTCCTGTGGTCTCGGGCCAGTCCATCTGCATGCTGTGGTCTGTTTGCATTTGACTGTCACTCAGTGGTACATCACACTTCGTCGCTCTACCTGCAGAGACATTTTGGTCTTTGCCTGTTGATGCAAACGGAGCTCGAGGTTCCACATTAATATGCCTCTGTGAATCGGTCCGGCAGCAACAGAAGCTGCAGCCAGTTTGATAAGTACACCAACAATACGACCAAGCCAATCAAGAACAAAGTGAGCAGCTTTGGGGAACGGCTGCTTTAAAAAAACTCACTTTTCTTCAACAGGTAAATTTTATAATTCATAAGATTCACCTCTTTTGAGCTTTTTGTCTGATATAAAAAAATGCAGAAAATCGAGGATGTTTCAAAGCCGTTCATGATGAAAGACGGAGCTGGTGGGACTGAATAATCTGACAAAGTGACCTTAAGGGGCTGATTTCCCTCTTTTCTGCTTCCCCTTCCTGTTGCTGCACCTCTTTAATGTCTCCTTCCACCAGTGCAGTCTGGGTTCTGGTGCCCCAGCAGAGGTGATGTTTTCCCAGCTTCCTCGGCACCGTGACGAATCGACCATGACTCTGAAGAGCTTTTTTCTCCCGCTGTGCTATTGGAGAAATTCCTGTCAGAGTCCTGCCAGCCTCCACGGGGGATATTACTCGAGTCTGCCTTTCATCCTGAGGGAGAAACACTTTAAAGGAGCCTGAGCAGCAGCAGGAACATGGCTGAAACCCTGCAACTTATCAGTCCTGTCTGAGGGCCGAATGTTCAGTGTACGTGGTGTATAGTCATCGCAGGAAGTCACGCCACATTTTGGCGTGAAATTACTTCAATGCCAATTCAGCTACAACTAAAAGATAAGTCTGTGATATTCTTATTTCTGTAATTGTCAACCACAGCCAGCAGTGAATGAATGGACTGTGTGTGTGTGTGTGTGTGTGTGTGTGTGTGTGTGTGTGTGTGTGTGTGTGTGTGTGTGTGTGTCACAGGCTGACAGATCTTCATCCTCTGTCCCATAGAGCTCCATTAAAAACACATCAGTGGACACACACTCTGCAGTTTATTCTGACTCCGTCACTCACACACACACACACACACACACACACACACACACACACACACACACTCACTACAGCACCAAATGTTGATTAATCCGCCGTTGAAAATAGTCCCAGCAGAAGCTCTATTTCCTCCAGTTTGACTGATAAAACCCACAGTGAGCAGCTGATTGAGGAAATGACTGAAGTTTTATATTTGTGAATCAATCAGTATTTTTCCTGTCTGAGCTCTGAATTCAACAGATATTTTCTGCCAGTTTTTTTTTTTATTATTTTTTCCTCTTGTCTCTTTATAGAGCAGATTAGCCCTAAGATAAGATTCATACTGCATGAATGTGACTGCATCATCTGTCTGAACACAAATTTACAGTTTTATCTCTCAAAGTAAGAATACAGAGAGGTAGATTCCGTTATTCACTTTCTCATTCATGTTGAGCTGAAATCAACCCAGTTTAAAGATGTATGAGGACATAAATATAATTTCTGTCTGATATGTTTCCATAAAACAGTTCAATGATCAGCTCAGCATTTTTTGACCCGGATGCAAGAGGAATAATTTTAGCCCCATACCAGTCCAGTAAAAAACAAAAAAAAAGCCTAAATGTCTTTCAAAGGTATACCTACAATAAATTAATATTTGTTCTTGAAGCATTTGGAGCACAGCGCCATGGATCAAACTGAGAGTAAATTGCTGCAGTCACTGAAATCCTTGATTTCAGGTGAGCTGTAAAAAACTGAAGAACCGTGTCGGCCTGTTTAGAATTTCGTTGGCTATTCGAAGCGTCAGTCATCTACAAATGTGGCTGTGATTGGCTGAATCTACACATGGAAGAAGAGAACGAGGCACTTCTGTTCAACGCACTTCTGTTATTGGCTTCTCTGGTTGCTAGGCTTCATATGGCAGATCGTGATTGGTCAAGAGACTCCAGAGTAGCTTGAGCCAAGATGGCGCCAAATGGTGTTTCCGGAAGTTGTAGCAACACAGGCAGAGAACGTTTCGCCTGCTAATCTGAGAGGAGAAAACATCTTTCTGTGGATTATTTTCATGTTTGGGATTAAATATTTTTACTACAGCGGATCTTCTGGACCTTTTCAGGCTGTTTTCGTCGGACTTTTATCGACCTGTGAATCTCTGAGACGTCAGCGGTGAGTTTCTTCCATTAAAAAAACGTGTTTCTCTGCTGTTGGCGCTTATTGAACCCGCTGTTGTGATTGTATCTTCAAATTTCAATGAATCGATTCACGTTGATCTCAGCTTTCAAACGGTGTTTAGTGTGACTATAAACGTGAACGCAGCGTTTGCGGGACTGCACGGAAGAAAAGGAAACAGCGACTCCGACGGACCGTGGGCGGTCGCTCAGAGGTGCGCGCGCGCGTAACAGTCAAACAGTAGATGAAGTCAGGTGAAGAGGAGGAGGTGTGGCGGCTGCCTCCCCCTCCACTGTGCTAATGATATGAGGATATGAGGATTGACTCATTCTGTGCAGATACATCAAACCCAAAAACAAACAATGGCGGAAACACATTGAGCCAAATTCAATTAGCTGTACAGGAAATCCAATTACGGCTTTGTCAGCACTAATCCGGGCCTGGCCATTGGCGTTCTCGATAGCGTTGTTTGCCAGGGAATTATTGTCGCGTCGCACCAGCTCCAATCAAAGCTCCAGCTCCTGTTAAGTCCTTGTTGATGCTGCACATTAATGAGACCACAGGCGCTAATTCAGCTCGGCAAACACAACCTTTGGAGTGCGCCTGATGTACTGCGAGTGGGTGGACGCGAGCTTGGCAAACATTTGTCAGCCCGGCTGGTCGCTTTGTTTTCCGCTCAGAGGAGCTCGAACGTGGCGCCTCTCCGCCGTGAGCTGGAGTTTTCCCGTCGTGGTGGATTCCTCCGGCCTCCTCGCTGTCACTCACATGTGAGGACGAAGGCCTAACGAGTGTTTTCTCAGGCCTGAACCTGCTAATGGATGGAGAGCCGGGCGCTCGCCGGTGACCGGGGATGAACTGTGACGAGACCAAACCTCTGCAGCCCAAAGACGAAACACCGAGTACAAACCTGCCTCCAGAAGAAAACCCTGATACCTGAATGTGTTAGTTTCACTCAATAGTACTTCAAAGATTCATAATATTAATCACTGAACGACTGAAGTATTGACAGTACGTCCACTTTTCTACACAACCTTCAAATATTGTACATAAATTCAAACATTTGAAGTAAATTAAAAAAGAGTGAATACATCTTAAAATAAAATTAACTCATTTTCTTTAATACAGAAGATCACAAACTACACTCATACGTTTCATTGTGGTGAAGACATGAGCCAGGCTAGCAGTTTCCACCTGCTTCCAGTCTTTGTGCTAAGCTAATGAAGGGCTGGCTATAGGGGACACGCCTCAGCGCGGTCAAACGTCCCTCGTCTCCTCACTCAGAGGACCGACCCTTCCTCGTCCTGCTGTGAGCTTCCTGCTTCGGGTTCATCTGTGTGGTGTGTGTTCTGGGCTGCCATGCTGTCGTGTGTGTGTGTGTGTGTGTGTGTGTGTGTGTGTGTGTGTGTGTGTGAGCATAATTAACATTCTGAGTTATTCTTCTCCGCTCTTGTCTGCTTTGCTTTAGCTTTCTTTGCCTTTGGTTGCAGCTTTGCATTCATTTCACCTCGCCTTTATTTGCCTTCCTTATGTTTCATTCAGCCTTGTCTCTGTTTGGACGGGGGACGCTGCAGCCAGCTGCTCCGTCCTGCTCTGGGTGGTTGTTATCATGACGGCTGTTGCTGAACTCGGGCTCCGCTCCTGTCGGATTAGGAGGGTTTACCCGGGATCGCTGCATGCTTTCCGGGCTTTGACTGCCGTTGTGGTCACTAAGTGCAGTCCTGTAAGGAGCGGCTGCCGTGGTGTTGGGACGAGGCATCTTGTGCTGTACAGTACTGTGTGTTTCTGCCTCTCTCACTGGGTGTTGTTTGCCTCTACTTCACTTTGGTTTTTCCTTTCCTCGCCTCCTGTGGTGTCATGTCAGATAACCTCCGCTTTTCAGAAGATTCCTATTTTTGTGCAACGTTTAGCACGTAATAATAAAGAGTAATGTTTTATAATTGTGTAAAAATGAAAATGAATGTTTGCATGTTGCAGTCACCTGTGGGCTCACCTGTGTTTCGATGGGGAATCGTCTTGTGGGGAGGTTGAGGAAGCAGGTGGAGTAGTTCTCCCCAGTATTACACCAGGGTGGTGTAATAAAACCTGGTGGCACTCTCTACACTTACACCACAAAGCTAAACATGTTTTGAAGGGAAGCATGGAGATGAAACTGATAGTAAAGGAAATCATTTCTCACTACGTCATGTGATTCCTTCATGCTGCTCACTGATGCAGCCAGAAACCATGTGACCATGTTTCTACGGTCAGGTGTGACAACAAGGCAGCTAACGCCTCCACAGCTTTCACTGCAGACTCTTCACACACACACACACACACACACACACACACACACACACACACACAGAAACCAGGGTTTGCAGCGCAGACCTGAACAGTCAGACGTTTCCTGCCGTCAGCAGCAGCAGGGAGGCCGGGGAGGACGCAGGGACACAGTCCTCTGTACAATGAGAGGTTTCTGCCTGTTGAAAATTGCCCAAAACACTGACTGGTAGTGAAGCTCCGGGGCCGAGTAGAAATAATGAGAACATCTGGTCCTGTTATTTCCCCCAATTTACAAGTGAATGAGTCGTGGCGGCCGCTCGGCCGTGGCTGCGCCCACCTGAGCGTTCCCGGGAAGCCGCTCGGAGCTGAACTGCCCCCCTGAGAATGTGCCGCCGCTGCAGCCGCAGGAAATGAATGTTAGCCACGTTTCATAAGAGACGTGTTTGTTTGTGTGAAAGGAGGCTTTTTTTATTCGTTCAGCAACACATTTCCTTCACCAGCGCTGACACGTTGTGATGAGGCGGCGATGACTCGTCCCATAATAGCTCCGTGACGTCACCTCGCTTTATGTAATATCACGACTTGATGTCATAACCTGATTACAGCAGATTGACGCTGCGCCTCTAAAGCTGACTTATGAACTCATATCTCATTTCTTTAATCCAAACAGAAATGATGAATCCAGAGATTGTGGTTTTAGGGGGAGTTACGTGCTGAAGTGTTCTTATTGAACAGCCGCGTGTCATCCAGGTTTTGGGTCTGTTATGGTCTGTTTTATGTCCTTTTCATCACAGACTCTTCCTCGCATGATAACCACAAGCTCCAGGTCTTAAAGACAGTCGTGCAGTGTGAATTGTGTTTTTCCACATGGACAGCTTATAGTTGCCTACAGGAAGTCGCTGGCTGACTGTTCATCAGGACATATTTGCACTGTGTGACTCCACCAGAACCACAGACTGACATGTCTGTCGGTGTGCAGGTGAAAGGAACAGGACACAAAGCTGTCAGTGACCTTTAGAGGAGTTTGGAGGTGTTCTTTTGGAGAAGCAGGCTAAAAGTTTCCCTCCGCTTCCCCTCTTCATGCTAAGCTAAGCTAATGCAGTTCTACAGATAATACACAGAGATTAAACTGCTGTATCTTCTAACTCTTGGAACGACAGAGAATAAGTGTATTTAACTATTCCCTCAAAGCAGCACGGCTGAATCAGTCAGACGCACAGTGACACACATTATCATCAGATCAGGTTTGTTCTAACCGGCTCACCTGTACCTGTGACCTGAACCGTTTCTCCCTGTTATCTTCTGGAAGAACAGACGGAGCGATTTCCACACGACTCAGTCTGTATCTGCCATGTTGCCCTCGTGGGAGGTTCATGATGTGTTCAATTTCTTGTCATGTAACAGTGGGGGAAAAGTAAATACACCTGCTCAGGTACTGTGCAGCTGTTCGCTAACATATTAGCTCTCACAACCTGATAAGCTGCTGATCTGTCGGCGTGTTTTAGAGTTCTTCTGCCTCCCAGTGGGTAGAAATCACTTGTGGTTTCAGATTTAATGTGTGTTTGTGCAGTAAGTCCTCCTGAGCCGCAAACACACGATACTTCATGGCCTAATTAGTGAAGGAATTAAGCACCAAATGAGCAACAAGCACTCTGACAGCGTGCCTTCACTGAACATCTCACCGAATTTGCATTTGTTACCACCAAACACATTTTCACATGTGTGGAGCACAGCGGCGAGCGGCAGAGAGAGAGACGGCGGGATGTGTTTGCACACACCGCAGAGAGAGTTAATTACACCTCAGGAGTCAGGAGTGAACAGGAAGTGATGGAAACACACCCAGCAGCAGATAAAGTGCTGATGATGGTGACGATGATTTGCTCTGTGTGTGTGTGTGTGTGTGTTTCATGGTTATATGAAGTCTATGTTTCCTTACGATACTCTGTGTTTTCCTTAGATACGAGCTTTTGACTGCACAGGAAGGGGATGAAAAACTTAAAGAAAATTTAATGTGACTTAAGTTCAGAAGTATTTTTGGATGTAAATGCAGTACATGTACATTCCACAACAAGTTTGAGAAACTCACAGAAACACAAACTAAAATCAAATCCACAAAAACGACTCAAACGCTTCTGTTGACTGACTGTTTACACGTTTTAAATCAGCCGGTTCCTCACGGACTTCTGCAGGCGTCACTGCTGGGAAATATGTCCCGAAAACTCGTCTGTACGACAAAAATAAAACAACTCCCGAGGTACAGAGTCCCCCAAAGCCTCCCCTCGTCCTCGCCGTCTGTGAGGAAGCAGGCGGAGCACAGGAGGGTCAAACAGGGGGGTCTATGTGGACCAGTTTCCTGTCCGGGCCGCTACAGGTGCCGTGAAGGCCTGGGTGGGACAACCCAGAAGCAGGCTGGCTGACGGGCTCTGGTGAAGCTGGGTGGGACGACCCCCCCAGCAAAGGGTCAAAAGGTGGGCTGGTCCAGGACCGGGGCTGATGGAGAGGAGTTGGGACGCCCTGTGCTCCATTAGGAGAGAAGGCTTGAAGCAGAGCAGCCTCTCCAGGTCCAAACTAACGTCTGAATCCTTCAGACGATCAATACTTTTATCATTTATGGCGCGAGTCGATGGTCCTCCCTGCTCTGCAGCTCCTCCTCTCCTGAATGTTGTTTCCAGTTACCCTCTCACTCAGGCAGCGTATTAGGCTACCCCGAGGCAGCGGTGTAATGGGAAGTGTGGCGGGCTGGGAAGCGGGTCGATGGACATTGATCCGCCTCATTATTCCGCTCCATCGAGGCTCACCTCGGCCATTAACGGCTAAATAAAAACCAAATGCTCTCCGCTCTAACTCTGGCTAATATTCCGATGCTCTGCTCTGCCTTTGCTCTTTATTGTTGTTTAAAAGCTGCAGCTCTTTATCGACTCTTTGTTTAGACGGCGTGGCTCGCTGTTCCGGCGTGGTGGATGTAATTACCGGCTGTTTTAGCTTTGGTGGGGCTCCGGGCGGAGCGGAGGAACCCGGGAGGCGGCGGTCGATGGCGCCCGGCAGCGCGGTGCTCTTATCAGCAGCGAGAGATCTAATTCAAACTCTCAACTTTCCACTTTGAAGCGCCTGGGGAGGAAGGACGGACCCGGGCTGTTAGTGCTGCCTTCCTCTGCACTGTGGGAAAGATCCTAACCGAGCTAACAGGACACACACACACACACACACATCATCATCATCATCATCAGTATCATCATCATCATCATCATCATCAGACTGTCACCTCGCCACCTTCCTCAGTCTGTCCTCTGGTTCCTTCCTTCAGGCTTCTTCTTGTTTCGCTTCCCTTTTCGGGGCAGATGTGCGAGCAGACATGAGCACGTGTGTTGAATTCTTGGACAACTCTGCTGGACTTCGCTCTGTCCTGACGGACCTCTCTGGACTGCTGGTCCAGGTGGATCATGGCGCCCACAACAGTGACACAGCAGGAGGTTTTTGGGAAGCACATGTATGCTGGTTGGTTTGGGCTAAAGGAACGACATTTTGTCAGATGTTCGTGTTCCCTCAGGATGGACTGAAATAACTCTGATGATCCTCTGGCTTTTCATCTAGCGCCACCATCAGGTCAACATTTTAATGTGTCTGATACTTACAGTGATCCTGTCCTCGTAGTTGTAGTATTGTGTGTTCTTTGTTTTCTGTCTGCTGTCACAGTCATGGAGGACATCACGAGCATTAGCCTAAAAGGCCGATCCATGCAGACCAAAGTAAACTGAAGCTGTTCTTGAGCCGTTTGCAGGAGTCCCTGCATGGTTTGGTCTCTTTTCAAAGCTAGTACCCTGAACTTTTATCCCCAGCAGACAGAAGCACTGGGAGTGCTGCTGGCTCTGCGTAAAACCAGTTTGAACACACTGAAAGAGAAGATTTTTCCCCTGAATGTCTTTTTGCAGACAGATGTCTGAAGATGAGTCTGGAAACACAATGAGACAGCAGCATTAAGCCTGACCGCACTCCAAGTTCTATCAAAGCTGGTAACAACACCACAGAAAGGGAATATTTTCTCCAAAAAAAGACAATCTATGCTATGTAACTGCATAAATATCTGTTTATATTAATTCAATCTAAACTCTGGCCATCTATATTCATATTTAAGGTCTCCACACCTGTATGTTCACTATTTATCTTTATACTGAGGCCGTTTCTGTATTTATGGCTTCAGACTGTGCGTATTATCCCTGTTAGCACTGAAATCCATGAAAGGAGGCGCTTAGAGCTGCAAACAGTCCACTGAAGAGGCACATCGGCGTGTTCAGACTGTCATTGGCTGTTTGAAGCGTCAGTCATCTCCAAAATCGGTTGCGATTGGCTTGACTGTCGCACAGAACGATGCTGGAAAGAGGCCTTTCTGTGTGGAGTTTGCATGTTCTCCCCGTGTTCACCCGGGGTTTCCTCCTTAAATAACCCCCACTAAAAACATGCAAGAAGATCACCACCTGACCAGTGGTGACGAAGGACCTGGGTCCCTACGTGATCGTGATTGGTCAGGAGAGGTTTCATTTGAAACCTGAGACTCCTCAGAGTCGCTGGAGCCAAGATGGCGTCCGCCTGCGTACGTTTCTGGACGTTATAACGGGGAGGAACACAGAAGTCGCAGTTGCTCCCAACAGTAATAAAAATGGGGAAGGAAATAAGAAAAACTAGGACGTTTGTTCACTATAAACAAAATGAATCAACAGGGTGGATAACGACTGCTGTCTCACTGCTCTGAAAGCGCTGCTGTCTCAGTGAGCTGCAGGTGTGCCAGCAGACAGAGTGAGGGACAGGTGTGCTCTACCTGTGCGCCCTGCGTGTGGTCCAGTACTCTCTGATTCGTAGCTTCTGACAGTGAAAGGACGCTGAAGTGTCTGAGTGGACGCCATGACAGCTGACTGCTCGTTAACGGCGCCGCAGTGCTTCCTTTCTTATCTCCTTTAGCAAAGGATACACTGGACCGTCCTTTACGAAAGGACAGGACACAATGCCGTCCCATAATTCTTTGCAGCAGTTCACGACTGCGGTCTGCAGGGGAGCTCATACACTTCACTGATGAACCAGGTTCATGCAGCTAACAGTCGACTGTCACACATCAGTCCACCGGCCGCCATCATGGACGCTCTCTGAGCGCTGCGCCGTCTTCTCCTGCGTCCTCCTGTGCTCCTCCACATCTTTCCCTGAACTCGTGACGTCCATCCAGGTCGAGGAAAGCTTTCATTTCTTCTGCTTCTTCGACTCACACACTTCCAGCAAAGCAGCCTTCAACACCAGGTCACACTCCAGATGTTTTCTGAGGCGACTTTTGAGGCTACGAGTGCTCTGAGGGACGAGGAGCCGGGAAAGTCCAGCAGTGTTCGTGCCTGAGTCTGAGCCCGAGAAGGAGAACGCCACCTTACTTTGTACTTCACTGTGTGTGTGTGTGTGTGTGTGTGTGTGTGTGTGTGTGTGTGTGTGTGTGTGTGTGTGTGGATTCAATTTCTTTATTCATGCTGCAAGAAAGTGCGCCGTGTTTGCAGCGAGATAACCTTGACAGCTATAAAATCTAACATTTTTTATTATTTCAGCAGCGTTGTGTGTGCAGCCAGATAAGACTGTATTCAGGATAAATGTGAGCAGCACAAAGCTGCTCTAAACTCCAGGAAGCTGGATAAACACATTAGAAGATGGTGAAAGTGTTGATAAGCTCGCTGGCTTCTCTCAGCATTATGCTGTTTGGCTGCTATCAGGGAGGAAATGTAGAAGATAACAGACATGAAAGAAAAGAGACTACAGCTCGGATTCCTCGACACCGCTCGCATCAGTCTGACTCGCTGTCTGTCCTCGGAGACAACAGAGGAAGACACTTTCCACAAGCTCAGTAGGACAGACAGCCGCAGATGAAACACAGGGGAGCAGGATTGAAGCTGCATACGTGTTGTGTTTGACTAATCACGCCATCAGATCTTTATCATTAGGACTGTGAGTGTTCATCAGCCAGGCATCCTCTACCATGGAGGACAGGGACGAAATCAGAGGCTCTGTCCATCCCTGTCTCTGCAAAGTACAGTTAGAGAGAGAGAGAGAGAGAGAGAGAGAGAGAGAGCTAATAAGTCCTGAGTCTGACTCCACCAAACTCTCAAAGGGGTGGAGCGTGGGTGGAGCTGAGGCAGGCCGAATGAAGCCTACTGACTGAAACGTATACGTAACTTTAAGCTGTACAGTTAATTAATTAAATTAGCCACAGAGACCAAAACTGTTTTGTACCAGGCTGTAAACACGTTTATTTCTGCTGTGGATCATCTGTTTTCATGTGGGGGTCTATGGGGGCTGACTTGCCTCAGGTGGCCTTCAGAGAGGAGGGCAGTTTTGTTTGAACTGGTTTTGGTTTTTCGGGTCAGTTTAGTTGATGTTTGTGTGTTAACACCATCAGTGACATGACGTGACGGAGGCTGTTCAATGCTAACGCCACCTAAACTGTTTCCCAGAAGATGTCTTTAAACCTGTGTGTGTCGTGAGGTGAAATCCAGACCTAACAAGTGAAACTCATGTTGTTGACGCGTGTTAGAGAGGCTGAGGGACGAGCGGGGTGTGATGGTGGGTTGTGTTGGTGTAACTGCTGATGTGCACCAGTTCTTCATCGTCTGCTGTTTTTCTTAGCTACCACACAGCTTCAGGTGCACCTCCTGCACCTGTGGAGGAGAGCCGACCCTGATTTACATGGAGCAGAAAACAAACAGACTGCACTCTTGTAAAAGTGAAGCCAGTCAGCGTCGATAGAAGTCCAGACAACGAACCGGACAGCCAGTAATTACTGTAATGTGCTCAAAATCTAGTAGGTATGATACAGCCGCAGACATGTACTTCTGTCAGAAAAGGTCAGGAAACCTCCCAGAGGCCTTCAGAATCCACGTAGGAAAAAGTCAAACATCGCTCCCCCCTCATACCAGGCGTCCAGGAAGCCCCCTCCTCCATGAAACTCCTCATGCAGGCGTGCGCTTTGGGGATTGTGAGCTCATCGATCCTCTGAGGAGAGGGGGGGAGCTACGCGGGAGCTGGAATCAATGGAGCGCGAAATTAGCCCTTAATTAATAAATATTTGTATTCAGCTCGTCCGCCGCGGCAGGAAGAGACACCTGTGTGCATACTAAACACGCACACACACACACGCACACGCACACACAGAATAATAAGTGCAGGTTGCAGCAGCGCAGGTGTTGAGATTCATCAGTAAAAAGACCACATACCTGTAACACAGGTTCAGGTTCAAGGACAGTTAGAAAAAGCAAACGCAGAGAGCTCAATGTGCTGGAGAATCATGGTTTCAGCACAAGGCCTGAAAGGTTTGAACTATTAATTAACTGATTGCATTCACTGATAGATTTTTGGCCGGTGTGCTGAACAGATTCGCTGTAATTGAAGCGCCACGCGGCAGAGACAGCGGGTCTGTGTGGGGGCCGCGGGGGTCACCTCCACACTTCATTTATGCAGGTCATTTTGTGATCACACGCCAGCTGTTAGCGTGTCTCTGTTGTCATGACAACTGCATGAGTGAGCGAGTGAGTCCTAAACGCTACCTGCTAACGGAGGCTAACAGCAGCTCCTGGGCCGACGCTTTGAAAACAGTCTGAGCACGTGAACGTGAGCTCAGGTCCCCGGCGGCACCTGTACGACTATGACCAGTTTAGGCTGAGAAAACCAGTAAGCCCAAACACACACTGTGACACTCCAGAGCACAGACCTGCTGTCTTTACACTCCGACAGCTGTTAGCATTAACTGATCAACTGTTACCTCCAACGAAGTGTCACTGCTTCACCAGACTGTTTACGTTAATTCAATTTGATTCGCTGTTCAGACATCCTGAAGCTCAGGTGTTACCACACCTGACCTCTGCTGTAAGAGTGTACAACATATGAAGGTCTTTACAAGTCCAGTATCAGCAGCAGGAAGACAAAAATCAACAAGTGGAATTCTAAAAAGCTCGTTATAGATTCATGACATGATGAACTCTCATCAGTTTCAGGTAACACTGCGTCCTGTCCGTCCGTGTGCTGTCTGTGTGTGTCTGAGCTGTGAGGGTTGAAGGAGGAGGGAGCAGGAGAAAGACGACAAAATGATGAATATTTGTCAGGCGATGGAAAGACGAGGAAAGAACACGGCGACAGGAAAAGGAACAGGAGAGCCAGAGAGAGACGGCAGGCAGAGAGGTGGAGGATGAAAGTGAGAACATGGTGGAAAGTGAGCTCAGACTCAGGAAGATGGAGTTATTTGTGAATGTAACGATGCCGGGCTGCGGGCTCCACCTCACGCCGCTCCACCAACACGGATCAGAGAACACACCGGAGACACGGGAACCTGGGAAATAAGTGAGAAATGGTGGCAACACAGAGGGCAGGTGATGGGAGGCACCTGGCACTCAGGTGTGATTCAGACAGAAATAAATAGATGGATGGTGTCGGGTGGAGGAGGTGAGGCAGAAATGGAGGGGTAGTGGTAATGGTGGATAGTGGGAGGAAATGGAGGCAGATGGGGTTAAAGGTAAGCGGCTGGAGGAAAGGAAGGAGGAGATGAAAAAGAGGAACAAGCACAGATTCGGCTGCGTCTCAATTCTATAGCACACATGCTAACTGAACACGAGGGGGTCATTTCTGCCTCTCCACGCAGGCTGCTGCGAAGCATCTGATTGGTGGAGGCTGGAGGCTCGTATACAGCCTGAGAGGAGGAAGTAATGGCATCTCCTCTGAGGTTTTTTCAAAATAAAATAACAAACCTTTAATCTATCAGAAAACGCAGTGAGTCATAGTGTTATTGATTGGGAGTTTCAAGATGGCGCCGCAGACGGCTGCCTCGGTGTGTTGGTGCGCGTTGTTTTGTTTTGTTACCACTTTAACAGCTTATTTTTTACTAGATGTGTCATGCACCAACTTCACCAAAGCAAATTCCTCGTATGTGTAAAAGCGTACTTGGCAATAAGACTTTTCTGATTCTGATTCTGATTCTGATTCTGATTCTGATTCTGTTCCAGCTGATTGATATACAATGATTGGCTCACTCACAGCTGTATGGCCAGTAACCAATCATGTTCATGCAGGTGGACCATGTGGACATCATAAGCGGACTGTCACCGTCTTTCATGTGCCGTTTCCTGCCAATGATGATTTCTTTTAAGCACGACTGCCATCGTTTCCTGACCTTAACGAAGGACATCCGCGATCGAACTCGAAGGCTAACGGGTCACTTTGTGTCTCACCAAGCCCTAACCGTGGTGCAGAGGTGGACGTAATGATGTCCATCTGAGATGTCCAACTTCTCCTTCAACGACATCAGTTTCACAAACATCCACGTGATCGTTACACGTCGATCATTGTTGCCCTGATGTGTGAAATATGGCTGAGAACATCACGTTGTTATTTTCAGCTGGTCGGCTCATCTTTTGATTGGTTCAACATGCTGGAGTTAATCTGAAATACAGAATTATTTGAGTGCATGAAAAGACGTCGAAGCCTCCTGTGAATGAAATGATTCGAGTCAGCGGCCGCAGAGTTTGAGGGCCTGAGTGAAAATCACCGTGAAGAGTAGCTAATGGCTTTGACCTGGAGCAGTTTGAGGCGTGTCATTGGACAGAAACCACGGCGTGATTTTAATCAGGCGATCCGTTCGGCCCTGAGTGGGCTGATAAAGTGATAAACCTCTGAAGAGCCTCTGACACAGGAGGCAGACGGAGAGGAGATGTGGCCTCGCAGAGCAGATAGTATGACGGACAGCAGTGTGTGTGTGTGTGTGTGTGTTTGTGTGTGCGCGCATGTGTGTGAGGCCGTGGAGATGAGAAAATGGAGAACAGGATGGAGCGTGGAGGGGTGAAAGCTGCTAAATGTGATCCGTCGGAGGTGGACGACAGCTGGGGGCGTCGGCCCTGCAGCTCTGCGCTCTGCTGTCACTCATCCTGCTGATCCCAGTCTGCTCGTCTTCGTCTGGATCGATGCCTGATTGTCTTTAAATGGACAGAATTCAGCAGGAACGATGTTTGAGCTTCGCTCGAGACACGGCATGAGGTCGTCCGTTGGTCCCCTGCTTTGGTCGAAATGTCTCGGCTCATACTGGACGGGCTGCTACCTTCATTCATTCATTTATTCATTTATTTATTTATTCATGAGTGTTTTTATGGCTTCATTAGAAAGCTCAGGAGAGAGACAGAGAACAGGAAGTGAAGGCAGAGAGAGCTCCATCAGCAGAGCTTTGTGAAATGATTTTCTCCATATGTGCGTATCGTAGCTCAGAAATACTTCCAAAGCTAATAGTTCCTCTGTTTTGGTCACAGAAGTGAGAAGAAGCCTGATGGAAACATGGCTGCTCGGCTCGTTCAGCCATGAGATGAACAAGCTGCCCTCAGTTTGTCTCGCGGTCCTCAGAGGATGAATCCCACTCCGTGTGGTTTTCAATCATCATGGCACAAAATCTGGTTCGGGCGTGGTTCCTTGACGAGGCAGGGCGGATGCTCCTCCAGGATTAACTTTTGGGGATCTGACTCTTTACTTGCCTCCCTTCAGCCTTCAGCTGTCCTCCATGTTAGCATGATGTGAAGATGGAGAGCATTACACCTGATAAACATCAGCATGTTAGCACCGCTGCTGTGAGAATGTTAGCGTGTTGACGTTAGCACCTAGCTCAGAGCTAAGTGCTGATGGCTGTAGACCCGTAGCGTACAGACACACTGAATGGCTTTGGCTCATCTGTTTTCAACATGGCGGCCGGGTCACAAACTTTCTCATGTTACAGCTAAACAGGCACTGAAATATGTTTCTGGAAACATTCCATTCAGGAGACACACTGATTGATTTGTTATCAGCCCAGTTCGATCTGATTTTCAGAAGCCCGGTGCGTCCTGGACAGACTCATTTGCATAGAGGTCAAGTCACGATTATGCAAATTCCAACTGATCCGTCAGCTCGCCGTGTCGTATCCATCATGCGTCACGTGACCACATCTCCTGCTCTCTAGGAAATGAACAGGATCCATCAACTTGATCCAGTGTGTCTGCACCATGAACCCATGAGAGCTGATGGGAGACATGTTGGTCATGTGAGGGTTAAAAATACTGTGCATGGATAAAGTAAAAGTATAATTATTCAACTTGGGCTTTCTTAACTTTAACTGTGGACTTCTGCTCACGCGAGGCCGTACGTTTGCTTTTTTAGGCACTTAGAAAAATCAATTGTGAAAATCAACAGGTGGTTTTTCAGAGGTTGCATTTCAGGGGAAGGACAGTTCAGCTCTGACCTTTGAGACCGAACTGATCATTTCATTATGAGTTCACTCCACATACGATCACTCTGTGCTCTTTATGATGGTCCGTGTCATTCAGATGTACCTCACTTGGATCATAATGCCTCACACTTCCTCCGATAAGGAAAGGACGTGCACAAGAGGACGTCGCAGTTACTACGTACAGACTTTGATAAGCTCCACGTCTACATGCTTGTCTTATTATTGGAGTTCTGATGTAAAACAAACAGTATTCTGCATGTTCCCTGAATTCATTTTGATGTTAGATATTTACTTACCAACGACTCACAGTGTGTGCAGCAGTATGTATGTATACATACAGTCTATATGCAGCAGCCATCACAGTGAGATTTGTGCCGGCTTGTTTAACTGTGTCACAGTCGTGTGGACACTTCTGGTATAAACTCATGCTGCACAGGCTTCGGGGGTGTTGCAGGCCACTTTGGCATATCACACAGAGCCTGTGTGCAGTGAGGAATGCATACGTACGATGGCCCAGAGACCACGAGCTTGTCAAACGTCCAAATGGTTTTCAAGACCAAACCCGGCCTCCCCGGAGTCGCTGGAGCCATCGATGGCGCACACATTCCCATCTGAGCAAAGGACGTGTCCTCAGGCAATGTGTGCATCAAAGATGATGCACCTGGATCACGCGCAGACCTCCATGCCAGAGCGTTTCAGAAGTGCCCATTATATGACCACCTCCAGCATGTAATGGGAAGTGGCTGCCACCTGCTGGGAGACTGCATACCCACTCAGCACGTCACTGGTCACACCATGCGGAGATAATGGGCACTTATCCCAGAAGCAAAAGAAGTTCAACACACTCCACAGATCCACCAGAGTTGTGACTGAAGCAGCATTTGGGCTTGTAAAAGGAAATGGAGACGACTGAAGACCTCAAAAAAAAGTCCCAGTGGGAATTTCAGCTGCTTGTGTTCTGCAACGTCCTCCTGAGGGAGGAAGGCCAGCAAACGGAGGATTGTGACGCTGTGCATGGCAACGATGGCGGTAAATGTCAAGCAGTAGACCCTGAAAATACTACAGCTCGAAGAAAAAGAGATGAACTCGCTTCCTTTTTATTAAAAGAATGGAAAGAAAACCAAAAGTGAATAAAAAGCCACAAAGATGATTGAAGGTGATGAAATAATGCCATTAAACAAACCATAGGGCCACCAACAGAATGTGGTAACCATTCCTGTTCTTCTTTGTTAAAGGAGTAGTACGTTGTCTGAAGATGTCCACAGCTGAAGCTGGGCTGCTTCAGGTGTGGACAGGTGTGGACAGGTGTTTCCTCTTCGTGCCACGCTCTGCTGATGGCTCAGGTTGTGAAGCTGGTGGTCCTGGACCGTCTGGCTCTGAAGAAGATCCTGCTGGAGAGAAAAAGCTAACCTGGTGGTCCAACAAATACGCTTCGCTGTCTCACATGGACTCAAACGTGTCTGCATCTACTGCAGATGTGCAAAACACAGGTGCTTCAAACATCCAGGCCGTCGAGCTTCCAGCCTTCAGATGAAGCTCGACCTTCACCGACGGCTCCCAGTCCTCTTCTTCTTCTCATCCATCAGTGTTTTGCATCCAAGAATAGAAACTGAGACATCACAAACGCCTTCAAGTTGCTTTACTCACAAAAAAATGCAGAAGCCAGCACCAAAACGAGCGTGTCTTTTAATTGGCTGGACATCATGTCACATGCCTCGTGACCTTCAGCCAGCATTTCTGCAGCGACCTTTTGTTTGCAAGTGAGGTTGTTTTGTGCCTACATCGTTTTGTCCTTTACACGCCGTTTACACCCCTGCTGTGACATCACTGCGAGGGGCGTGGCCAGATGTTTTAAACGCAGAGATCACAGAAGCTCCAGTTTTCTGCCTGATTGCTCTGTGAGGTTATTCCTGCCTCCCTGCGACTAGAGCTACAATCTGCTCTGTATTCCACAGTGACATCAGCTTCACATGCTTCACTGAGGTTTCATCAAACCGATGGTCTGAACATGCAGATAATCCCCAGGCTCTAAACGACTCAGAGGCTATTTACAGTCCAGGTCTTTGCCGTTGCTCCAGATTTGTTTGGTTAAGTGTGAGTGCAGCTCACAGATTTGAGCGTCCGTCTCTCTCTGTCCACAGTTTGCTGCCAGGCTCTGCCGCCTGCCAAGTCTGATCCATCTCATTAGCAAACACACCTCCCCAGCGACTCCCCTCCTCTCCTCATTCCCTCAGTCTGTCGCCGGGGACGTCCTCCCGTGCGTCCCGGTAATTAGAGCCGCAGGGCTGGATGAAGGGGTAAAGAGGTAAAAGAAGAGGAGGCGCATGTAAGCTGCTGGTGTAAATCAAAGTCTCGTTCAGGAGACGGAGGACGTGTTTGGTCATTACAGCCTGGCGGTGGACAGACGGGCGGAGCTGAGCCGTGTTTTGGCTGCCTTGTTTATCCCGGTTGTTCTAATACTGCTCTCCAAGGATTTAATGTGGAGATCGTCTGCAGCCAGGACGAGGACACAAAAACAACAGGCAGCTGCTAAATGTAAAAACTGTTGTGTGAACAGCCCCAAAAACAAAGCAAGTTTGCCAGTAATATCAGAGGCCGCTGCTCCGAACTGCTTCACTGTCCCGCAGACAGGAGACGGTGGCTCGGTCTGCTGAGGCAGGACGTCTGTCCACACTTAAAATCACCAGAAGTCGGTGGACTCAGTGGTTTGGTACAAATATCAGACATTTATTTATGACACAGTGTGTTTGGTCTCATTTAAAAATGTGTGTTTTCCGATGTAAATAGTAAGAATAATATTTCAGAGATGCATCTCAGCTGTCGTAGTTTGCTTCTCGTAGTTTTATTGAAGTTTCCAAACAGACGTGGTTCACGCAGTCAAACAGTCAAACTCGTGTGTTTTCTGTCCCGTTAGCGACTGACAGCTGCTGTGACTGACTCGAGGTAACGTTTCCCTGAATGCCTAGTTAGCATTTGTTAGCATGTTAGCATTTACCAACTCTCTGCACCAAACCAAATGATGCCGTCTGATGTCATCTCACCGAGTAGCCAATCCAGAGCATGCTGAACTGAAACCTGTGCAGCTGTAAAAGCTGTATGCAGAGTACAAGTTAGCTAGTAAGCTAAGTAACTAATGAACAAGCTGGTGAGCGAAGTGGCTAACAACAGATTCTGCTTCTCTTTTCTCTCAGGTGTGTGTGATCAGCCTGCTGACTAAGCAGCAGGTCAGTCAGTGTCTTTAAACCATGTTAGCGCTCTTCGTTCAAGCAGCCTGGACTGAAAATAAGCCGGCTGACGTCGGTCTGTCTTTGTGTTTTCACGGTCATGAAGAGGACACTCTCGTGGTAAAATGGCGGCATGAGCTCGTCTGTAACGTTTACTTTTCTGTCCTTCACGTCTGGATGTGTGTGAGGCTAAACGGGTTTTAATGAGGACAAAATGAGCAGCGCGTTAAACGTGTGAGCTGTTGTTGTTCTAACCTGTTTAAAACTTCCTATTTCATTAAAGCCCCCTCACAGCGTCTGACACTTGTTCATTAGTGAGGGGCTAATTTGTCAAAGGGACCCTCATCACAGATGGATAACTTCATAAGTTTGCCGCCTCGGTTTTATCTCCACGCAGACACAAACGCAGCTTTACTCTTCATCTATATTTATGCCACGACGTCGAGTGATTCAGGTGTCACAACATTCGCATTGATTAGTTTGTCGGCTCTCTTCTGACAGTTTGATGCACATTTTTACCACACGCACACGCTGAAATTGAACTTTGAAAATGAAAGTGTAACAGTCATGCAGAAAAGAAAAGTCATTTAGCTCCGCGCCGCCGCCGCCGCCGTCAGCTCGGTGAGCGAGCAAACAATCAACACCAGTCAGCTCCAAATAATCATCCCTGAAGAGTCGCACAGTGGAACAGATTCAATCCAGTTCTGACATTCACTTATGATGACAAATTGTACCGTTAGCGCCGTCCTGTTATCTCTGCCGTTTGGTTTCTATCACTCTGTTATGGATGCATGTTTTTAGAGTCCACATCGACTTTGAGGAAAACTGAAATATCCCAGAAAAACATGGAAAAGAGCATCGAAGTCAACACCGCAGTGAGATCAGAGGGCTTGAGTGAGTGTGGTTAAACAATACTGACGAGAAGTGAAGCAGACAAACTGCAGGAAAATCAAAGATCTGCTACGTTTGGAGGCTCAGCTACGCTCCACACAACATGGCCGATACGTAGCATGCTAGCTAGCTACAGCTAAACTGCGCTGGATGTTTGTGGTAAATGCATTCAGACTCCAAAAACACAGCAGTGGTTAACAGTCGAGGCGAAGATGAGCTTTGAGTTCTGCCTGAACACGTGAGCACGTTCTAAAAACGCTCCAGAGCGAACATCGTTAGAAACGCTAAAGTAAAACGACGAGTTTAGATTTAACTCCTGCAGAACTGTATTTTCCTTAAGTTTTATTTGAAGGAAAACTACAAATACACTTATTTGCTTTCTTGCTGATGAGAAGGTTGATGCAGCCAACTTGGTTCTGTTCAGTAAAAATACTGGAAATGGTCCTAAAACCACTAAACTCCCAGTAAAACCACAACCAGACATGTTTTTTAGTCACTGTTTCTGTACAGATTAAAGACACCAGATACAACAGGTTCATTACCTTTAGAGGTGCTGATAGGAGGCTAACTGTTAAGCTAAATGCTAAGCTAGGCTAATTACTTTGTGGCTGTAGCTCCAGAGTTAAAACACAGATAGAGTAATACCTTTTATTCTCATTTACCTCATAGGAAGAAGGCCAATCAGCTCCTTTTATACCTAAAATGTCAAAGTGTAACTGGAACAATCCCAGAATTCCTCTGAAAAACAACAATAACTTTAAAAGATTTATAAAACATCTATGAACTGTCCAAAAACTCCATTTTCCTCTATGAGTAGCAGCACATTATATACTGTTGTTCCTTACAGGAACCCTCAGAGGGAAACATTATGGACCCAAAAAATAAACCATTTTATTTCCCTTCACGAGCCACAAACACTGAATCCTTCTGCTATCGATTTATTTTGGCTCTTGTGAAACGTAAACAGCAGAATAAGGCTGGAAAATGTTCACCTGTAGAATCCCTCAGTGCTCAGGATGCTGTGCTTTATGACGCCGGAGACACGACCACCTATAAAAATACAGCAAGTCACAAAAGGAAGGAATGTGCTGAAGGTCACAGCTGAGGACTCAGACTGTAAGACAGGCCGTGGACGTTCAGGACGAGCTGAAGACAAAATAAGATGGACAGTGAGAAAGAAGCCAAATGTTCAGATGATAGATAGGTTTTGTTAAGAGGAGGTTTGCAGAGGGCAGAAGGTCTGACAGAGTCAGAAACACTCAAACAAAGCGAAGGCGTCAGACTGGAAACAGCAAAGGCTGCTGGGATCACTGGAATCACTTCAGAGTTCGAGCAGGCGAGAAACACAAAACAGGAGCACTGAGGTGTGAAAACGAAGTGTTAAAAACAGAAGAAAAGCAGCGTGGCTCGGAGGAGAGCCAGAGCGAGTCCGTCAGCTGTCGGCGACGGCGAGTTTCCCGACTGTGGGCTCGCTCGTCGTGTGAACCTCGACGCTGTACGGCTTGATTTTGAGCCTAAACATAGATACAAACGCCATCATGCATACAGTAATCTCGTTGAGACACAGCGTGTGATCGTCAGTGTGGTAATGAGCTCTGCAGTCTGTGTCGGGGGGAAATTGGTTTAATCTGCCTGTTTTGTGCTCTGCAGGTTTTAACACGTACGCCTGTACTTTACTGCCATCTGCTGGAGGGAAAGCAGGAGGGACGCAGGGAGTGCAGATCAGCAACCAGGTAAACAGAAACCGCCCCGTCTCGTCTCTCCTTTCCCTTCTCATCAGCCTCTTCCTCTTCCTCCGGCTGCACTCCTCCTCTTCCTTCCTGCTCCTCTCCGGGTAGATTAAACGCTCAGATGTTGAGATGTCTGCTTCCCCTCCTTTACAGTGAGGTGAGTGGAATTTCATTTGTATTGCTCACAGCATCTAAAGGTTTCTTTAAACAGCTCCGGAGTGCTGCGCTGTGCCCGAGGGCCTGAGGTGAAGGAAGGAGGGCAGCGCCTTCACATCGGAGAGACGGAGCCAAGATGAACAAATGCTTTTCTTTCTCTTTTATTCTTAATACGTTTCAGATACAGCAGCTCTGCTTTGTATCACAAGAAAAGAAGTCATGTTTGACCGGTTTAAACAAAGAAAGTGACGAAGCCCGAGCCCGGCGCACTGATGCAGGCGCCGGCTGGGCAGTAACACCTCTGCACTATGATATATCCATATCATAACAACATTTGACATTTTAAAGGAAAATTCTGATTTTATACCACTCAGACAAAAGTCACGCTAGCGATTTCCTGCTTCGATGTCACAAAATAACCTGAAATTTTGTTACTTATCTCTGAAAAAAGTCGAGTTTGGTAAACTTAAAGTATACGGACGGCTTTGTTTGGCTTAAAGGTGCAATGAACCAGCAGTTAGCCTCGTTAGCATTTAGCTTGTGTTCCAGAGTCTCTGTGCAGTTTGAGTATAATGCATTCATTAGATGACAGTAGTCAGGAAAATAGAGCTTAACGTGTGCTGTTGGTTCAGCTTTGCCAAAAACATCCAATCGGTTTAGGCATTGTCCAACTCCCCGACAGCCTACAGGACTTTAACAACACGTGTTCTTCTGTGTATCTGCAGTTTGGCCAATCGCTGCTTTCAGTTCTGATTATTTAGAATTAATATTTTGGTCATTTGAAACACGGGAACATGGTTGCACTCATGGTCACGGGAAACACAATACGAGCCATCAAAGAGCTTTGATACTTAACGGCTGATTGGCTGAGAAGGTTGTTTAAAAAGCAGAATTTTCCTTTTAGTGCATCAACCTGTGGGGGGGCATATAATGTGGCATAGTTGGTAAAATCAAGACCCTGCTAACAAAAGGTAATCTAGCACCACACGCATATTCAAAACACAAAAACGCTCCCCGGAACTAAACTAAATCTAAAGGAGAGCAGTGCATATCAAACCAGATATTCTACATTATGATGCATATCAACCAACAGATAAACAGTGTGCGCTCACTCGGCGTCTGTCGCAGTATTTTCCTGTGGCCTGTACACACTTATCAATAAAGTTACTTACAGAACGCTCCAAACGACGGTGGCACAGAGGGAGAAAAGTGTGTCGTCGGCGTACGTGATCACGTGACGGGTCGAGACAAAGTAGTTAGCCAATCACAGACAAGATTCAAAAGGAAAACCCCGACTTAAATCTCATAAATTAGAATCTGCGCTGACATGCCGTATTTTCAAACTATACACAGGAAAGAAACACGGACATTTACATTATTGCTTGACATTCAGTTATGGCTAAAGTTACGTTCATTATTTGCCAGAAATACAGATTTTTGGACCTTGAGACTGATGTTATGGTGCTAAAACATGGCAGAAATGATGTTACTGATGATGATAATCCAGATCGACAGGATGTAATGAGTCACTGAGGCTGTGGATGAGGGAAAAGTGTGGCATCGTTTGCACACACTCATAAACACACATCACAGACACACACACACGCGCTGTACCAGGCAGGCAGTACAAACACTCACTGCAGTGCAACACATGAATATTTTCACCACGTCATCGTACTGGACTCTGCATAGTTTCTTCTTTATGAGTCGATATTGCTCTTCATACTGTTATTGTTGCCTTCATGACGCTGGTTGAATCCTAAATTAATCTTTCTTCCATCAGTTAAATCATACATACATTTGTGTGAATATGAGGTTTTTAATCTGCCGCTGGAAATAGTCCCCAACAAATGCACTATTTCCTCCTGTTTGTTTGTTAAAAACTTTCTTAAGATGAAAGTGTATTCATGAGGTGTTTTTGTGGGAACCAATGAGGTTTGAGCTGAGACTCACAGACAGGAAGTGAGACAGGACTGACGTGGTGTTGGATTGGCAGATTCAGGACGCCGGACTTCCTGCTGCTCATCACATTTCTGTCTTCTCAGCCAACAAATTTCAACTAAATGTTTGAGTTTTGTTTTTTCTGAACTGGTCTGAACTCGATTCACCAGCTCGCCGGTGTTTGTCTCCACGTCTGTCCAGACTCCTCTGATGTCTGCAGTGAAGCCTGACGGAGTTTAAAAGGTGCTCGGTGTGTTTGTTGGTGAACTTCTCTCTACACTGACTTGTATGATTCCAGGTAGAAACAGGTTGGTAGAGTGAAGCTGACCTTTGACCTTTGGGATATAATCATTTCATCATTTCATCCTGTGAGACGCTTGTGTGAGTTAACGAATGAACTCTTGACTCATGGCCTGAAATGTGTTTTGTGTGGTCACAGTGACTTTTGACCTTTGACCAAGTTTTAATCAGTTCATCTTTGAGTCCAGCTGAACGTTTGACCGTCAAGAAATTCCCTCAAATCGTTCCTGAGATCAGAGAATGAGACGCACCGACAGAAAAACATGACGCTGTCGCCGGCGTGGAGGCATAAAAAGATAAACCGTATGAGATTCAACCAGGATTTGAAAGGATTCAGGTTGGATACGTGGATTAGATTCTGGATTCCGGTTTGCTGAACTGCCAACAAACCCCGACTGTAACTCCTGCAGACCTGCACCTCCCTGTCAGGACCACCAGGTGGAGCTACAGGCTACCTGCTGAGCTGGGGTGGATGAGCTGCTCTGTGGCTGATGCTGCTGTCTGCAGATCTGATGCAGATGTTACCAGATGTAGCAGAGAGGCATCAGTCAGCCGGAGGAGGAACAGCAGGAAGGAATGAAACCACGGAGGCTTAAACTGTTTCTGCTGTCAGCTGTTTGACTCTGTTTTGGATCCTTCAGCTGTGTTTTGATCCACTTGTGCATATTTATCTGATTCACTGTCGTTCATTTTAGGATCAGTTAACTCTGAAACCACAGTTTGAAAAATCAACACAATAACACAAAGAGAATTAAAGTGATCGACAAATCAAATAAAACTCCAGTCCAGTCCCAAATCTGACGAAGTCTTTGCAGCCTTTTCCGTCCTGCTGAGGATCTTCAGGTCGAACTGACGGCAATGTGACGCGTGGCGTCTAATTATTCTGAACGTTATGAACCTGAGCGACGCATCAACAGACATCAGAAGAAGAAACAGACAGACCATCTGACCTCATTTAAACCTGGAGCAGAAAAGGCTGAGCTGGTCCAATCAGTAGCGTTGAAACACCTCGATGTACCGACGTAACAGCACAGGTGTGAGATCAGGTGTTATTTCACCTTTTGAGAATAACCTCCTTATGTGCCGAGTGGAAGGACTCGCTGTGGATCCGATCGTCTGCTCATCCTGTCAGAGGACTGATGACTCCAGAATCTAAACCCGTCTTAAACTTGGACATACCCTCCGGTGGCTCTGTCCGACCTCAGAAACATCATTCAAACAGTTCTAGAAGAGATGCCAAAGTTTCCAAATTTGATTGAATTTTGGGAAATGTTTCTATGAATGTGTGAAAATGATTTGGAGACGTGTGTCTGTGGGACGGTGAGCCATAACATCAGAGAAGATGATACAGAATTAAAAGAGGGGGTCCGTTCTATAAAACCATACAAAAACATACATGAGGCGTTCACTGTCAGGGCTTGGTCACGCCGTCACCATGCACGACTGTAAACTGCCTCATCAGATCTAACCTCTGAGGGCTAACAAGTATCAGCTTGTTGGACTATCCAGTTTTCTAAAACCCTGTTTCCTGAACAGCTCCAAAAAGTTAAACTTTTTGTCTGGTTAGCACCCTAGCTAGCTAGCTTGGTGAGCTATTTTGGTTGGATAACAGCAGCTTGAATGGTACCACAGTAGCTCACCAGCTCACCGCTGGTGGTCACTACGTCCCCAAGCTCCCAGCTGAACCAGGTTCTCCAGGACATACAAATGAATTTTTCGGTGCCACTTTCTGGCGTGAGCGAACTCAGACATGAAGTAGAAGAAGAAGAGCTGGACAAACTGAAGCCAGGTTTCAGCGTGGACACTGAAGATGTCAGTTAAAGTCAGAGATGAATCTGATCCAGATCCACCGTCCTGGACACAAGACGTGTTGATGCAGGTGGAGGGAGACCACCTGATTCTCCACCGCATCCAAACCAGAGCCATGAGAGGAGGAGGAGGAGCTGGAGGTCAAGTTCAGTTCTCTCAGCTGTCCAGGAGAAGTGCAGCGGCAGCATGAGTCATCGTCCAGTCCTCCATGGCGGCAGAAACCGGCTCGGTCCAAATCTGGCAGCCCGGTCAACGTTTAGTCGTCGTTGGCCTGCAGAGTCAGTTCCAGGTCGGCACCAAACAGCTCCTTATACAGAGGAGGGAAGTGCGTCCTGACGATGTCGGGGTAAACGGCTCTGAACGCTGACAGCTTCTCTGTGTGTCGACTGCACAGTGAACGCAACGCCGACACCTTACATCTGAGCTGAGGAGGCGACAGGAGAGGAGGAGGAGGAGGAGAGGGCATCGGTGGAAAGCAGGAGAGGTGGGCAGAGGGCAGGGGGAGGAAGAGAGGAGGAGGAGATAAAGAGTTATTACACATTGACCAGTAAGAGGAAACTGTAGAGTCGACTGTCTGATCCCTTTCAGGCTCGACTGCAGGATTCATTCAACACGAGGACGGAGAAATCATTTTATCTGCAAGGGTCCTCACAAGTGTAGAGGAACATTAGTGCATTCTTACGTGTCCCAGAGGTTCATCTTAAACTGCAGCTTGTACTTGTTACCAAGCTGTTAGTTTCAATGTGTGCAATATGAAAATTTCAAGAGGAAAATATGTTGTAAGTGCTGTAGTTCACCACAAGAGGGCAGTGTGGTTTCTATGTGGTAGCCACTGAACACACACGTGGTGCTGATGATCGTGTTAATGCGTTTGTGCCAAGTCCATTCAGGATTTATCAAATGTCAGACCTGCAGCCAGAAATCTGTTCCACAGTGTGTGTGTGTGTGTGTGTGTGTGTGTGGGTGTGTGTGTCTGTGTGTGTGTGTGTGTGTGTGTGTGTGTCTGTGTCTGTGTGTGTGTGTGTGTGTGTGTACCTTGTTTAGCAGTCCGTCCTCTCTCTGGTTCTTCTGCAGGACGTGTTGCAGGACCAGCTGAGTCCTCTGCTGCAGCTTCTCCACCTGCAGCTTCTCCTGCAGCCATGACCGGTCTGCAGCACGCACACACACACACACACGCACACACACACACACACACACCATCAGCAGGACGACAGTGGAGCTAACGCTCTGAAGCTCGGTGAGCCTGAGTGAAGACGTACCTGCAGACAGCAGAACGAACGCTGAGAACAGAGCGAGCTCGTCCTCCGACAGGTGCAGCGAACACAAGCTTTTAGCAAAGTCGAACACTGACGTGATCAAGTCATCGCAGCCTGGAGACACACACACACACACATACACACACACACACACACACACACACACACACAGGGAGATCGATGACACACACTGAACCCTTTAATCTTGTTAATGTGGGCCAATCAGTGAAAACAAGCCTGATGGACAAGAGACTAGTTGAGGGACAAAGACAGAGACACAGGAGCTGTGCTGTCTTGTCCTACCTTGTTAGAACCTACTGAAGTAAAGCAGCTGAGGACATGAAGCGATCTGCTCTCTGCAGATGTAGTTATTGAGCTGAGGAGCTAACGTTTGGCCCGAGTAATGACTTCATCTGCACAGTCGATGCTTGTGCTAATAATTCTGTTTAATTAATTTAATTATTTAATTAGTTTACGAGTTTAAGAGCTTCAAACGAATCACTTCACTCACACCAGTTCTTTCATATAAATATGTGTTTTGAAATTAGTATAAAATCCAGTTAGTCTTGTGATGGGAGAGCTGTGCTGGTATAAAATTGTGACTCACAACTTACAGAAGATGTCTTTGATAACTTCCAGGTGACACTGAAGCACTTACACCTTATACTTCAGTAACAGTAGTACCACAGTGTAAAAATACTGCAGGCATTCAAATGGACCTCATACTCGTAATGCAGAATGTCCCTTTTCACAATCAGAATTGTCAGCTTCCCTCCTGGGATCAATAAAGTTTCATTTGAATCTATAATATTACATCATCATTAATGAATTGACTATATTTTGTTTTATTGACTTTTCTTGATGCAAACTTCAGTCAATAAATGTAATGCAGTAAAAAGTCCAATATTTGTCTCTGAAATGTAGTAAAGCAGCAGAAAATGGAAGTACTCCTGTAAAGTACCCCAGTGTGATACTTCAGTACAGTGCTTGTGTAGCTGTACTGTAACTCACAGCAGTTATTAGTGCGTGCTTTCATTTAGCTGTTATGATTATAGAATTTCCCACAAACCTTAAACACATCATGTGTCTGCAAACGACAGATATGTTAAATTTGTTCGTTTCATATGTGTCATGTCAGAGTTTCTGGTACCAAAGTGCAGATTAAAGGTGGATGTGTAGGAGCTGCAGGAGGTGGTGTGACAGCTCGACTGATGGAGGCGCGCCGTGGTGCCGAAACTGGCTGTTTCCACTGAGGTCAGCAGTTTGAGGCCAGAGCCAAAACACAGTCTTTTCTGGTTTTTGTGCCTTTAACCCAACCGGAGCTCGACCACGGCGCTGTCACCACGTGAAAATAAAAACGAAAACCTAAAGAAACAAAGCTTCAGTGTCAGCGTCTATCCTGGTGATCGAGTTTGTCTCCGGGAAGGAAGATGGAGACACTGGGACAGAACTTGAAGACCAGGACAGACGGTTCCTCACCTAAAGCTTTGAAGACGTCAGGACCTGCAAATTTCCCATCGAAGAAGACGGCGTTGTTCTGAGAGTCAAACATCCGACACATCCGGACGAAGACGACCTCCAGAGAGCCTGGAAGAGAAAACACTGATGATTAATGTCCAGTCCAATGATGTCCAACCTAATGGTCATTTAATGACTCGCTGCTTTCTATCTGATTCATGTGATTGATCAGTCATCACTGAAGAAAGCTCACTTCAAGCAAGATGAACGTCTGCGTTTCTAACCTCTGAAATGAGAGAATTCAGTGATATTCCACATTTTTCTTATTGTCAATAAATCCCATTGAACCACCACACGTTCGTCCATCGTCTCTGAATACTGCCTCACTTCCTGTCTGTGGCTCTCAGCTCCAAACTGAAGACCTAAATCTTCAAAACGTGTTGCTCTGTGCCACAGAGGAAGACGAGCTGTCAGGCTGTGATGCGTTCACTGTGTTCTGGCTCTTTTCATGTGGTTTGTTGACAATAAGAAAAACCCTGAATAGCAGCAGACGCCTCCCTCTCACCGGCCTTCAGCAGCACGATCTGGTCGTTCTGGCAGAGGTCCATGAAGCCGTCGATGCGTTTGGCAAACTCCACCACGTACTGGATGGCCTCCGTGATCTTTACGGCGCACAGCTGCCACATCACCTCCCGCGGCTGCACGCAACAGAGCGAGCGGACGTTAACACAACACGGCTCAACACAAACACAAAGACACGGCACGCCGCCCGAGCCCGCTGAAGAGGCTGACGGGGCCACAGACAGGTGAAGGCAGTGAACGCACCTTGCTCTGGTAGCCCTCCACCTCCTCCTGCGGGAAGTTCTGCCAGCTCATCTGCTGCAGCTCCTCCTTCAGGTACTGACACGTCTCCAGGTGAGACTTTGAGATGATCTGAGCCTGCTGATCTGCAGCAGAACACACGACAGTGAGCCGGCGATCCTGGCCGGTGAACCAGCGGGCTCAGGGCCCGCAGCATGAAGAGACAGTCAACAGCAGTGTTAGAGACTCAGGTGGGACTGTGGGACAGAGTTCAGCCCGCTTTAAGCGGCGCCTCAACACTTCCTGTACATGCCGACCTGCAGCCTGTACGCCCAAAAAAACCGAAGGGGACGCCTGGAGGCTCAGCAGATCTGTTCCTGTTCAGAGTCAGACTCAGTGCTTGTTAGCCGTTAGCCTCTGGCACCGAGTGCAGGGACTGGTTTAACTTTTTCTGCCTGTTCGAGTTGATCATTTTTGCATTTTCATTTAAATATCTTCAGTTAATTTCTCATTTCCGCTGCTGTCGTAATGCAGGACCCATACGTGTTGGTAGACTAGAAATAATACGCAGGGAGCATCAACACGACTATCAGTCAAATCCACGCACACATCTTCCTTTCAAAGCACCACAAAGTGTTCAGGACTCGTGCAGAACACCTGAAGTATTTCCGACATCTGCTCTGTCTCCTGACCTTTTAAACATTGGGTCTGTTGCGGCAGAAGAGGATGAATCTACAGGATGAACCTGAGCGAACAGAACGATCGTGAACGCAGCTCAGATCGGAAATAACAGCAGAGACCAAAACAACAAGCTACAAACATGCAGTCAGCTGATGCAGCTTCTGGGTGGGGGTGGGGTGGGGGTGGGGGGGTTATTATGATAAATGCTTTTGTCAAAGAAAAAAATCAGTGGATATAAAGATTCTCCCGGGAGGAGAAAGCGATGATTTCCCCCTTCGAGTGCCCTGCCACGTCCCACTTGGCCCTAATTAACAGACGGCTAATTACCTCACAGAGATTTTAATGAGCTCTGCAGATGAGTTTCCAGCCTCCCGCTATTTTAAACCACCTTTGTGCCCCACAGTTCCTCTCGTACTTTCTTTTGTGTCTGACTCTTCTTCGCGGCTTCTTATTCTTCCTTCTCTTCTTCTTTCAAGATATTTCCTCATCTTCTCTGTTTGGTTTCCCTCCAGCTTTCTTCAACCTCCTGCCGTTTGCTTTCTTCCTGTTTCAGAGCAGCACACATGCCGCCGCACACACGGAGCCTGTGTCCACGATGGGGGGGTCGCACCTGTAACCAGGTCACCTGCACACCTGTGGACCGGACACGATCACTGACGCTCAGACTGGACCACCTCAGCAGATTCTCTGTTTGGGACTATTTTTCTGATGTGGGCAGCGATTCAGAGGTCCAAGCCAGTAGCCCCCCCACCCTCATACAGAAACGAGTCTTCCATGTCCTCACCCCTTCACCAAAATACATTTGGTTCTAGTCTGACTCTAAACTTCTGAGGTAACTTCTCCTCTAAAGTGGACTTCAAACGTAGCCTCAATCATCAGGAAGCCACTACAGAAGAAGAACCTCCGTCCTCCGTCGGCTCCATCAGGAAGTTCAACCTGCCTCAACAGCTGCTGATCCAGTTCTACACGGGACACACCCACCAGGACATGAGCAGACCTCAGTGGACTGTTAGGACTGCCAGCCTGTCCTCCTCTTCTTTTGGGTTTTTTTGAGCTGTTTGTCCAAACCAGACTCAAATTCCTTGTGTGTGTACACGTACTTGGCCAAGTCGATTCTGATTCTGTTTCACGCTGATCTTCTTCATCATCTTCGTCGTCCGCTCACCTGACTGGATGTTAATATTTGACTGTCATCTCCAAACCCCCTGATCATGGTCAATGCTGACTACACTGATTATTCCTACTCATGCGTGGTACCTCCACCGCAGTCTAAAACGAGCAGAGGCTGAGATATCCGGGCTTTGTGTCCCAAAACACTGGATCCTACATTTCCCACAATGCAACTCTTTATCAATTAAAGCACTAATACCCTCCCTCCCCAAAAAAGTCCACTGAATTTCCCACTAAACTTGCTGCTGAAGCTTCAATGCACAGAGACAAAAACTGGCTTTTAAAACCGTCACAGGAGACATGCTCTCCTCTTCCTCCTCCACCTCCTCCTCCACTTTTGTCCCCACTCTTTCCTCCATCTCACCGAGCTCCGCCATGGACACTGTGGGCGATGTGTCTCCGTTGCTGAAGGAGCAGTACGGGAAGAAGTTAGTGGATCCGTAGTCACACAGCGGCTCCGGTTTGATGCCGTTAATGTCGAGCCCAGACTGGTCCGGTGATGGCTGGAAGTCCAGGTAGAAGCCACCACCTCCTCCCTCTCCTCCTCCTCCTCCTCCTCCTCCTCCTCCTCCAGACTCTGCCTGTTTGTGGAAGACAAGGTTGACATAAACAGACTGGGTGTAGTTTTTGCTCAAACACCTGTGAGAGTAAAGAAACCCACAGACCTTGGATGATACTGATCCTCCTTCAGGTGAGTTCTGTTCCATGTAGCCTCCCAGCTCATCCGGCAGCTCCGTGAGGCCAGTGGAGGAGAGGCAGTAGTGAGGGGACAGCGGCTCGGAGTCGGCCGGGCTCGGGCTGCCGAGGCTGGGGTGGGACAGGAGGAGGGGGCCCTGCTGCTGCTGCTGCTGCTGCTGCTGCTGCTGCTGCTGCTGCTGCTGCTGCTGCTGCTGGAGGCGGTGTTTCTGCACCTCAGCGTACAAACTGTCCCGCTGCTTCTTGGACATGCGACCAAACTTCACAGCTGCGTTTGTGGAGAGCAAGAAAAAACTGAAATGTGTCAGTCAGAGGGACGTTGTACTGCGTGAATATGCAGAAACTTTCAAAATAAAACACCCTGTGCCGATCGCTGATCACTGAACATCAACGATAAACGCGTTTCTTCAAAATGCTGACCGCCAGCTGATCTGCAGGTGAGAGCATGTGTGTGTGTTCACTGGTTAGTTATACATATGCACCTGCGTGTGTGTGCAGTGTGTGCGTGTCTCACCGTCCCGGGACATGCCCACGGCCAGACATTTCTGCAGACGGCAGTGTTGGCAGCGGTTGCGGCTCGTTCGGTCAATCAGACAGTTTTTCTGGCGAGGACACGAGTAGGCGGCGTTACTCTGCTGACTCCGCCTGAAGAAACCCTGAGAGACGAGGAAACAGTCCTACCTGAAGACACCTGTGCTCAGTCAGTGACGCCACGCTCAGGCCTCCAGCACATCTTAAATATTTTACAGTTTTTCTGGAAGAACGTCTCTGTGATTCACTCTCAGCCGTCCAGCTGCTGCAGGCAGCGCTCTGACCAGGAGGAGGTTTTAGCTGATGGTCCAAACTAACGTCAGATGTTTCCTGTCAGTCTCCTAATGAGACTCAGATGGAGGAAGGACCACAGCACAGATCGGCTTTGGAGGATGACAGGAAAATTGGGACGAAGACAAAGTTTGAAGGCTTCCAGCAGCAACTCTGCCAAGCCTTCGACTGCATCAACCTTTTTTAATTTTAATACTAATTTTACAATATGTGTGCGTCATGGTGGTTAAATTTGGAAAAAATTGTGGTTCTGGTACATAAACTCTGGTGAAGTCAAGTCAAATTAATTAAAAATAGCAGGTGCTAACCTTTAAGTCCTTTACAGAGAAATTTAAAATACAATCACATGAACGAGGTGGGTTAATGAGGCACATTTTAAGCTGTTAGAGAGTTAAATTAATCATCAGGAGGGTTAAAATGGGTGTAAAGGTGGCGACAGGTGAGACAGGTGAAGGTTCGTTTTAAAACACTGATGAAAACCAGACGTGCACACTGTTAAACCTCCACATCTTTACTGTCCAGCTCACAGTTACAAGGACAAACTACTTCCTGCAGAGGCGGTGCCTTCATGGACCCTTTTTCTCTCCAGGTCCACTCAGTCTGATTCATCTCAGTGTTGCCGTTGGTCCATTTGCACAATGAGGAAACAACAGAAATAAACTAAAAACCAAATGAACTGATGAACCGAGAGGCAGACATGGAAAAGATGGAGGCAGGAAGCTGAGGCTCAACAGGAAGTGAGATGATGAAGAGCAGAGGGCGGAGCTTACCTTACAGCCCTCACAGGTGATCACCCCGTAGTGGATCCCTGAGGATTTGTCTCCGCAGATCTTACAGGGAATGATTTCAATCTGAGCTGCAGACAGAGAGAATCAGAGTCAGCAGCTGCATCAGTGACAGGCGGAGCTTTGATTACAGGCAGCCGTGACGATGATTGACGGCTCCCGTTTCAAGACGCCGTCAGTCAAACTCCAGCAGTAACGAGAGGCAGCGCAACACGAGCAACGATCGCCTCTGATGATTCAGAGTCAGAGGAGGTGAACGAACAGCCCTGAAACAAAAAGACAAACAGCAGAAGTGTGACGCCGGTCGTTCACGCTCGGCACGCCTGAAGCAGAGCGACGGTTTACAAACACCCCCAGAAAAAGAGGCTGTGCACGGATTCTGCTGCGAACCAACCAGCCGACGCACATTTACCCAACACGAACTGAGGCTCGAACAGTCTGAACAAGCTCAGCGTTCGCAGTCTGTGATCAACCAGCGTGTTCGTGTCAGGAGGCTCTAAAAACAACAAACAGGAAACATTCATCAGGAGACTTTAGGTTCGACCAAACGACATCGACAAAAATAGAAAATATGAAACGCTGTCTGTAAACCAGAAGCACAATAAACCTGAAGAACAGCCCTGAACCTCTGATGGAAGATGTTTGATTGTCATGTTTTAACTGATTCTTCATTCATCACAAAAGTTTATTCCAGCAAACTGAAAGGTCAGAAACATCTTAAAACACGGCTCTAGTTTCCTCACTTCTTATTGGCCGACATACGGTGGACAGGTCTCAGACCACCTCAAGTTTTGGACATTTTGTTGTTTCAGACTCTTGTTCAAGATGAAGGCTGAAACGTCTCGTTAACAGAAGCTTCCAGAGCCTCTGAGCTCTGCTACCAGCACTCGGTCAGGTGCTCCTCCACCTGTGCCGATTAGATATTGATTAATCTGTGATGAACTGACATCAGCTGATCGTGTTGGTTAAACTCTGTTTATTGCACAGTTCATATCAGACGTTTTGTTGTCTGCAGCTGTTCAGTTTGTTCCTGTTTTTTTTTTTTTCAACAGACCAGAAGATTTTTTATCAGACTGAAGCTGAAAACACACGACCGACGGAGCGAGTGTGTATTTATACACTCAGCAGTTTGTAACAGCGCGACAGCTCAGCTCTGAGCGGCTATATTTAGCAGAGGAAAGTTATGTAGATGTGCAGCCACATGAAACACACACACACACACACACACACACACACACAAGGTGTGAAGGTATCTTGAGCAGTTTCCATCACGTCTGTCCAGACTCAGTTAACATCTGCAGTGAAGCCTGAAGGAGTTTCACTGAAGGTGTAGTGAAGGTTATGGTTCAGGTGTCTCTCCAGGAAGTGAATGGAAGTCTGTGTAACGTGTGTGTGTGTGTGTGTGTGTGTGAGAGAGTGAGAGAGAGAGAGATTTTATCTTGGAAATCTTCAGTCGGTTTCTTTGTGTGGACTTTTAAGCAGCAGCAGTTCACAGTTTGATCTCTCAGATCCTTTTAATTATCGCCGATCAATCACAGCCCAGAGAGAACCAAGCAGCCAATCAGCTGTCAGATCCTTCTGCTGATGCGTGAATCAACAAATCAGAGGCCGGATTCTCTCGTTTGTGAACCAGCTGATGAATCAAACCCCCCCACAGAACGACCGACCAGCTGACCCAGTGAAGGAAGGTCTACATGACCCGCAGCTGGACTCGAACGCAGCGGGAGTCAGATTAACTCCAGCAGAGAGTGTGTGAGTGAGTGTGTGTGTGTGTGTGTGTGTGTGTGTGTGTGTGTGTGTGTGTGTGTGTGTGTGTGTGTGAGTGACATCATGTTTTAGTCACATTGTGAGGACATCAATCTGCTTACACACCCACGTTGTGGAGACTTGCCTTCGTTATGGGGACATAATGCAGGTGCCCACATGATGGAAGTCATTACATTTTAGGGCGCAGACTTGTGTTCGTGTCAGGGTGAAGTTAGGTTCAGGTAAGTTGGGGGGGGTCAGCGTCGTGGTTATGGTGATGGTCCATTCCCAGGAAATCAATGTAGTGTCCCCACAAGGAACAGAAGAAAAGGATGTGGATAGCAGCTCAGGCTGTTTGTCACCGAGCTGACGGTGACCAAATGTCAGGCTTCAGAGACCCGCAGCCAGCAGGCCTGAGCGTCCACATAAAGACACTGGTGGACCAGACCATGGAGGGACTGAACATGGACGGAAGCTGCTTGGACACCCAGAAAGTGTGCAAACTGTGATGAAGGAGGTGGAGAACACGTATGGGGGTAGGTGCCTGCTGGGGACTTTAATATGATTGGAGGAGCCAGCGGTGGACGCAGCCATGGCCCGGTCTTTGCAGGTCAGTCAAGTTATTTGTATTATGAAGTACCTGTTAACCACAAAGACCAAGACCAGAGTGTCCTTTTCATGCAGCGAACGTCTCAGAGACCTCATGTAACACATAACTATTTATGGCAACGGCGAGCACACAGGACGCCCTCAAACCAGACGTGTCCAATGTGCTCATACGGCTGTTTGAAGAAGCAGTTAGCGTTAGCGCAACGATCAGTTTAGTGTGAACGCGGCGATCGTCTGTGACCACACAAACTTCAGCTGCTCTGAGCTGAAAGCAGACGATATCACAGGAAGACGAAGCTGCATCTCTTCACTTCGGTTCTGTCCCTCGTGTTTCTGAGGACAAAGTGTCTGAACGTGTCTTAACGCACAGCTTTCATCTGTCGTTAGCACAGTTAGCTGTCACGTTAGCTGGTCAGCAAACGTTAGCCTGATCATCAGACCGAGGACAGTCCCATCCCGGCTTTTACTGTTCAGTTTGTGCAGAATGGTCATCCTCCGCTGAGGAGGAAATGTTGGTGTTCGAGGCGACAAAGTTCAGCAGGAGCAGAATTCATGTTTTTTACTCCAATAAAAGAAAAGATTTAAAGAAAACTTTTCGCTTTTTGGGAGACACATTTCTTCTCCTGCTGATGTTCGATGTTCATTACAGCCAGCAGGCAGTTAGCTTAGCTTTGACTGCTAGCCTAGCGCTGTTCAAGCATCAAATCCACCAACCAGGACGGCGAACTTTAAACATTAGCTTGCTGTGCTTACTGAGTTTTAGCTTCACACATGAAATCATACGTCAGTGAGGTTTAACAGAAGAACATGTTTCAGAAAATGGATTCTGTTTATTCAAATGTTTTAAAGTCCACAAGAAAAAAAGGCTCACACATACACACAAATGATGCAAAACACACCACTGCAACCACACACACACACACACACACACACACACACACACACACACAAAACCTCCTCTCTGCAGTAATTAGCTCTCTGAGTGTTAATCCCCTCTGAATTCTGCATTTCAACATCAAAGTCGGCATTCAACAAAGCCACCGCCTGAAATTAGAGCTGATGTGAGCGCGGCAGATATTTTTACTCTCAGCCAGCTGCAAACACAAACACCTGCTTTGTTTCTCCAGTCGTCCTCGGGCTGTGGGAGGAGCCGTGAAGGCTTCGCATCTCTTCTTCTTCTGTGGCCGATGCAGCGATGGAGGACAGGACGTCTGCATCACAACAGAACGATGATGGAGGTCAAACTGTTGAGTTGGTTTCAAAAAATAAAATGCCACAGTGTCAGATCCAAGTTCGACAACTTCACATTTCCATATGTCTGTTGCTTCTTTCTGAGAGTTTGCAGCCAGCAGCTTAGCTTAGCTTAGCTTAGCATTAAGACCAGAAACAAGGGGGAAACAGATGGACTGGTTCCTGGTCAAACGTTAGCCTGGAGCAGTGGTTCAGCCGGGCGTCAGCAGAAAACAAGAGGAGACATGACGAGTGATCACAAGACAAAAAGGTCCAGAGGAAGACTTTGGCAAGAGCAGGGGTGTTCAACCTCTGGCCTCGGGCCATATGTGGCCCACGTGATTGTTAATCCTGTGAGGCAATTCATAAATACATTTTTTTTAACTTCAGCATAAAAAGACACCTTAGTTGAATAGCCTGTTCTGAGGGGTCCCTGAATGCAACATCTCAATACATCATGAAACCAGAAGCAAAGGCTGAGTGTGACTTTTTCCAAGACAAATGGACAAACTGTTATTTTTCTGTTGAAGTAAAAGTCACACCAGTGTGTCTCACTTTGTGAGGACGAGCTCTCGGTGATGAAGACGAAGGTCAAACTGAAGAGTCATCACAGGACAAACAGCTGAAGTGGACAAGCTGCAGGACAAATGGATGAAGTGGACGCTCTTCAGAGGAGTTTGATGCTCAACAAGCAGCTTCCACAGCCCTCATCCTGACAGACAGTGCTCTGCAGGCAGGTTTGTGCTAAGCTAACAGCTAAGAAGCTGAGACCTCCTTCAGGAGGAGAATGTGTGGAGGAGAGGGTCTACATGTCTTCATTAATGTAGCGTGGTCAGGGCTGTGGTTCTTCAAGGGCCTTGATGTGAATTTGAGTTTGAATAAATCAACATATCAGGATCCTGCAGTGATACCTGCTGTGTTGATTTTGTCTGAGTGGTCCTCCAGCTCAGACTGACCTTTGGTTTAGTGAGTGAGATCTTCCTCCTCTTCCTCTCAGTCAAACGGCTGTAATGACTCGTCAGACTCATCAAACACTCAGAAAGTTTTAATGTTCGTCAGCATCTGTTCAGCTGAGCGTCTGCTGAGTGTGACGCCGCCGCTGTGTGTGAATCAGTTTCATCAGACGACCTCCGTGTGATGCTCCCTCAGAGACGCTCCTCTTCTTCCTCATCTTCTCTCATATCAGGCTTCAGGCTTCATTCTCTCCTCTTCTTCATCAGTCAGACTAAGAGTTCAGTGTCACTGACCTGCAGCACAAAGCCACAGTCCTGTCTGCTTGTTTGAAGCCTTGAAGGCATCATGGGATACGTCTTCACGTCTGTTTGGGCCTTTCTCAGCACGCCAAGTTTAAACTTACGCTGACATCACAGATGGAGGGCAAGACGTGATTTTCTGCATCAGAAGAACTCGACAGTGTATTTAATGATCTGAATCTTCTCTGGATGCATCTCAGAGGTGTTTTTAGATTTGCTTCGATCTTCCACCGTTACAGCTGTCGACACTGGCTGATGAACAGCTGACTCTTCTTTCACGCTTCACCCATGTTAGTGCAACTGGAGGCACATTTCCAGGCTGTAAATGCAGCTGCTGACATGAGTTCATGATGTTCTCTCACACACAAGCCGTAGTTAACTGTTACCGTCCTCAGAAAGCTGAGGACCACATGCCTGGCTCATGGGCAACATCTTGCATCCATTGTGTCACTCGGATGTTGCCTCCGTCCTTTAATCTGTTTGTCCAGCTTCCAGATAATCTCAGAGTGGCTGTAGTAACGGCAAACATATGGCAGCACGTGGAAAACCGGCGCTCATTCAGCCCGTCAGCAGACGAAGCAGCAGCTTGCTCAACAGCCACAGTTGGTGGCTTGTTTAGTCACCTCTGAAGGCAGCCGGCACGCTAATCTCCAAACTGTGTGTGTGAACGTAAAGAGGCTGTATGTACCGTTAACCTTCTTCAGCAACTCACTCAGCTTCGTCGTACAGCTGGGGGACGGTAGAAAGATAATAAAACACGGTCAGAAATGTTTTATCCTGTAAAACGTCAAATATAACCGCAGACACAAACTGAAACAAAACTGTCTGAAATGCATGCAGCTCATTTTAAATCGCGTCCATCAAATACCTGCGAAGCTCATAGCTTCAGCTGTACTTTGTGTTTAGTGCTAATTAACAAATGTTAGCATGCTAACTCGCTAAACTAGGATGGTGAACATGGTAAACATTACACATCACCCCGTTAGCATTGTTAATGTGAGCATGTTAGCATGCTGGTGTTAGCATTTAGTAGCATTAAGCACAGCGTCACCGAGCTGCTAGCATAGCTGCAAACTCTCATCTGCTGAATCTGCTAATAAAACAAAGACACACACAAAGTTTCTGACGTCAGCATTGTTGGACGCTGTTTGTCTGTCAAACCATTAAACCGTTTCTGTACCTGGACGGTCTCGTGGAGGACAGACGTGGTTCAGCTCGGAGAACATCTGCCGCTCTGCATCATAACCACTCTATACTGTGTAATTAGCAGTATAGCAGCGCTACGTGGCGGCTAATGAGCTGGAGGAATTTCATGAGATCCGCTGCTGTTTACTGTGTTTACTGCAGAAATGCTAAAGCTCGGAAAAAACAAATCCCTGATGGATAAATTATTTGAAGCCCGGCGCTAAAAAATAATGAAGTTTCTGTGGATCAAAGAGGCAGAGAGACGAGGAACGTTAGCCGTTAGCTGCCACGGAGCCTTTGAAAGAAGTCAAGGTCTGGATGGGAAATGTGAAACCTCCGTTCTTCATCGCTCCGTCCTCCCTCCGCCTCCTCTGCTGCAGCTGAAGTTAAATTAGGAGTTCAGTTTCTACTCACACTTTCCTCAGTTTTATCATTTGTTTTTCGTTTGTCTTGCGGCTTTTTTGAGAGTTTTCGAATGTTTTTTTTCTTCTGGATCAAACTGTTTCAGCAGTTTGAAGGCGGAGCTCAGATCAGGTCTGGACGTGGATTCTGTGTCTGGTTTCATGAACTGCATCGTGGGTCAGTCGGTCTGACCTTCAGCTCCTCATCCTGGTCTGAGGAGTCCACGGTCGTCTGTCTCCTCCTGCTCTGGTCTGTCCCTCGTCCCTCTGTCTCCGTCTCCATCCCTTCAGCTCGCTGTGCTGTCGTGAATGAACCAGCTGACCTCCACTCATGTGGTCACGTGATGCAGTCATGTGACGTCGCAGACAGATGCTGCAGTCCCACGAGAGAAGTAAACAAGTTGGACTGATGCCGATGCACTGATGCATGTCTTCATGCGTTTTAGTGGCTGATGTAAATGATGTCAACAGTGATGTCACCCCCCCAACCCCCCGACCCCCCCCCCATCCCCGCAGAGAACAGTTAAATAATCTGCTGGCTGTTGTAATCCTGTGACATAACAGCCTGGCGAAACGCCTCCCGTGGCGTTTTCTCACAGCCTGAATCTGGACCAGACAGATTTAACACACACACACACACACACACACACACAAACACACGCACGCACACAAACACACACACACACACACACACACACACACACACACACACACACAGAGTGCAGCAAACGCAGAGAAAAATCCAGATTTGAATGTCTGAATTTTGAATGAATGAAAAGTTTCTTCCTGAAGGAGAAACACTCCTAATCAATGATGACTGGCACTTAAACCAAGTGCATTCTGGGTAACTGTTAACGTTCGTAAATGTATAATGATGGAAATGATCCAAAGTTACACGACGTTAAAGGTGAAGTGCAGGTGAGCTCACAGACTCCTGAATGAGAGAAAATATCACCTGTGGAAAATCAGCTGACGGTGTCTCACACAGATTCTCAGTCAGTGTGTTTACCTGCCGATTAGCCGTTAATCCAGGTGTGACAAACCTGAACGAGGCACCTGGAGAGCTCTGGAGGACTGTGGTCTGAACCTGATTTTCTGATTGATCGTGAGCATAAAGTCTGTAAGGAGGATTTCTTCTGCTGCTTTTTTAAACTGAACGCAGCCTTCAAACAGCAAAGGCAGCGATCTGCTGCAGAGCGAACAAAATCCACTTCTTACAAGTTTCCTCCCTGAATAACGACGACATCTCAGCAATTCTACAAATAAAAAAGCATCGTTAACCAAACAGAAGCCCAGACTGAACGGGCCTCACTGCCAGCCGGCTGGATGCTGTCATCATGTCCACATGTTCCGTGTGGACACTGGTTAATGGTCCAAACATGGCAGACTCTCACGTTCATGACATCCTGCACAGAGAGAAGAGGCTCTGCTCTGATTGGCCAGCAGGGGGCACTCCAAGTGCACCAAACACAAATGACTTCAGATGACGCTTCACTCGCCAGCCTCACTCCAATCTCACTCAAAAATACTGCCTCGCCTGATCCGACACACTGAGTCTGAGATGTCCTGAAAGGGCCACCATACAGAGGTCAAACCCTGTCAGAATGTCCCAGAGAGCCACGCTGGGGTCTCTGTGAGGCTGGACTGAGAGGGGACAAGGGACGCAGCCACCATCACTGTCACATTAGCCACTTTTAGCTGGTGTGGACGGCGAAGACCCCCAGGCCCCTCCTCCTGGACAACCTGCCAACTGACAGACTGACAGACCCGAAATAGTCTTTACACCATGAGTGAAGGTGTCATGTCTCCAGGCTGGACAGTAAACACATGAACACATGGACAACAAGCAGCAAGCTCAGCACAGGAAGGAGCACTTTTACTGCAGTAAAAGTACAAAAATACGTCAAAATAACTTAAAGTGCCAAAAGAGGAAGAATTCTCATTGATCAGCTTCAGGCAGCCGATCGATGAGGAGCTCATTTTAATGACTTTACTCTGTATTAATAATCTGAATCTGCAGAATAACTAGTGAGTAATGTTGTCAAATAAATGTGCGGTAAAAAGTACAATAATGGAGTAATGGAGTACATGTATAAGGTAGCATAAACTGGAAATACTTGAGTACTTGAGAAAACGCTGCAGTTTGATGAGAACAGGCTGAAATGACTGAACATTAACTATTCAGAGACGCTCTGAGGACGAACAGCAGACAGACGGACGGAGGAGGTGGAGGAGGAGGTGGAGGAGGAGGAGTGGAGCATCTTCTCACAAAAACATCTTTGACAGAAGTTCAGCAGCTCAGAAGTAAAATGAGACAGATGATAAACATGGAGTGAGACATCAGGACACGCAGCTTTTCTTTTTCTTACCTTTCATGGCAGAAATCACAAAATACATATTTATAATCCAAACTCATGGAGGGAACGGCAGCGTGTGTGTGAGTGTGTGTGTGTGTGTGTGTGAGTGTGTGTGTGAGTGTGTGTGATCAGCAGCAGCTCTCTCTCAGCTCTGTCATCCTCGCTGCTCTCTGGACCACATGAGGATCCATGTGACTGTGACATCATCGCCCCACCCCCACACCCCTCCTCCTGCCCCCTGACTGACATGACTGTCAGCCAATGAGAGGAGAGGGGAGGCAAGACAGAGCCGATTGGCTGTGTGTGTGTGTGTGTGTGTGTGTGTGTGTGTGCGTGAGTGTATGAAATTGATCTGATGAAAGGTGTTTGTCTTCACTCCTCAATAAAGTTTTATTTCGGTTTCAGGTTAAAAGTCTTTATTTTTAAAGATGGAGATGGATGCCTCTCTCTTTATTCCACTTTGTTTTATTTCTTATTGTCTGATTTTTTTTTTTTTTTTGACTCATTGTCCCTGAATTGTTTTAATCCTGTTTCAAACATTTTGATAAAGTTCTGTATAAATTATGTTTATCATTATGTTCATTTATATTATTTATTACTGTTATTGTTACTGTACAGCAACCAGCAGAGACTCCAGGAAGTTACTGGTCCCAGTCAGGAAACAGTCCAGCACAGAAACAACCATAAGACGGTGAAACAAAGAAGACGGAACGTGTTCATCAGTGAGCTTTAAAGGTGGATTTTACCTGTGGACAGAGCCGAGCTAGCTGTTTCCCTCTGTTCCCAGTCTTTATGCTAAGCTAAGTTAGCTGGCTGCACATTTAGCATAAAGACGTGAGAGTGGTCTCAACCTGAACATCAAACTCTGAGAGAGAAAGAAATTAAGCAAATGTCAAACTTTTCCTTCGACAGATAATCATTATTTTTCTTAAATTATCAAGTCTAAGAATCCACAGTCTGAGGTCCAGCGGCTGCTGATGCAGCTTCAGACGTCCGTTTTGATGCAAAGACGTCTCGTTGTCCCAAATACGTTTCCTTAATTCCTCCTTTTCATCTCTTCAATCTTTCCAGGAACGAATCAACAGACAGATGAAACAAACTGAAGACGTCCTCCTTCAGCTGTCTGAGGGCACAGAGCTGCTTTGAGCTAAACGCTTAGCATGTGGACAAGCTTTCAGAGACAATGTTTGGACACACTGAGTCTCATGTCTGTCGCTGTGCGTCCTGGTTTGTTTTTCAGATTTCTCACTCCCATTAAAAGACGAAGAGTCTTCCTCATCAGGACAGACTGAGAGCAGCGTCGTGACGGAAACATCATCGCACAAACCCAGAAGAAAACCACATGACGTGTCTCTGCAGCGTCTTTTCGTCTCTGCGGTTCACAACACAAAGAATTCAGAGAAAGAGGAGGGAGATGTGAAAGGAAGGAAGGAGGTGAGACACAGAGAGCGAGAGAACACAACAAATAAGCAGAGAGGAAGAGGAAGACCACAGAGAAGTGCCGCCTCAGCAGAAATCTGTCCACCAATCACGTCTGTCCCCTCATCCTCCAGCAGCAGCAGAGATCATCAGTGAGCAGCTGTGGATGAAACCCAGCTTCACCTGAACAGACCACGAAGTAATCAAAGATCTCCATAAACTGAGGATATTATTACACTTTAACCAAATGTGCATCAGCAGCGAAGCACGGCGGCTGCCGGAGGAAGACGAGTCAGCACGAGGACTCCTCCAAGAGTCTCTGATGTTTGTCTGACGGCTGACAGCGCTTCAGAAGAACCGGGCGGGTGATTGGCCGAGCCGTCTGTCCGTCACCGTGACACTTCAACCAATCAGATCAACGAACATATGACGCAGCAACGAGTCGAGAGAAGAGTGAGAACGTCTTTTTCAATCGTTGATGTAGGAGCTGCAGCAGCACGTCCTCATGGACGTGGAGTGAATCTGAGGACATCATTTATTTTTCTAACTCTGCTGTGATTCGTCCTCCTCGGCCCGCTGTCTGGACTCTGACAGCGAGCTCGTCAACACACAACAAACCAGTCAACGTGACCGACGTTACTTCTTCTCATCAAAGAGCCCAAAAACATTCAGGTCGCTTTTCATTTCAATATCCACCCATGAGCTACAGCTGCTTGTCTTTTCAGGGTCTCAAGGGGGCTGAAGCCGGTCCCAGCTGGCACCGAGCAAGAGGCAGGGACACCCCGTCCACGGGTCCGCGGCGGGCCTGACGCACTGACTGACAGACAACATCTTTAATCAGCGTTGACGTAAATATACGCTTCATGGTGGACTCTGGCAGACAGAGAGGCCTCCCTGATGGAAATCTGAAGGATTCAAATGATTTGATTGAGCTGCTGTCCGTCAGAACGGTGTGGTGCCTTAGTGCCCTTCAGCAGTGCTTCAGCTCCCTCGTTCCTCCAACGAAGAAAAACAGAAAACTTCCTAAAAAAATAAAGTTGCATAACTGAAAGAAGTGAAGTGCAGCTCCAGCTAACAGGCGCTTCGCCCGACATCCCACTCTGCTTCATAAAACAAATCCCGGCTGAGCTGCGGAGCGTCATTGAAGATGATTAAGCCGCCTGAAAGCAGCCGGCAGAGTAAACCTCAGTGTGTGGAAGACGAGAGGCTGCAGGCGAGAGCGACTCCTGCCAGCACAGAGCAAACTGAGGAGCAGCAGGAGCGGCATTCTTCCTCCAAATTGGCAGAACAGGGGGACGATTTACGCTTGGAAGGCTGGTCGGCCGGCGGCGGAGCCCTCCGCCTCCCCCCATCACACCCAGTCAATAGTTTCACAGCAGCACGTTACCAGTTCTTTGGAAAATGCCTCCGCAGCGCCTGAAGGATCAGTGTTTCTCCCCGCGATCATCCCACGCGCAGCCGACCGGAGGAGGATCTCGCATTCATTATCCGTCCTTATCAGCTCTAATGAGAGACACTCGGCTCTGGCAGCGGTCCCCCGTCCCACATTCATCCTCATCTATCCTGCAAACTCGCAAGTCCTACATGTTTTACAGTAAAACTGCTTCTGATGTGGAAAAAATAAACTTACAGCGAGCCGCCGAGAGCGAAACTGCATTAAAAGCTCATCAGGTGAAGCTCAGCTGAGAGCACCGTCAGACTCAAACGGCCGTCCTCTGGTCGCGTCTCTTCACGCAGACAGTCCAGCTGCATCTGACACACAGGGTCTGAGTTAGTGGATGATCCACAGACCTCAGTCTTCATTACAGCTACTTCCTGCTGACGGAGGACGCTGGTGACGGACGTCTGAGACAAAAGGTCCTGAGCCTCATGTTTGATGTTAGTTTGTCCAGCAGAGACACAGAGACTGAAGCAGAGGAAGACGTTTGGCCTTCAAGGCTGACTGATCTGTGTGAGACATTTCTACAATCATTAGAGGACAGATGGGAATTATCGGTCAGATGTCCCCAAGAGACAAAGTCCACCTCAACACCTTCATCTCCGAAACAGTCAGACCATTTCCAAATTTACTGAAGCATAAACAGGCCGCTGAGCTCCAACCAGCATCCTAAAGTCCACGAGGAGCGTCCACCACCTGAAACCGTCAGCGAAGACAACAAAAACCCACCGAACCAGAGTTCAACCAGTCACACAGAGCGGGACGTTCATCCAGACGGAACATGAACAAACAGTGGACTTACAGGAGTGTGTCTTCTTCACAGCTGTGGACAAACCTGGAAGACAGAAAAAAGACATTTAATCATCATGTTGAGCTGCAGACGATGAGGAAAGTCTTCTGTCCTCACTCACAGGTTGTTTTGTTACAGTGAGACACAAAGAGGGGACGTCAAACCACAACGTCCAGATTCTGGACCTCATTGAAAACCCTGTTACATAAAAGACACGTGCACGCAAACTACGGCAAGCAGGGTAGGTCAGAATGGATGGCGACGTGCTCAGCGTAGAGTGCAGCTTGGCCGAGTCCAAGAAAGTAGACCTGAGTCCAACAGGGAGACCTGAACCCGACTCGAGGGCGACACAGTTGATGGCTCCTCACAGCAACATTTTCACTCAAAGCACTTGAACGCACCACGTTTAGCAGGCTAGCCCAGCCGCCGTGACCAAACCCGACCCGAACCTGAACTGTCTGAGCCCGGTTTGGGTGTCCACACTCGAGCGCAGTGATGTGGGCTGTCTGCATGGATGTCTCTGGCACAGAGGACGTCTCTATTCTTACTCCAGACCTATGAAGTTCTGATTAGCTCGGTTTCATCAGACGTCAACGAGCACGACTCCATAAATCTGACTGAACGAGATATGAAGTCAGTGAACAGCACTTGAACACATCAGCGTGACAACATGAAGGACTCCTCCACCCTTTTCTTCACACGCCCCTCAGCTCCATCCTGGTAAACCAGACTTCTGTAGTTCAACCCAAACAAGCAGGAAGTGAGGACACACACAGACAGGGAGGACACACACAGACAGGGAGGACACACAGACACACACAGACAGTGAGGACACACACAGACACACAAAGACAGTGAAGACACACAAAGACAGTGAGGACACACACAGACAGTGAAGACACACACAGACACACACAGACAGTGAGGACACACACAGACAGTGAAGACACACACAGACAGTGAGGACACACACAGACAGTGAGGACACACGCAGACACATGCAGACAGTGAGGACACACACAGACAGTGAGGACACATGCAGACAGTGAAGACACACACAGACAGTGAAGACACACAGACACACACAGACACACACAGACAGTGAAGACACACACAGACAGTGAAGACACACAGACACACACAGACAGTGAGGACACACGCAGACAGTGAAGACACACACAGACAGTGAGGACACACACAGACAGTGAGGACACACGCAGACAGAGTGTCTTCAGACGTCTCAGTCTGTGACGACGCAGCTCGTCGTCTGGCGTCTCTCCAGGAGGCCACGGGGGGCCGAGACGGTCCTGGGGCCAAAATCTGTCGGGGCCTCGGCGGCTCGGCGCTCCAGTGACGCTCAGCCCATCTGGACGAGGCCGCAGTGTGTGTGTGTGTGTGTGTGTGTGTGTGTCTGTGTGTGTGTGTGTGTGTGTGTGTGGTGATTCCAATCAGTTCCACTCTGTGTCTTAACGTGTGTCCAACTGTGAACTGTATGTGAGTCTGTCTGCACACAGAGAGAGGTGGGAGCTGTTACCATGGCGACCAGGTCTCACCTTACGACCAAAGGAATGTCCACGTCCAAAGTAATCAGGCAGGTGTGTGTGTGTATGTGTGTGTGTAACCAGGAATTTATCACGTTGTGGGGACAAAAATCTGTGTACACAGTCACATTGTGGGGACTCACCTGTCTTATGGGGACAAATGCAGGTCCCCTGAATGTGAGTGATGAACTGTTAGGGTGCAGACTGAGGACAGGGTCACGGTAAGGCTGCAGGACATGAATGGAAGTCTATGTAATGTCCCCACAAGTGATGAAAACACAACGTCTGTGTGTGTGTGTGTGTGTGTGTGTGTGTGTGTGTGTGTGTGTGTGTGTGTGTGTGTGTGTGTGTGTGTGTGTGTGTGGTATCTGCATCACGATGATTCTGTTCAGCACGAGTCTGTCCTCACAGTCTGTCCTCACAGTCTGTCCTCAGCTCTGTGACTGTGGTGGTTTGGGGCGTTCAGGTGTTTTCAGGTGTGCTGTGGAGAGGGGTGGAGACAGGTGAGGAGAGGGGTGGAGACAGGTGAGGAGAGGGGTGGAGAGGGGTGGAGACAGGTGGAGAGGGGTGGAGACAGGTGGAGAGGGGTGGAGAGGGGTGGGGCTGTGTTTCTGTGGTTCTCCTCTGTCACAGCTGGGACTCGTCTCAATCAAGCGCAGCATAAAGACTGTGGACTGCTGAGGACACGTCCATCAGATCCTCCTCCTTCACTATCCTCTCACTAAATATTTGACCTTTGCTCCCCGTCTCTGTCTGTGTCTGTCTGTGTCTGTCTCTCTTTCTGTCTCTGTCTGTGTCTGTCTCTGTCTGTCTCTCTTTCTGTCTCTGTCTGTGTCTGTCTCTGTCTGTCTGTCTCTGTCTCTCCCTGTCTCGTTTGAAAGAAATGTGTAATGAGACTCTGCAGAGGGACGATGAGGACGTCCAAACGTCTCTCCTCCTCTGATTTGTGACGTCTCTCAGCAGCTCGTTGCCTGAGCGTGACGACAGCTGAACGTAATGAGCACCAGAGTCTTTAACGCTGAAGTCAGATCAGCCTGACGGTCACACCTGAGCACAGGTTCAACTGTCTGTTTAACAACATTTAATCGGTGAATTAGTGACACTGAAAACTGAGTCAGACCAGTCTGAAGGTCACACCTGAGCACAGGTTCAACTGTCTGTTTAACAACATTTAATCGGTGAATCAGTGACACTGAAAACTGAGTCAGACCAGTCTGAAAAAGCAGCTCAGAAAGCGTCAGAGTGAATCAGACGTGAGTCGCTGCTCGCCGCCTGTGATTTTCAGAATTAGCAGTTTCTCACTTGAACTGACAGATTTTCTCGTTCGGTTTCTTCAGCATCTTGTCTGTTTTCTTTGGAAAGGTGACTTTTATGTTTTGTCATCAGAGATGAAGCCGATGATTCAGACGTGTGGCCGAGCGTCTCGTGTCCAGGACGAACACACGCTCAGTCCTCCAGTCCACGCTTCACCAAGTTAATCTGGGACTTTTTATTTCCATCCTGTGCTTTGTTCCACCTGTTTTACTCTTTCAGCTTATAATGCTGTTGAACGTCTCTCTGTCCCTCTGTCCCTCTGTGTGAGCAAGACGACTGGGCAGGCCAGGTCAGAGTGTGTGTGTGTGTGTGTAGTTTGTCCTTTAAGGTAGAAAAACACTGAGTACATGCAGTCATGAAGTACTTTGAACTGGCTTTGCCTTTGATCCTCATGTCACATACGTGTAAAGCTGTGTGTGTGTGTGTGTGTGTGTGTGTGTGTGTGTGTGTGTGTGTGTGTGTGTGTGTGTGTGTGTGTGTGTGTGTGTGTGTGTGTGTGTGTGTGAACGACCTCAGGCCGTGCAGCAAACGCTCGTCATGTGATCAGGGTCGAGGCCTTCTTCGTCTCTTGGTGCTGTGGACTGACTTTAAAACCAGATTTAATGGAAACGTCTGTCTCTCAGATCCGTTTTAATCCACGTCACATCACACTCTGCCCTCTGTGTTTCCATCCAGCTCTCCCCTCAGGTGCACTTCACCTCTTCTGTCAAGTCTCCTCCCATCAGCCATCTGGTCGTCTGCCATCACGCACACACACGCGCACGCACACACACGCGCACACACGCGACGGGATGTTTCCTCACAGTCTGGAGGCAGACATGCAGCGCTGCGTCTCCTTGTTCAGTCCTTCGAGTCACCGGAGGCCCACTAAACTTTTCAAAGTCTCCGCTGGTGTTTATTGTTGCCGTGACGACGCATTTTGTTTATTTAAATATATAGAAGTTCCCTTTTTCTGAGCCGCGCCTGGTCGTTAGTGCCAAACTGCAAACGCTGATTACTTCAGTGACACAGCAGCCAAGCGCACACTCAAAGTACACATGAGATCAGACTGAAGTGAATCATCCGACAAAACACAGAAGAAGAAGAAGAAATGAAACGCTGATTAAATATGAATCTGACACACTGGAGCTGAAAGACGACACAGCTGGTAATCTGATTCCAAATAATTCAGTTATTGATCTGATGCGAGCTCAAGTTTAATGCTGAGACTGACGTGAGATCAGCTGGCTCTCTCAGAGTGGAGCGTCTTCCCTCACAGATGATCTTTGGTCGAGCTCACTTCAGTTCATCAGCGTTAATGAAAGACGGCTGAGAGAGACAGAGGGAGAGGCGTCACGTGATGAAGGCTTTCAGAGGCTTCACTGTGTGTTCGCTGATCCAGGACCAGCTGACAAAACTCAGGTGATGAGTGGGTGGTGGGTTTACCTGCAGCGCTGTGTTCAAAGCCACGCAGCAGCATCACCTGTTCACCTGTTTGTGGGGTTACAGGTGAGAGCAGAACGAGCCTCTGCAGCAGTGTGAGCTCAATGCTAACAACACGGGGACGATGCTAATGTGCTGATAGCCCGTTTATCGTGGTCAACATGTTAGTTTACTGTGTTAGCATGCTAACATTAGCTAACTAGACTAAACATTCGCCTGAGAATGATGTGAATGCGGTTAGTTAGTCAGGAGGAGCACATGAACGTCTGAACCTCATGTCACCACAATCACCCAACAGTTGTTGAAAAGTTCCAGTCTGGACTGAGGCTGAACAGACGCTAACGAGCTAAAAATCTGACCCTGGATGCTAATGCGTTTGTCCCCGAGCGGCCGACACCGTTTCCTTCTCTTCAGTCTTTTATGATGTCATCATGTATTCAACCATAATGTGCGTATTTAAGACGCTTTCACAGGAGTTAGAACATTAGGAGGTTTCAGTCACACATATTTAGCGTTCATTCACCAGCTGATAGCAAACGTCAACGGTCGCCAGCTAGAAATGAGCCGCTGGAGGAGGAGGTGAAGCATCTGTGACACGTTCGTGCAGCACACCTGCCATGAGCACCTGAACACGTCCTGACGCTGGCAGGTAACAGTCGCACCGAAAGCTTCTCACCTGACCTGCTTCCTGTCAGACGAGTCACAGCAGACCAACTGAACAGAGAAAAGCTGAGCGAGGTGGAACGGCCGCTCGCGCCGCAGAAGAAGAAAAAAAAAGGCAGAAATAAACGACGCGGTTGATTTCATTGATCATCAAACGCTGACCTGGAAAACAAGCGGCTTTCACGTGGCTGCAGAAAGCCCGATCAGCAGAAACACGGGCGACGTCGTTTATCTGCCTCCAAAAATGAATCCTGCCTGCACACAAACACGCACACACCCCTCCACACACTTCATATTTCAAAGACATGATAATAGGCGTCGTCAAGCACCTACGAGGCTGTATCTCTGAATCTAGGCCAGATTAGAATATGCATTAGCTCTGCCCTTTTCAACTCGGGCTGCAGGAGGAGGAGAAGCTGCTGCAGCTCGAAGAAACGCAGAAACCAGAAGACTTCAGGCTGTGAGCATGTGGCAAGAAAAGGACGAGAGTCCACAGGACAGCCAGGGAATCATCTCTGCGTCTCAGCGTTCCTAATCCTCCTTCAATCAATGAAACAGACATTTAAACACCAGAAGTCCTTCTGCATCTTTTTATTTGTACTGAGTCTCTTTCTGATCGTCTCACATCTCCTTTTAGACAGTTTCCATCTGTTTTACATCTCTTTACTGTCCTTTTGCATCATTTTGTGGCCATTTTGCATCCATTTGTAGTCATTTTACGTCTCTTTGTAGTTGTTTTACGTCTTTTTGTGGCCTTTTTGTGTCACTTGTGAGAGTAAATGATGAAATTCACATCGTTGATCTCTGCAGCTCAGCAGAAGTGATGACTTTCAGTTCTGGTCTTTGGGACGGGGACATGGACACGTGACTGGCTGGCTTTTGGAGGACTGTGTCTCAGACAGACTTTTGTGTGTCCACAGTGTCTGAATGAGATGCTGAGCAGCAGATTTTTGTCCAGTCTCTCAGCTGCGACATGTTTGACATATTTTCCACGTGACCATATCTGTCTGTAATATCACTCAAGCCGCTCCGTGTTCAGCAGGTGGGGATTTACTCCTTCTCCTCCCTCCTCCTCCTCTTCAGCGGGGTTAGACCGTCTCCTCCTGCCCCTCCTTCAGCTCCTCTGCAGTCTGTCACAGCAGCAGCAGATCACACACTGACACACTGACCCAGAACCTGCAGCTCGCTGCTGAAATATTCAGAGAGGAGACGACCGACCGACTGCAGCTCAGTCAGACACGATGCGGGACGTCAAGACAAGACAACACGGGACACATCAGCACGTTAGATGGAACCTGACAGCGTCACGTCTGAAGACGAGTCGAGTGCAGCGCCACCTGCTGGCCACTGAGGATCACAGAGGTGAAAGGTCATCACACACACACAGTCCTTCTGGTGTTTTACAGCCTCACTTTTTGTTTGGAGACAAAGGTGAGATCAGTTTCTGTTTGATGTTCACAGTTTTTCTGATGTGTCTTCAAACTAACCTGAACACTAACGACAGCGCGATCTGCCTGTGACTTCAGGTGGATTTTGATTGGCTGTCAGGGTTTCTGTCCACGCTGTTCGCCACAGTCACTGTGGAGGTGTGGCGAGGACTCCTCCGTCCACCTGACTTTAACATTGTATATACTGGAAGGACTGATCTGTGTCTCAGTGGCCCGCTGAGTCTAATCAAACACTGAGCGTCCTCTCCACACTGGGCTGTCTCTGTCCTCCATAATTCATCAGCCGAGCGGAGCAGAAGGCAGCAACATAAGGAAACGCATGAGGGACGTAGAAGCCGCGTCCCTGTGGGGTTGGACCCGGGCTGGACGTCGTGGCCGAGAGAGGAGGCATTAGCAGGAGGAGGACACGCGGCGGGCGCGTCCCTCCGGGCTCTGATGGATGGAGGGGGAACATTTGCTCACGACGAGCTGAGCCTCGAGGATGCTGAAGGAGGAGTAAACAGCTCGGACGAGCGTCTACACACACACACACACACACACACACAGACACGCACACACACACACGCACACACGCTGACTCCTCATGTATTTTTCAGTCCTCTGTCTGCTGGCAGTTCAGTCAGTTCAGAGATGTTCAGCTCGGCTCCTCGATGTGTTAAAACGCTGCTCGTTCACTTCAATGATCGCTGCTCGACCAGCAAACACACAGAGACAGCGTCTCTGCAGTCCAGAGGACGTGGACCACAGGTCTCTGTGCAGTCCACAGGACGTGGACCACAGGTCTCTGTGCAGTCCAGAGGACAGTCCAGAGGACGTGGACCACAGGTCTCTGTGTGTCAAAGCTTTGTTCCACAATCAGCTGATGAGCTTTTCTGCTTGACGAGGAGAAGTTTGAGGAGGAAAACGGTCGATGAAGGAAAGTTTGGGGTTTTATTCTAATGTGTCATTTTATTCATTTCCCTTTGCACGTTCTTCTATTTTGATTTCAAGAAGTCTTTGATTTATTTTTGTTCTGTTTGTTTCAAAGAGCCTCTGAGGTTTCGCTCTCCAACCACACACAGCTTCAACCGTCTGCACGTCTTCAGAAGTGAAGAAGACTCACAGCCGGCGTCCGTCAATCATCTGCGGTCAAACCGCAGAGATCGACCGAGCGAGTGGAGGACAGCCCAAAGAGAGACGAGGAGACGCGTCCTTTCTCCTCACTGGGTCCAGTGTTCGTCCTGATCCTGCATTTAGTGGCGTCATGAGGACAGAACTGGATCGAGCGCACGGGCAGTAACTTCACACTGCTTCACTTTCAGCTCATCCCGTCACGTACAGATCTACTGTTTAATACTGCATGCAGTAACCCACCATGACAGCACAGAAGATAAGATAAGACGAGATAAGATAAGATAAGATAAGACTTTATTGATCCCACACTGGGGAAATTAAGTCGCTACAGCCAACAAATACTAAAAGAACAAAAACAGCAAAAACATGAAGCTCGATCAGCTCCTGCAGGGGGCGTGAGCGAGCAGCCGGTCAGTGCGCTCACAGACCCGCAGACCCCCCCCCAGCCCCCCCAGAGCTGAACAAAGCCAGGACCACCACAGAAAGTTTCATCTTCACAGCGCTGTTATTCTGTCAGTACATCACATTTCTCATGTTTCATGAAAGTATGCAGCTGTTGCTGCGAGGGAAACGCTCACAGTTTGACCAAACCAGCACGAACAAAAACCATCAACCAGCAGGTTTGATGGAAAGGCTCCCAGTTTGATAACGAGGGCGACGTTAAAGCAGCAGAAACACGTCACATCTGCAGTGACGTCATGAGACAAAACGTTGGTTTTCCACTCGTCAGACAGACGTTAGCCGTCTCTCAGCTCAGTGTTCATCACAGATGACAGATTTGTACCACAACAGCACTGAAATAACACGTCCACGAGTGCATCAGTGAGAGAATTAAAGCTTTAAACAGCCACACAAAACTTACTTTCCTCAATAACTCATCACTGATTTTCAGTAACTTGCACGACTGCAGAAAATGGCCGCTGGCTAACAAACACGGACGAAAATATGTTGAGAAATGTTAAAAATGTGCCGTTCAGCATGTCTGGAGACGCTCAGCGTGTTTCTTTGTGACACACCAACACTGACTGCAGACATCAGTTTATCTAAGCCAAAGCCTCACAGCCGTTTAAGGCCGATCTGTCAAAGTGAACTTCCAGACGGCTGAGAGGCTGCAGCTGAGCCGTCAGCCGTCAGCCGTCAGTCAGACTGCCGGCTGACGGTTCGTCTTTCTGACGGCCGACATGGAGACGAAAGCAGAGTCCTGCAGGACGCAGCAGGTCCGACCTGAAACTTCAGGCTCTGTCTGAAAACGTCCGGACGACGTGAAACACGGCGGACTGACACCAAAGACGGAGAGAATCTGTCTCCTCAGAGTCCCAGCAGAGATTACGGATCCTGCATCTCATAATTGTTCAGAGCGAGCGGCTCCTCGTACCAATTATAGCGCATTAGCAGCCGCCGCCAAAGTCATTTCATCGGCGCTCATCAGGGAGCTCAAAACAAAAAGAAAAAAAGCCACCCTTCCTCTCGCTGGCTTCAGACGCCTGCAGCATCAAATGAACTGAGGATTTAAGATGGAGCAGATAAAATGAGATTTAAGGATTAGACTCAGAGATGTGAGTGAACTCCTGGTGACTCGTTTGAAAATGACAAGAGGAAGTGCGTAACGCCGCTGCTGCCGAGGATGATGATGGTCTAAATAACACTGCAACAGACAGACAGAAAAACAACAGAAGCATGAAGGACTCGTGTTCATCAGCGAGCGTCGAGATGTTCCAGCTCTGTCCCACCGAGCACACAAACACGACATGAATCCTGTGCTGGATGAAGACTTCACACAGATTTAGTTTTCAGTCACTGCTCCACAAACGTCCAAACAAAGGCCAAGATGTTCTGACTGTTAGTCCACAGCTGGAGCCTGGGTCCTACGTTTCCCATGATGCCACTCAGCAGTGACTTCCCTACCTGGTCAACCTCTTTCAGACTTCCTGTTTGAACGTAAAGCTCAGTGAAGAACGACTTGATATCATCCAAACGTTTCCTCCAGTCTGTGGTTCAGAGCTGTGAGGTCAAGCTAGCCTAGCCATAATGCACCTGTCAGCAGTATTACGTTCCTATTATCACTGAATCATTCATAGATAATTTGAACATTTCCATCAAAACCACACGTTCACTTCCTGGATTGATTTAATGACCGACTTGCTGTCAATAACACAGAGTTCTGGTTCCACTGGGGCTTGAACCCAGGACCTTCTGCGTGTAAAGCAGACGTGATGACCACTACACTATGGAACCTCTGCAACACACACTCATGGCCTTTGGCTGAGCCTCAGTGACGTTATTACACTGAGATACAAGGTTTTCATGTGACAGCAGCACAGTGCAGAGACACTATGAGAGTACACAGAAATGCACACCCCTGCAACACACACACGCACACGCACGCACACGCACACGCACACACACACACACACACGCACACACACGCTCCTGGTAGCTGCTTCCTGTCTCGCCGCAGTAACGCTCTGTGACACCTCAGACAAACTCATGAAAGAGCAGCAGCTTATCAGCAGCCGCCAAACGACCGACACACGACCGAAGCAGCTCAGCTCATCCCCTCCACCAGCAGCCGTCACACACCTGTGAAGGTGTTTCCATCAGGAGCCTGAAGTCATTCCGCTTTCTTCACCTGTCCTGTTACCTGTCAGCACGGTGTCGACAGGTAACAGAGGCTGGAAGCTTCAGAGCACAGAAACAACAATGGCACCAACGAAGAAGACGCATCAGGCTGTGATACACACACCGAATCCGTTAGAGATACACTCACTATGGCTTCCTTTCTGCACACACACACACACACACACACACACACACACCATCTCCTCCCATGCTTATTAAATATATTAAATAGGTAGTTTGAGCCTTTTGGTGCTCCAGTTGGACTCATGCTGAGAGAGAAACATGCTGCTCAGCCTTCTGTGCACTCTCCCCGAACCACACACACACACACACACACACACACACACACACATCCCCTTACAGTACACACACACACACATCCCCTTCCCGCCCTCAGGGCCCCCATATGGACCTGATGGATGCGCCTTTTCAAAGCTGCTCGCACAGACTCGAGCAGAAAGCTCTGCACACGGCACGCAGGACAGTGCAGCAGCTCACTCGTAACACCGAGCGCACGAGGCTTGAGCCTCAGCCTCTAATGACATCCTTAAGATCTGATACATAAATCAATAATTTTGATTATTAGAGGTCTGTTCTCCTGTGGAGCTCTGCTGTCAGCCGCTCGACCGACACGCAGACGAGAAGCTGAACTCTGAGTGTTAACAGAGACACTGTCCTCACACAGAGGTTCCATAGTGTAGTGGTCATCACGTCTGCTTTACACGCAGAAGGTCCTGGGTTCAAACCCCAGTGGAACCAGCTCTTTGGCTTATTGTCAATAAAATAATCCTGCGTGCGGTCAAACCCTCACAGGGGAGTTACGAGTTTACCTAAGTGACGTCTTCACTGCAGGACTTTGACTATTTTACTGCTTTTCCTGAAGTAAAGGATGTGAATGTTTCCTCCATCACTGCTGCACACACACCAGCGCTGTGACACCGTGTCATCGTGTCCTTCTAACATACTTGAAACATTTCATACTTCATATTCCTCCGTGACGCATGAAGGTTGTGGACGACAGCAGAGGACGAGACGTGTCGCTGACGGTTCGTCCTTCAGACGGCGCCTCGACCTGAAACGCTGAGGTCAGGCGCGGTAAACGCTGCAGATAACACGGAGGACTGAAACATGATTGGCTGCAGGATTACTGTGCGAGACGTGCACCGGTACGCGCCTGTGGACGTTTTCAGGTGTTCGTACCTTAAATCCCCGGAGAGGAGACGAGTGTGTGCGCTCAGCGCCTCAAAGCTGCTCCTCTCACGTCCTGATGAGTGACGTGCTGAAGGTACGACTGTAGGTTTTCACTGACAAGATCTGTGTGTGTGTGTGTGTGTGTGTGTGTGCAGAGGCCTCGGGGGTAAACACAGCTCTGTGACAGCGCAGTGTGTGTGTGTGTGTGTGTGTGTGTGTGTGTTATCTCTGCGCTGACTGCCGAGCGTCTCACTGATTCAGTCTCTCTTTGTTTCTCTTTAACTTTTCTCCAAATCTGCAGCAAACACGTCAAACCGCCGCAGCCTGAGAGAAGACTCGTCTGCCTCACGCAGCTTGTGCAGGGTGGAGCTTTGTATGTTTAATCAGGGATAACGAGCAGACAGAAGGAACTCGATGAGATGACGTGGTGGACGAACACCTGAGCAGGTGTTACACGTGTTACATTGATGCTAATTCAAAGGACAGAGGGAGCGACAGCAGCTGAACCTTCACGCCACCTGCATGCAGGAAGTCTTATCTTTCATACCAACATATCACTGACATCACAAACCATCACCTGACCAAGGTGAGAGTGACCCATGCTGGTTGTTTGTGTCACCTTCAATGACCCGACAGGTATTTCAGGTCGTTCTCAGCTGTAAAGCTCAGGTGATGTCAGGCAGCGCTGTGAGGCCCTGAGCCTCGTTTAGCATCTGAGCCTCGTTTAGCATCTGAGCCTCGATTAGCATCTGAGCCTCGTTTAGCATCTGAGCCTCGATTAGCATCTGAGCCTCGTTTAGCATCTGAGCCTCGTTTAGCATCTGAGCCTCATTTAGCATCGCCTCTCTCGCTGCATTAGCTGCTGCTAACACCTGTAGACTCTGGACGCTTTGGAGCAAACATGGACGAATGTCGCAGACGCAGAATGCAGCGTCTGAAAACACCTTGAGACTGTCCACTACCTGCTCAGCATGGACACAGTTAAAGACGAGCTGGTGGACATGTGGAGCACTGAGCAGCTAAAGAGCCAGATATTAATATTTACAGTATATAGATATTAATGATGCTAAATGCTAAAATGTATCTTAACCATGGCCCATAAAAGGCGGTAAAGTTTGCTCTAATGTCTGTTACACAACAATTTCCATCACATGGCGTCCAAATGAGGTTCAGATGGAGGACAAACTCAAGAATTTACGCTGCAGCTGCACGGCAGCTAATGCTAGCCACTGTAAGCTGCTGCAGATCAATATACAGATCAATAATACAGATTTTCTCTGTATATAAAACTGTAAAGATCAGAATGTGCAGCGGGCTGCAGTTTTACCAGTCAAACAACCGATTCATTATTAAAAATTAAAAACCAAACCGCTGAGCGTCACGCCCACACTCCTGCACTGCACTGACCGTTAGCACGGCTAACAAAGCTAACAAAATGGCTTCTGATCAACATCTGATCTGTTTCAGTTGTTCTGGACTCGCTGGTTGTGGCTGTTTGGAGCAACTGAACTCACTAAATGAAGATGTATATCAGTGTAAGAGGTTTAACCTCTGGAGTGAAAAGAGAACAACCTGAAAAGCTGGAAACGCTTCATCGACATTTTTGTGGTTGGTTTTCTGTCGTCGCTGAAAACTGAACCCGACCTGTTTGAAGGACTGACTCAGAGGTCTGAAACAACAACAAACATGCGAGGGTGTGCCACCACGTAGTAAAAATATCACATTATATCCACAATATGATGACATGTTGATTTATTTCTGACTTCAAACAGCAGCAGCATGAAGGAAAGGAAGAAGCTAACAGCTCGAGGACGACGTCCAGCCACGTACCAACCAGCATACTGGTCCCATTAAACTACCGCGTCATATGTAGAGACGTTATTTTAAGGTGAAATCACCCAAAGTTTATGTAACCAAAGAATCAATCAATTAGTGATTTGGCTTCTTTTTGCAGCATTTGTATTATTATAATTACATCATATCTGATTCAATAAAGCAGCTCAAACTGTACAGAAGCTTCCTGAGTTTGTGCTGGAAATCATTCGTTTACTCGTCTGTTTGTGCCTGTGTGTGTGTGTGTGTGTGTGTGTGTGTGTGTGTGTGTGTGTGTGTGTGTGTGTTACATCAGACAGTCATTACGTAACACTGACATCTGCTGGGAACAGGGTGGGTGTTGGAGATGCAGCTTCACTGCTGTCGTGTGTGTGTTCATCTGTTTGTTCACCCTTGTTTGTTTGTTTGTTTGTTTACTTCAGTTAATGACCTGCACGCTCAGTCTTCACAGTGCGTCCACCGTGTGTGTTCACGTTTGTGATTGGTTGAAGTTAAAATTCAACCAACGAATAGAGCAGCAAGTCGGGCTGAAATGACGGAATCATCAACTGTCAGCTGAGTAAATAACAATAATTGGTTTTACTTATTTGCTGTTTCCAACATTTTTACGTTCATGCGCCCATTAAATGTGACATAAGATGTGAAACTGGTGTGAAATGTGTTTCCTGTGTTTTTCTATGTGATGTTTCTCTCGGCTTCATGTCATTGTTGCTGAGTTTCTTCACTGTTTGGACTGTTGTTGTTGTTGTTGTTGTTGTTGTTGTTGTTGTTGTTGTTGTTGTTGTCGTTGTTTTTCATTTGGTCCATTATGTATTTTTAAATTACTGATTAGTGAAGCTCAGGAGGAGTTTGGGTTGTATCCCACCTGCTCGTGCTGCCGCTGGATTCGCTGCTTCTTCCGTCTTTCAGCCTTCAAACTCTCCAGGCTTTAACACCAACATCCCTCTGTGTAATAAACAGGGGAAATGAATTTAACATGTATTGAATGGAGCCTCTCTGGCATCCATCTTGTCAATTTTCAGGGGGGCCGTCAGGCTGAGTTTAAGAGCTCTAAACTGGTAGACGATAAGTTAATCCTTTTATCCGTATCCTTGCCGCGGGGCGACCAAAATAAACGCTGAAATGGGAGTTGGGAGGAAAGACGAAAGTGTAGAAGCTGTGAGAGGAAGAGCAGGGAAATCCAGCCCAGGAGAGGAAGGAGCGGGAATAAAGAAAGACGTGAACATGCTTTTATTTGGCCGGGAGGTGGGACAGTGAACGAATGCGACTTCTGCCTAATAGATTTACCACAGCCGACTCCTCCCTGACGTCCTCGTGTCCTGTCTGCTCAGAGTTCAGCAGCAATGAGCCGATTAACCATGTGACGCTCTGTGAGGCTCCGCTGAGCTGCTTCCTGCGACACTTCATCGCCTTTCAGCAGCTCAGCCTCACCGCTTTCACTTCTTCTGACACCGTTACTCTTTTTACACGCTCAGCTCCTCAAACTGACTCTTCAGGTTCTTTCAGAAATTACACTTTAACCGCCACTTCAACTGATTTCAACAGCTGTGCTCCTTCATCCGACTCTTCAGCTCATTGCACATCAGAAGACACTTCAGTTTCTGACTCAGCTTCCACTTTATTTCCTTTTCGAGCTTCAGCTCTCTGTCCTTATACTTCAATCATCAGGCCACTTCAACTCCTTTCAGTTTCACAGCTTCAACTGATGCTTCGGCTGCTTTCGCTCACCTGTCGCTGTTTTAACTGCACACATTTCAAATGACACGTCAGTCCCTTTCAGTTCCTCACTTCTTACACTTCAGCTCCTGGCAGTCTAAAACAAACCTGTATGTGTGAGTGAGCGAGCAGGTGTGTCGGCCGCTCATTCATCCTGTCGTGCCGTCGACTCTCACCTGAGCAGCAGCACAGAGGCTGAATAAATCACAGCAGCATCTCTGGACATTCAGGAGCTAAAAACAGGACGGCAGAGACGGAGAGAGGCCGGCTCGCTCGTCCCGGCGGAGCCTCGAGAAACATCTGAAATATCTCTGCTGCCCTGTAAAGGCCGCAGGCTGCAGCGCTGCCGGGAGAAAAGCATCCAACGTTTCTGCTGCAGCACCAGAAATGACTCAATCTCTGCACAGCGAGATGAGTTTGTTTCTCCTGCTTCGTCCCCACCAGGACCACAACCTTTTTTATGCCATTTTTCTCTACAGTTGATCAGACTGAGAGTACAAAGAGGCTGATGTCTGGAGTCAAAGCAGGACGTCATAGTCAGACGGTTCAGATCGTGTCCTGAACCACTGAACCTGAACGTCTCACAGCCAGAATCATGTTCAGCATGACTCGCTCAACATAAAGCAAAGAGTGTCTCAGCTCAGTTGTAGGACAGTTACATCGATCCCTTCTAGACATTTCATTTAGTCTCATTTAAAAGGAGCAACAACCACTTAAACATCATATAAATGGTGACAGTGAAAAGCGTAAAAAGACAGCTGGTGCAGACAACTGCATCCATTGAAATGGAGGGCTGAATTAAAGGCCCGTCCCAAATAAAGGCCGGGGGAAAATAACCTGTACAGTATGATCATTTTTTACAGCATTCATTTCACTTAATCGCAGTACAAAATGATGGAGCTTCCTTTGTAAACTTGCAGCTGCTCTAATTCATATTTGTATGTTGATAATGGATTAAAGGATGAGGTGTAATAGTTTAATATCTTAAAAAACTGTCGAGCTTTTAAGTCTCCTCTAGTTTTAGTTTGGTGTCTGCTAACAGCCTCTGATAAACCCAGTGTACATCCACACAGCAGACAGACACAGCTATCGACGAGCTGGGGAAGAAAGTGAAACCCTGAGCAGCAAAAGAAGCAGATGTTTGTCTCAGGAGCTGGTGGAGACAAAGCAGAGCTAGAGCAGTGCGATGGGATGTGACTGCCACTTCCTGTGGGAACCAGTTAACATCCTCGTTGCTCCGGTGGTTTCCTCGTGTTGGTTTTAGGGTTCACTGCGTGTCCTCCTGTCTGAATGTAAGGGCTCTGTGGACGGTGGGGAGGGTGGTGGGACGGCCCAGGACCTTTGTTTTTAAACCCACTGTTGGACGAGTATGGCCTCTTTAGTAACCCTAAAGCACAGAACGAGTCTACGTGTGACCTGATGATTCCAACCAACCAGGAGGAGAATTAAGAGATGCAGGCGCGTCCACTGAGACGACGAGTCCAAAGCGACATCTCTGAACTCTGAAGGTTTGACTGACGACGTTATTTCCCACAGACCCGCCTCTGCACTGTCTCCCTGTTTAACTCTGCTGCCGGGCGCCAGATTGATGCTCCTGCCCTAAAAACAGCATTGTTAGCTGATGACCAATGGCGTGGTGGCGTGTGGGGAGGGTGGGGGCGTTGGCGTTAGGGGGGTTGTCATTAATATCTCCCCAGGCCCGGGCCCCCCGGACCCGGAGCGGAGCAGCAGCAGGAGCTCCAACACATCTTTATCTTCCTCGACTGAGCTGCAGCTCGCCTGGCCAGGTGAGAATCCATCATGGCTATTATTACCTGAGGCTGCGCACAGCATCCATCACACACACACACACACACACACACAGTGGACTCTACTCATGCAGCAGACTTCTGTTTCTGGTCATTCTGAATAAACTAAAGTCTCCTGGAAACATTTTCTTGAACTTTTTGAAAACATGAAAACAAAAAAATATTGGACATGAAACTTTTCCTCACGTCTTCATAAACTTCATCCTTAAACTGGAATGTTTTGGACATTTTTTCATCCTCGTTTGGCTCCATCGTTCTGAAAATAATGAACCGTTTGGCCTGTTGATCATTAGCTCCTTGGCTGCACGCAGTAACATCTGCAGCTCCACACAAATGTTTGCTTTATTACAGAATCCAGATTCATTTGAACTCCTCTATGACGCGAGCCAACGGTCAGACAGACCCTCTGTCTTCAAACACGTGTCGTCGTGTCAGCTGACGAGCGTCCGCTTCAATCAGAGACTCTTACTGCAGAGTTTCTCTCACTTTAACGGATTAATCTGCTCCTCTAATCAGTCCGTTAAATAATCATTTCTCCTCTTAACGACTGTTTGATCCCTCTGCTTTCATCCCTCAGTGCAACCCAAGGTGAGCAGAGGCAAGTCCTGCCTGCAGCAAGGCATGATGGGAGACAGATATGTCCAGGCCTTCAGTGATCAACAAGCCTGTCCGTCAAACACACACACACGCACACACACGCACAAGGTTTTTTTTTTGTTTTTTTGTTTTTTTTACCTCAGGTGTCATTTTTTTCTGACTGACCTCCAGGTGACTCATATTTTCTGTGTTGCTTCCATCATAATGAGTTCACCTCGCCATCAACCAGAGGGGTGTGTGTGTGTGTGTGTGTGTGTGTGTGTGTGTGCGTGCGCGTGCGTGCGTGCGTGCGTGCGTGCGTGCGTGCGTGCGTGCGTGCGTGCGTGCGTGCGTGTGTGTGTGTGTGTCAGCCAGAGGGGAAGCTTCTTCTATAAATTGCCATGAGGTGGAGATCAATCGAGGTTAAGTGCACTAAGAGGAATGATTGTTTTGGTCAGATGATGACAGCAGCCCTGAACCAATCAGATTGCGACGTGGAGCTGCTGTCAGTGATGTCGTGACCTGCTGACGGCTTTGACGTCCGGCCACTTTGTGTTTTTCTGGCTTTTATTCCCTGAGAGGATCCGTTCCCTCAGTTTCAGAGCAAATGTTAGACAGAAACTTGTCTAAATGTGACAAATAAAACGTTAACATTAACGTCGTTAAGAGGTTTTTATGCTAAGAGACGTAGCTCAGAGTAAAAGACGACGAAGGACAGAACGCGACATTAAAGAAGGGAAATGAAATTAAATGTTTCTGAAAGTGATTAAACTTAAATACGATCAGTGCTCGACGGACAAGGCGACACTGTGACTGAGCTGCTTCCAGTCTCCATGCTAAGCTAAGCTAAGCTAAGCTAAGCTAAGCTAAGCACCTCCTGACTGTACCTCACACACAGACATGAAATCAGTCACAAACTCTCTAAATGGGCGTATTTTCCAAATGTTTCTTTCAGGATTCGAACTTTAAACAGAGAAATCTTCAGTGAAACTGAAAACTGAAACGAAGAGTCAGTCTGCGTTTGCTTCTAGGCGGTTAGAAAGCTGTGATTGATGTGATATTTAGGTTTCTCGGCCTGTTTGGAAGCTCTTTCCTCTCTTTTCTTGCTTGTTTATCTGCCAGTTCACATCCACATTCCTCTGAGCTGGAGTTGTGCAACAGTCGAACATCAGTCTGAGTCTGTAATGTTAAACATGTGAGCTCCTGCAGCTGCTGGCAGCAGGAGATCCAAAGCAGTCTGATTAACTCCTGCTCCGCTCCTCATCCTGGACTCGGATGGAGCTCGGCCCGCGGGAGACACGGCCGGCTAATGAACCAACACGCTGTTTGTTCTGCCGCCGCGGGAGGCCGATGATGGAGGCAGCGGGGCCTCGACAAACAGCGCACGAAGCAAGCGTTAGCCTCGGTTATTCAGCACACAGGAGAAACACGAAGACAGAGCAAACAGAGACGAACCAGACACAGACTGTGTCCCAAAACACTCCAGATGAGACATGAGACCTCACAACAACGCCTGTGAGGACAGAGGCCCATCTCACCGGGCTGTATCAGGAGTGGACAGGAGGAGGAGTACAGGACACTGATCCAGGACTTGGTCACATGGTGCGACTCCAACCACCACATGTGGTCTGACTGATCCTGATCCTGATCCTGATCCTGATCCTGATCCTGATCCTGGTTCAGTCCTGATGCGTTCGGTGTGCGTTGTTCCCTCTGCAGACATGTATCCAGGTACACGTTAGTGTCCGGTGTGAAGGTGTGATGGAGCAGCAGCACACGAGCTGCGCTTTAAGCAGCTCGTTTCAGCCTCGTTATCCTGGACTTCACACTGCTACGCTCCACATGAACACACCATCATTGCTTTCATATTCTACTGAGGACACAGCAGTGATGATATTCTGAACCTCAGCTGAACGTTTCCCTCCTGCTGAATCCAGCTGCAGAGGAACAAGCTGCCACTGGTTTACTGGTCTGAAGTCCAGAATGCACAGACCTCCAGGTCCAGACTGTCCGGAGCCTCGAGACCGAAAAATCAATGTGTGCGGGACAGTGAAGAAGAAAGCAGAGAACAGACCTGCAAACATCACTGACGCCGCTCAGGTGAACAGAACGAACCTGAACGCATCTCAGATCACAGAAGACACCGAAGTGATTTCTGTGCTTTGACGATTTGATCACATCAGATCATCAATAAGACTCCACAGCTGACTGGTATCTGTACTCCGGCACAGGGGACACGACGATGAGGTGAACTGATGAAGAGCTGAGATTCGTTTCACATATTTAGGACAAAATGAAATAAAAGGAAGCAAAAAGGAATATTTGTATGGAGTCAGATTTAAACACACTTTGACCTTTTACTTCCTGTCAGATCAGAAGCGTTCAGAGACAAATCAAAGACGAGTCAAACGGAGACCACGTCTGGGTTTCACACTTTGTTTGGCTCGGACAGCTGCAGACCAGGACGGACCACGTCAGTCCACGTCTCAGGTGGTTACGCCGGCTGCCGGTTTACTTCTGGTCTCCTGTCTCACTCTGAAGGATCCAGACCCCTCTCATGGTCCAGGTTCAGGTCTGCTTCCTGTCCCCAGAGTCCAACCTAAACCTGCAGTGCCCACGTTTCTGGAACAAACTCCCTGAAAACTGCGACTTCACGACCAGACCTCAAGACTCGCTGCACTTCATTGACGTCCATTTGGGACATTTGCTCTCAAACCTGAGCAGCTGTGATGTTTATTTAATCTGTCTTTCCATTGTCTTAAAGTGAAATGTGTGTTTCACGTCGTGTTTCTTGTCTTCTGTGAAGCTCGTTGAATTGGCTGAACGCGGCTGGAGAGTCAGCCTCTGGTCCGTTTCTTAACCTGATGAAAGGCTTGCGTAGATGTCATCGGGCGTGACGCTCGTGGTCTTCTGGCGGCAGTGGACGCAGACGCTGAGCTGAAGCTCGGATCGTTTGTTTTATCGTTTCTTTAAACGCTCTGATGGCGGCCTGTGCTGAAACACAGATCAGAGGCCGCCTGCGGTGAATATCTGCACTGTTTGTCCCGACAGTGTTTGTTGTCTACTTCACAAACAGCTCTGAGGGCTCGTGTTACATCAAGGTTTCATCAGCCACGTATCACAGACCAGCAGCACGGAGCTCCATCAGGAGCCTGAACGCAGCGCCGCCGCCGCGTCTGCCTCTGCAGCGCCGGAGTGTCAGAGAGAAATCAAAGGCCGACGCCTTTCTGTTCAGCGGCAGCCAAAATGAAATAAAAATAAAAAACAGCCCAACAATAAAAAATATATAAACCCCAGTCAGACAAATCAAACGCAGATAAATCCCATTAGAGGAATCAGAATCCTCCGCGTTCGAGCCGCGAAGACGACGGCTGCAAGATGGCGGCAGGCCGCTGTGAGGCGGGCGAGCGAGGAAACAAAGATCTCAGCGCCGCCGTTTTCAGGCCACGTCAGTCATTACAGACGCTCCGCTCGGCCGCTTTAACACCGGACGCCACTTCTGTCAATCAACATGTGACTTTTCCATCAGCGAGCTGCAGGTGAGGAAGACCTCACTGCTTCTTCCTCTGAACTCTGATGAGTCTGACACGACGCAGGAGCAGGTCGCAGGAGCTGCAGGTCGTCAGCCTCACTCTCAGGCCTGAGCTCTTAACTTCAGCATCGTCATCATCATCATCATCATCATCATCATCATCATCATCATCATCATCATCATCACTCACACAAACGCACAAACCAGCTCAGCCGTGAAACGCTGACATCACGTGTACCTCTGAAAAGACGCCTCTGGCTTCGTCACCTCGGTGCGTTCGAGGAGGTGATGGAGCGTCACCTTTCACCTCCTCCATCTGCTCGCAGCAGAGCGAGGAGGTGAAAGGTGACGCTCCGCCCACCTCGCTGTCAGGAGGTGAGAGCCAGGCTGACGAATCAAAGGCGCACAGTGGCACGTCTTCACTCACACAAGCTGCTGATGATCACTGAGTGTGTGTGTGTGTGTGTGTGTGTGTGTGTGTGTGTGTGTGTGTGTGAGTGTGTGTGTGTGTGTGTGTGTGTGTGTCACTGACTATTCTCTGCATGTTTTTCAGTCGTGCATAAAAACGAGACAAATCCAGAGAAATCAGGACAGTCTGAGTGTCCTTCTGTCAGATCAGCTCACCTGTCTGTCCCTCATGTTTCCCCCCTCCCTTCCTGTTACCTGTCTGAGGATGGGCGTGGTCTCCTCCACTCTCTGCTGCCTAATCAGCTGCACACCTGCTTCACATCAGCCTCATCAGAGCAGCAGTATATAAGTGTGCCTCTCTTCAGTTTGTCTGCCGTCCACGTCCAGCCTCAGTCATCTAATCTCTACTGTCTTCAGTCCTTTCGTCCTCTTAAAAAGCTCAGATCAGGACAGACGTCACACAGTGACGAAGACGATGGTAGACAGAACGAACTCGTCCAGTTAATTACCGGAGCAGTGAAATCAACCTGCAGGTCGTTATGAAGTCAGATATGAGGAGAGTGTTCAAATACCACGTGTGTGTGTGTGTGTGTGTGTGTGTGTGTGTGTGTGTGTGTGTGTGTGTGTGTGTGTGTGTGTGTGTGTGTGTGTGTGTGTGACATAATTTAGTGTTTTTATAGAGCAAATAGAGAGAAAAGAAATCTAATTATGAAGAAAAATAACGGTTTTGTATTTTACTGAAGAGAAATTAAATTAGTTTATCAATTAAATGAATAAAGTACTTCTTCTTCTTCTTCTTCTTCTTCTTCTTCTTCTTCTTCCTCTTCTTCTTCTTCTTCTTTGAGAGAGCTTCCTCGTCATGAACAAGAAAGCAGAAAGTTTTCTAGAAAAGGAAATAAAGAAGAGACTCTTTGAATTTAGAAGTGATGAAGAGTGAAGCATCAAAAGAGCAAAAGAGAGGGAAAAGGAAGCTTCCTAATAGTGATGGAAGACAGGGAAAAGACAGACTATGAAGACAGATGTGTCCTCCAGTATTGAGGAAGAAAGAAAGAGTCGAGTGTCCTACAAAGGGGACAAGGAAAGTTATGAGTTGGGAAGGGGATAAGGAGGTTTTGGAAAGACTTCCTATTTAGGGAGGAAGGAAACAGAAAACTCTCCAAATAGGAATGAAGGGAGAGTGAAAGATCCTAGTGAAGGAAGGAAGGAGGCAAATCCTAGTTAGGGAGAAAGGAAAGAGGATGCTAGTTAGGACACAAATAGGAAAACTTCGAAGAGTCAAAGAAGAAGCATTCTGGGTACAGAGCAAGGAAGGAGGAAGAAAAAAGGAATCTAATCAGGGAGCAAGACAGAAGGAATCAAGGAAGGAAGAATGAAACTTCCTAATTAGGACGCAAAGAAGGAAAAAAAAGCTTGTAATGAAGAGGAAAACTTCCAGGATTCCAGAGTCCATAAAAAGAAGCCAGAAGGAAGAAGGAAGCTTCCAAACTGACCTTCACTGGACCCTCCTCCAAACAGCAGCTGTCCAATCAGAGCTGAGTGAGTGTAACGAGCCCTGCAGGCTGTTAGCATATGCTAACGAGTCCGTCTTTGTAGGAATCAAAGACTCCATGTTTCAGAGATGACTCAGTGTTGATGGTGAATCTGTAAACTCCAGATGTGCAGCTGAGGAGGGACAGATTGACAGGCGTAGCAACAGTAACTATGGAGGGCGGGGCTTAGTGAAGGGTCACCTGGGATAAAAAAGGAAAGAAGCATCCTTGGTATCCAGCAAGGAAGCTTCCAAGTTAGGAAAAAGGAAATGTGGTGTGAAGATTCCTTTTTGGGAGTGAGGAGAAAGGAAGCTTTGAAGGTTTCTAAAAGGAGCTAACGAGGAAGAAGTACTGACGAAGACTGCTTTTCAGGGAAGAAGAAGCATTGAAGCATTTATTTAGGGAAGCAGGGACGATTCTTCATCTAACAGGAGCAAAGAAAGAGGAAAATTCTTCAGGAATAAAAAAGCTTCCTGTTTAGGGAGCAGCCTGCAGGAAGCTTTAAATTAGGGAGCAAGGACGAGCGAAGTGTCCTAGTTAGGACACGACAAAGACGGACAAATCAAAGACGCATCTCATTTAGAGAACGAGAGCGGAGAGGTGGGAAAGGAAAGGACGATTCCTCGTCCCCTGTTTGGTGAGATGCAGCGATGTGAAGGTCGAGGACGGAGGATGCTTCCTGTTTGTCCAACAAGGAGTGAGGAAGACTCAAGGAAGTACACGGACGCCAGACGGATTTCGTGGGAGCTGTACAGCTCAAGCTAATACTGAAGGTCTAACACGGCTCCAGCCTCCCCCCGACACCCC
>JBBMOE010000001.1:53912-121596 GCA_037975065.1 Chaetodon trifasciatus | reverse complement strand
GTGCGTGTGTGTGTGTGTGTGTGTGTGTGTGTGTGCATGCGTGTGTGAGTGTGTCAGGTCAGTCTAAGAATACCAGCTCACACCGACCTGCTGGTATAAAAGATGGAAGAAGCTCGCTCATCGATCACTGGCTGCCCAAATATTGTCCCACTTTCACAGAATAAGATGGCCGCCGACGCCGCTTCGCCCTCCTTTGTGGAGATGCCGAAAGGCGAGCGGTGGTCAAGGTGAGCGGCGCCACACCTGAGCAAAGTCACCACCGAGGACTCGACTCCAGGATGGAAGACAGAAACTTTTCTAGGATTTGAAAGGACCAATGAAAACACATTTGAACGTGTGATGTATTTCCTGTTGAAGCGGAACACTGTGGACACGAAGCAAATGATTTTAAAGTGTGAACCAATGGGAGGCCGGCTGAGGTGAGAAATGACGTGTGATTGGATCATTCAAAAACCTTTCCTTCCACCTTCAGTTGAAAGTCGACCTTCATGGAGCCGCTCTGCGAACGTTGTCCTGCTGAAGCTGGATCTCACTTCAGGTCCCACCCAGAAACACTCCCACCGCCGCTGTTCTTCTTCTGCTATCACTCCTTCTCATCTCTCTCTCTCGACAGGATGACTGATTGGTGGAAGTCAGCGGCCGTCAGGCTCCTGATTGGCTGAGACACCGCAGAGTCAGATCAAAGGGTTTGTGCTGTTTTGGCCTGAAGCTCAGAGAGAAGGCAGGAGGCCACGCTGTGTGTTGGTGTGTGATGTTCACGGCTTCGCCCTCTCAGCAGGACTCTGAACACACGGCCGCCGCACACATTCACATGTCTGTTTTCACATTTCAGCTCGAACCGAGGACTTCCTGCTGCTCTTTGGGGTTTTTGAGGAAACTGCTCGTCTGTCTTGTCTCAGTAAACCTTCTAAAAACAATCCCAACGCCTGTAAGACCTTTAACCTGAAGTCAAACTCCACCCAGCCTCACTGAGGGTGGAGCAGCTGAGATCTCACAAGCCAAGCATCCATCCTGTCAGGCTTCAAGATCTGCGTCCGAACCGTAGTCGTTTGGACCAATCAGCATCCAACGAGGAACTACTGGGTGTGGTTTACGAGTGTTGAGGAGCTACTGCTCACTGGACAATAAAAATGGCAGCTGCTAACGAGCTTAGCGTAGATGCTACTGTGGCGTCAGTTCACTGAAACTGAAGCAAAGAACGACACTGAAGGCGTTTCAACGTGGAAAAGAAGCTTTCGCTCTCCTCTCCAATCACACGCTGATTGATCTGAAGCTGGCCGTGATTGATAGTGACAGACTGATGGTTCAACCAATCACCTGCCAGGTATCTTCCTAGACGACTTCCTGACGGTTCTGTGTAACAAACCACCAGGATGAGCTGTGCTTAAAGGACTCTTTCTGGACTGTCCGTCAGTATGATGGATCAGTCTGTTCTCATACTTCACTGATGGGGCTAAACAAACAGCTTCCATGACAACCTTCGCCCTCCTCAAACATACGGCATCAACCCACTTTGAAGCCTTTCAGAGGCCTTGAAACACTTCTTAACCCCTTAAAATCTGTCAAACCTTCAAAACACCCAAAGCTGCTGATGTTTCAAAAGGTCTTCACAAACTCTAAAATACCTTCATGTCTTGGTATTTGAGAAGCCTTGAAGAGTTTCCTCTCACCCGTAAAAGGCTTCAAAACTTTATCTTCTAAACTCATTTAACCCCAATAACTCCTCACTCCAGAGGCCCTCAGTCCTCCTCCAGATCCTTCAGAACACATCGAACAGTTTTGTGCGGTTCAGATCAGTAACTACAAAACGTTTTCAACGCAGTCACACAGTTCTGTCTGAACGTGGTTTACGCTGACACCAGGTCTTTAGCTGGTCGGCACACTGAATCCCTTGCCTGCCCCCCACAGTGTGCCATTACTCACCATGTTCTGATCTGCAAACTTAACTTATTTAAAACATAACTGAACACAAATCTGTAATAAATTGTAAAAGTGGAAACACTGCAGAGATCAGCCAGACGCTCCACCTTTAGCGTCCCCGGTCGGGTCGTTGTCGACGTGCTGCTCAGAATGTAAGTGTGAAGATTGAACACGATTCACCGGATTCACTGGATTCACTGGATTCACTGGATTCAGGGGAACTGGCCCCACAGCGGACGCAGGCTTGTTTAAACAGCACAGGAATGCAGAGGTCCACCTGCTTTCACGTTGAACCTGCAGAGGAGACGTCACGAGCGAGCCTAAAACTGCAACAGCTTGTTTGGAGCAGCAGGCTGAGCCGCAGACTGACACCAGATCAGATTCGGCCGACAGGAAACACCTGCTTTGATCTCAGCCGAGCGCTTCGGTTTTGCATTTCAAAGAGCTGCTGGCTGTCAGCGCGTCGGTCCAGCGTGAGAGGAGACGATGCTGAGGAAGCTAACAGTTAGCTTCAGTGGATTCACAACACTTCTGTGAGCTACAAAACAGCCTATTAATTTAATTTAGCTTAAGAAGTCGGAGAGCATTCTAAAGCCATGAAGGACGGCTTCAGGCCACATGTAGCTCTGCAGCTTCACTCAGTCTGTGGACGCAGTCTGAGTTTATTCAGCAGCTGATTTACAATCAGAGCAGCTCGTTACGCAGTCAGCTGGGACTGAACCTCCAGACGCCCTCTGAGGGTTTGACTGGTGCTTCTGTAAGGTCACGGAGCTCAGTAAGGACATAATGAAGACATCTTCATGCAGGAAGACTGACGTCAGCCACAACCTTAAATATCCAACCCAGTCAATGAAATTAGGATTAGGATAATTAGAATTATCACTCCATTAAGAGCCAATAAACATCATTCAGCATCATCGTTAATGAAATTAAAAAGGAGATAAACTAGATGCACAACACACACACACACACACACACACACACACACACACACACACACACACACGTCAGAACATCCAGGAAGTCATCAAAATAAAACTCGCCTGGATGTTTTTCTCCATCCGCTCGTGTTAGGTGGAGATAAACAGCAGGTGGAGCTGAGCCTCCAGGCGGAGCCATTAAACCACCACAGAAGAAGAGACACAGAGATCATTAAGATCCAGTCAAAAGTCAAACGCTGGAAAACATGATGGACAATGTTTGCATCATCCTGCAAAGAGGACAGAGACGCCAGCGGACACTCAGAAGACATTCAAACTCTGTTTCGTGCAGCTCAGGTTAAGGCAGAACGCGTCTCCCAACACGCCAAAGCTGCTTTATTGTTAGATATTTGGGACCTTTCACAGAATAAACTCAGACCTGGTCTGGACATGTCCTCATGGGGACCAAAGCCTGGTCCTAATGAGGCGAAATGTCCTAGTTAATAACGGTTAGGGTTAGGCTGCAACGACCCAACAAAGATAGCTGCATAAACTCTGTGTGTGTGTGTGTGTGTGTGTGTGTGTGTGTGTGTGTTGGACCTTGGCCTCAGCTCTCTCTCGTGTGCCTGTGGTATAAATCAAACGGACAGTTGTCTCTGGTGGGATGAGCTCTGCTTCACTTTAACCCTTTAACTGATTCACACTGAAACACAGGAGAGGAGGCGTGTGTGTGCGTGTGTGTGTGTGTGTGTGTGTGTGTGTATTCTTTTAGATTCTTCTTTGTAAGTCATTGAATTAACTGTGGAGGCTGATATGAGCAACCCGAATAATTATTTAAGAGGTCATTAAATTACATTTAATGACATAATTGATCCAGGTGAAAAAAGCTCCATGATTAATTAATTGGTGTCCGCTCTCAGACTCACGGACGAGTCCTCCTCAGAGGTGATGTCATTGTGATGTCATCAGGGGAAACAACGTCCAAACAGAAAGCCAAGATGAAAATGGTGGCGTTGTTAGCGGGCAGGGAGGGTCTGATGAAGGAGACTATCCCACTGCATTATGGGAAACGTAGGATCCAGTGTTTTTCGGGACTAAACGGATATTTGCGTCTCTGCTGCTTAAACTTTGGCTGCAGTTCGACTTGTGAGTCCCACGAACTCATGGACTTCCATGAGTCTGATATACAATCAGCTAATGTAGATGCTATGCTGCAGATAGACAGAAAAACGTGTGTGTGTGTGTGCGTGTGTGTGTGTGTGTGTGTGTGTGTGGGCTACCAGGCTACCATGCTAACAGGCAGTTAGCAGCAGCCAGAAACACAGGCATGATAACAGTTTGTCACCTTAAACATGCTGCTCCTCTACTTTCTCTGCAGATGATAAACTGAAGGATGAGCTGGTCTGCTTTCTGTACAACACACACACACACACACACACACACACACACACACACACACACTTTATCACATCTCAGACAGAAAAACAAACATCTTTGCATCATGTGGTTCCCTGGTGGACTCCCAGAGAGAAAAATAATAAGAGGCAGAAGAACTTCTTTCATTTTTCTTCTGGTTTCAGAGTCTTCAGGGACTCTCACGCACACACACACACATACACACACACACACCTAAGATCTGACAGTGGGTCTGCACTGTGGCTGTTGGTCGGTGTCGTATGTGTGATTTGAGCTGATTTGAGCTCAGAGCTTTGAGCTGCGCTCCCGTTCGACCTTCGACAGCTGGCCAGTGCTTACACACTGAACCACTTCAGAGCCTGCTGACCTTCAAACCTAGCACATGCTAAGCTAGCCCTGGGTTTTCGTCCATTGCTACTGCAGAAGCTGCTCTGTGTAACTTGGAGCTGTGGGTCCTGGTCTCATCTGGACCTCTTCAGCTGAACAATAACCTCCAAACCCTGAATAACAGGGACAGACTGCGCTCTCCAGTCAGGCACCACCCGGGCCACCATCCGTCTATTTCTGCTCTCGAGCAGGTTGGTGATGACTCAGCCACCTCAGACCTCGCCTTGAACTGGTCGCCCTCTGCTTCCAGCACCACCAGGAGTCTGCTCGGCTCCTTGGACCAAAGCGCCGCCGTCTTTCTTTGGTGCTTGCTGTCGGTACATCTCTGGTCCACCATGCAGGCCTCATGGTGGCTGAACCTTCGACTATCCAGGTGACCTTAAAACTCACAACTGCCTCTGCAGTCGTCGTCTACATCTTGAAAAAACAACAGTCAAAGATCCTCAAAGTGGACTTCGTGCACCTCGTGGATGCTCTGCTGGACATCAGAAAGCTGGTAATTCATTCTGATCCATTTCAGTCGCCCACATCTGGCTGAGGAGTTACTGCAGGAGCGGAGATGTTCCCCTTTGTTCACAGTTTTACTGCCTTTCTAAACCAGATGGTCCCATTCCCTCCCCGTAAGCCTCACCTGACTGTATCTCCTGGTCTGACCCAGCACAGATCTAAAAACCACTTCACTCTACATTTTGTGTTTTTGGCTGCTGGTTCAGGTAATCTGATTACAGTCTGAAGTGGTAACTGTAGACCTAGAAGCCTTATTCCAGCTGTCTTTTCTCTTTTAAACTCTCAGTCTGCGTCTGATGAATCTTTCATCGACGATGATCTCATTACATCCCAAACCTAGACCTCCTCTTCCTCACTGAGGCCTGCCTTAAACCTGGGCAGTGCTCCCCTCTAGTGGAGCTCTGGCTTTGTCTCTGACCATGAATGCATCACTTTTGATGCACCTTTACTACCTACTCCAACAACACAGAAACATATAATCCCCTTTCACATCCGTTGGTTTCCACACACTTCCTGAGCCGTCGCAGTTCAACCCTTTGGATCAACAGCAACATCAGGCAACTCTCATCTGCCCGTCCTCCAAAGAGATCATTTATATGTAGAAATCATCTCAAAATGTCATATCTTATTGTCATGACTACACGTTTCACTCCAGCCAATCACAGCTAGCTGTGTTTTAAAGCTTGCAGATGAGACTGTTTCCAGGAGGTGGCTTCATTGTCCCACGCAACACATCAACACACCACCAGGGTTTTACAAATGAAAGGTGGAACTCAAAGAGAGAGAGAGCATAAAACATCTGACACACTCGTCTTTCGGGCGGGACGCCGATGCTTCACTTGTCCTCCACCATCACCCAGCACAGCACACGACAGGCAGCGTGTTACAGGTGTCGCCTGTTCTCCCTCCTGACGCCCCACATCTGTCGGGTTCGGTCATTATCGGCCTGATATTCGCCGTTAGATGAGTGGAAGTTGTTGGAGAGACTTTATTATCCTTGATGGTGAAACTGAGAATGCACCTGAAGAGGCTGGATAATTAAAAGGCAGTGAACAATTAAAGTCACAGCTACTGATTTTACTGGTTCATTATTAACGCTGAATAATTAGGATTTAATTTCATTACCAGATCCTCCAGATCTGTGGCGCTTGGAGCTGCTGCTGCTCAGTGATGCCGACATCAGAGGAGAAACTCCTGACATGAAGGAGAAGCAGCAGGAGGTCAAAGCTGAGGCTGGAACAGGTTCTTCTTCAGTTTATCACACATTTCCACTCAGAGCAGCCTCAGCTGATACTGTCAGCACCGTTAAAACACCGTTTCACTGCAGTGATCTGACAGAACAACGAGAGCGTCTTCAGCACTAATCCCACACAAGAGTTTCCATTCTGTGCCTTCTGCCGCCGCCCGACGTCACGCCGAATCTGCGCCGAACCGACGAGATTAAACACTTCTGACTGATGAAGACAATTATTCTTTCCACAGTCGATGCAAGAACAAAGAGGAGGCAAGAATAGCTTTGTATGCAAATCAACCCCCACACCCACTCCACCTCCACCGACGCTGGAAAAAACGCACTGACATCAAAGGCAGCGGCTGACATGACTCCATGTACAGAAAGAGGCTGATCAGGATTCACAGCAGTTTAATGATAGTTCACTTTAATCCTTTGGAAACTTTACCTGAACATCAGCCCGAAGGCCTCACATCCACACACTCATCACAAACGTATAAGAATCAGAAAATATGAACTCAACCGCAGCATTTACAGCAGTCACTGAGGGCTTCAAAGGCAACGTTAAGAAAGAGACAACGTCTGCAGCTGGCAGCTCTGTGAGGCACAGCAGCGCTTTCAGCTAAATGCTAGCATCATGCTAAAATGGTCTCAGTAACAATGCTAACGTGCTACTATGCTAGCATCATGTTTACCATATTCGCCGTCTCATTTTAGCATGTAGCATGCTCCTGTTTGCTTGTTAGCACTAAACACGACGTACAGCTGGAGCTGATGGGAATTTTGTTATTTCTGAAGGTCAAAAACAAAATAATGAACCAAAAATAATGCCAACCTCAAGGTGGCGCTAGAGGAGAAGTCTTTGGGATTCACTGCGTTATGAATGTTTGTTCCAAACTTCTTTTTTTCCAGATATTTTAGTTGAACCAATGTGTTGGCAACATTCAAAGGATTATTTCAGCATTTTGTAGCATTTTGGATACAGACGCTAGTCAAGAAATAGCTTCACCGCTAGTTAACCTTTGGACGTGTTGGACGGTGAATCATTGCACGGAGCCAGGCTAGCTGCTTCCCCTTGCTCCCAGTCTTTATGCTAAGCTAAGCTAACAGACTTCTGAGTCCAGCTCTGTGCAGACATGGACGCAGTGTCCATCTTCTCGTCTCACTCTCACCACAAAGAAGCTAAAGGCTAAAGATCAGTGTTTCTGAGAGGAAACATGATTGTTGTTGATCTTTTTGAGAATCTTGATGATTATTTCTCAGAACAAACACACGACATCTAACTTCAGCCTGAGTGAAAAGTGAAGAAGTTAGATTTTTATCTCCAGGTTCCAAATGAATTAGACACTTTTATTAGCAGGGGAGGAATGAAACGAGTCAGACGCTTCTAATTAAGTGAACCGATTAATCAGCGGATGTTGAGATGTGCAGCAGGAAGCACGTAGATAAAGAGAGTTTGAGCAGCGAGAGTTCACAGACAGTCTGATGCGTTTCTGAAGCCTCTCAGCCGCCAGCCGCCCGTCACACAGACAGATCGACCTCATCATTTTATCATTAAAGGCTCAACTGTGACGCTATCTGAAGCAGTGAATGATGGTCATACGGCGTCTCCTGCGACTGCTCGCTGTCTCTGCAGTCACAGGAAAACTAAAAACGACCTGTTTCACTACTTAAAAGAGTCCCACACACACACACACACACACACACACATTGGTATGTACATGCACATGACCTACATAAAAGTGAACTTTAGTATCATCACTATCAATGTGTGAAATCATCTTTTTAAGACCCGATTTAAGCAGGTTTAAGTTCAAGTTCAGTGAAGGTTTGGTAAGGAATGCATTATAAATCAATGAGGATCCTTCACAAGCAGGCTCTGTGTGTGTGTGTGTGTGTGTGTGTGTGTGTGTGTGTGTGTGTGTGTGTGTGTGTGTGTGTGTGTGTGTGTGTGTGGTTCAATAGGAGCTGTCTAATCTCTGCAGGAGGAAACATTAACTGTGCAGATTCTCAGGTTTTCAGTGAAACAGGAGTCAGCCAGAGGTTTTTAAAGAGACCGCTTCTCTCTGAACAGACCTTCTGGAGATGACAGCTGTCAATCAATCAGTCAATCGATCAATCAGTGGTGATCACAGTTCTGCTGGCTGTGGCGATGAGAGCCACAGAGGAATTTCCATTGTAATGTATTTTCTATGGTTTCTATTACGGGGTTTTGATGTTTAGCACTGCTAACCAAAAACAATCAGAACAGTTGTGGTTAGCATTAGCTGGTTAGCTGAAGAGTTAGCTAACATTAGCTAATGCCAAATATGTCAGTGAGTGTGAATAACTGACAGCTGTACGAAAATGTCAACATCAGTTTTCCGTTAAAGCCGCTGTTAGCCTGCTTATTAGCAGCAGACCCGTTGGCTATGCTAGCTATTAGTCTGGCTAAAGGTGCATGTTGGTTTTCAACAACAAACCAATGTAATGTTGTGAATTGTTAATTAGTCTGCTAATCTACGAAGCTAAAGGCTAGCTTCATCTTTCCATTTCCATTCTTCTTCATCTTTATTATCATCATCATTAGGATTATTTTAAAAGCCAGCTGTTGCTCATGTTCTATGGAAGCGTCACGTTAGCTTTACAGCCAAAACAGCATTGTTAATTAGCATCCTTGTTGATGTTATAGTGTCGTTTTACTGATATTCATGTAAACATTTTCCTGCTTCCATTTATTTAAATATCTGTTTTATTTATTCTGATGTTTTTCAGTGAAGATAAGGACACACTTATGGCTTCTTTTCTGAATTTATTAAAACTGTCTTAATGAACATGAACACGAGTGAAAAACCAGGAAACCCTCTCAGTCTTATTTCCCTCGGCTGCTCCGCCTCGCCGCTCCTCACCATCTGGACTCTCTGAGCAGAGTCCAGCCAGGAGTTGACTCTACTTAACCGCTAATTGATATTTGTGGTCGGGTCAGCCACCTGTCGGGGAGGCAGGGAGGAGAAGGAAGAGGAGGGCAGATGGAGGAGGAAGGGAGGACAGTGGGAGCAGAAAGAGGCAGCCAGCCTTCAGACTTTTCAGATCTTCTAATGATGCTGGAAATGGAACAAATGCTCGTGGACGAGGGAGAAGGAAAGGGACGGAGATCCAGATGTTCCACAGATCCTGACGTGATGAATGAGTGAAGATTGAGCTGACAAAAATATGATTTCTAAGAATGAACGTTTTATGAAATGGTCACATTTGAAAAGTCATTTTAATGTTTTAATGGATTTTAATGTTAATGGAGTTTCGACCATTCAACCGCGTCTAAATTAATCTCAGTGACACTTTAAAGCCTCTTGCACAGATTTTTCACATTTGAAGCCTCCCAAAGGGCAAAAGACTCACATTGGAGGCTTTTATTGTGAAACGTGCAGGAAATGTTGAGTAAAGTGAGGGTGCAGATGATAAATAATGCTTTTTCATACATATTTTTGGAGTAAAAGGAAAACCTGATCTTATTAACTTGAAACCACTGAATCATGCAGGTGAACAGTGATTTCTGTAACGTTTACATGACACAGGTGAGGACGTGGCGCTGAATCCAGCTGCTGTCTGACAGGCTGGAGGTGAGCAGTGAGACTGTCTGCAGATGTTTGCTCTGATCCTGCAGCCGGATCGAGTTCTGACAGAGATAATGAAATTTCCACGACGGCGCTCCTCTGTCTCTATCAGGGAGCAACGAGGCGTGTTCGGCCAAACGGGCCCGCCGCCGCACAAAGGAGCCGTCAGCACGCTAATTAACAGCTGGCCTCAGACCAGAGCAAGAGGCACTCTGGGTAATTATCATCAGAGCGGAGTAATTCAGCTCATGTAGGAGGGTGGAGGAAGGAGGGGGAGGTGTTTGGTAAATAACCTGGAGTGCAAGTACAGTTCTTACTAAGTGTGAAGAGGAGGAGGAGGAGGAGGAAGTGAAGATGGTCGTTATACTAATGTGGCTTTGAAACAGCTTCACTATAAACTGTAAAGATCTCTCACTGTTCACATGAAACGATAAAGAATCACATACGTTCACTCTGTCTGTCAGACCGCCTCAGTTTCCTTTGATTAAAATACTCAAATCTTTGTGAATATTAATTCTTATTAATGATGATTAATTAATAATGTTAATAATTTTGGAGATTTAATGGATTAGATTATATCCAGCTGGTAACAGTGAGTGAAAGATTCTTTGGGCCAAGATTTGCGAAAATGTTTTAATTCATATTTTCAATAAAGTTTATGACAAAATGAGCTGAAGTCACGATCGACTTGGCTTTTTGATTAGCTTTCAACCACATGTCATGACCTTCATCAGCCAATGACGTGTCATTTAGAGTCCTAACAGGTGGGACCAGGTGAGGCCTGTGTTTCTGTGCATCATGTGACGAGCAGAGCTTCTCTGTGATTGGCTGTAAGTTGAAGCTGGATGTTTTCATTAGCCTCAAACCTCCAGCTGACTGAACCTGCTCAGCTTCAAATCAGCAGACGATCATCTGAAATATTCAGATGGAAAAAAGTCAGAGGTGACCAATCAGATGTCAGGGCCTCCTGGCAGGGCAGGTATCCGGGCAGATCGGCAGCAGATTGTGTGGAGCTCATTCAGAGCCAGCGAGAGGCTGCGAGGCTGAATCTCACACTGATGGTTACGCAACACGATGGCGGAGGATCCAGCTTTTACTCCTCAGCTACGAGCTTCTCGTTTGTCACCACGAGACACAAAAACACTCCAGCTGATCAGGAGGATGACTAAGAGGACACATTCAAATGTCTTAGACTGTCCAACAGTCCAAAACCCGAAGACATCAAGTGTATTACAATAGATGTCAAAGAAAAAGCTTGAAAAGCATTTTACTCTTTAAAAATCAGTCAATCAATCAAAATAATTGCCAATTAATTTTCTGTTCATCAACTAATTATTTCAGCTCTGTTTGTGATAAATACCTGCAGAACTAATGACATTTCCATCAGCCTCAGCTGGACTTTGTGTTAATTAGCGACCATTAGCATGCTAACAAGCTACGCTAAGATAGTGAACATGGTGAATATAATAGCTGCATAGCATCAGCATGCTAACTCGCTCAGTGACAATGTGCACAGTACAGAGCTGCCAGCAGCTTTCAGTCAAGTCCTGACAGATTTCTGCACATTCGTGTGCATTTTCACACAGAAAAAAGACAGAAAGCGCACAGGTACGTGTTTTGGCCGAGATGTGCTAAACGCTCACACACCTGCAGGACCTGGTCAAACAGCTGCTTGTTTCATGGACCTGAACTGAGAAAAAAGTCAAACTTGCAGCCAGTTTGCAGCTTTTCTTTCCTGCTTTCACTAACGCTAACAGCTGCTTCTGAGCCAATCAAAACCCTGCAAACCGCCAAGAAGCCCAAACCCTCAGGGACGCAGAGCCCAGTTAGTTTTGTATGAAATAAGGAAAAAGAGTAAAAAGTCGAGCTGCTCAGATAATTCAATCCTGTTAGTGTTGGTGGTTCTTCTCAAACGTTCAGCTGCTGCCTGAAGAGTTTCATTCAGCCACAAACCAAAACACTGGAAGTCACATCCAGCCTGAACCTCACCAAAACCTCCTCCAGCGTCCACAGAGTCACCGGGGACCCGCCGGCCAAAATAACTTCACACAAGTCACAAACAGAGCACATCGTCACCCAGTTAGTGAAACGCTCCAAACTGGGTCACACGTTCACATCCAACTCTGGAAGTGACAGAAGCAGTTCATGTAAAACTGATCTGAGGTCAGAGCAGAGCTGCAGCAGGTGCACGTTCAGCACCATCTGAACTGCGTCTGACCTTTGACCTGACCAGGTTCAGAGAAGCTTTGATGCCTGAGAGTCACAGTTCAGGGCTTAACGGAGGAAATCAGTCCAACAGCTCAGTCCCAGAAAAGTGTTTACTGCCTCCTTTTATCAGCCAATCAGAGTCTCTGAACGCCGTCAAACATGGATGAGCGGCATCTTTCCCAGAATCTTCACCAGACCAGACCAGACCAGACCAGACCAGATCAGACCAGACCAGACCAGACCAGACCAGATCAGACCAGACCAGACCAGACCAGACGATGTCCAGATGAGACGTGCTGAGAGAGGAAGATGAAGTTTCAGATTTATTGTTTGTAATGATGCTAAAAGCAACTGGATGAAGAAAAGAGAGAGAGAGAGCTGTGCGGGCGAGACAGAGAAACCTCGAGGGACAGAGACGTCCCGGAGGACATGAAGAAGAAAAAACAAATGACAAGGACACAACATCGAAGCAGCGTGAGGACAGAAACACTGCCAAGACGAAGACACTGAACGCAGTGTGTGTGTGTGTGTGTGTGTGTGTGTGTGTGTGTGTGTGTGTGTGTGTGTNTGTGTGTGTGTGTGTGTGTGTGTGTGTGTGTGTGTGTGTGTGTGTGTGTGTGTGTGTCTGCGTCTGACGGTGCGATCTGTATATATTTTTTTATCATATTTAAGATTTTTCTGATCTTATCGTGACAGCGTGACGTGTCTCACAGCGTTAAAAGTGAGGACAGTTTTGGACTTTCTGTGACACCGTGTCCTTGAAGCAGTGAGGACATTTTGAAAAGTGTGGACATTTTCATGATTTTTTTATGCAGAGTACAAACAGATCTCAGAGCAGCTGCCTGTTGTCCAGAGCGTCGTTTCCGATCTCTGGATAAAGTTTGCTGCTGTTCTGCGGCAGGCAGCAGGAATGTGGGTCAGCAGGTTAGCCAGTGACTCCAGCCTGAGAGCTGATCTCAGGTCTGCTCTGGAAGCTGTCGCTCTGCCTGCTCTGGCTCTGCGCCCTTCTCACCCGTCACCTCTTACATAACACACGCCTGCTGCCTTCGAGTGCTGTCAGAAATCACACTGTCTGAATGAGAGCGGAGCTGACAGCAGTTTCGTCATACGTCTCACATGTTTTCACTTCTGATAAATGACAATATTTTTTTTTTATCATTTATTTTTTTCTCAATCAAACAGGAGAAAACAGAACATTTGTTGGGGACTATTTTCAGCGGCGGATGAATCCACATTTGGTGCTGCAGTGAGTGTTTGTGGCAGCTCACTGATGTGTTTTAATGGAGCTCAGAGGAAGTGACTTTAATCCTTTAATCGTGTTCAAAATAAAAAGTAATAATTGGAGGCGATGAAAGCTTTGGAGAAACAGGAGCTGATGGATTGATTTGTGGTCTTTCTGAGGACTGAGTGCTCTGTTTGCTAACCGTCATCCCTCACATTAGCTTAAATGAGCTTGTTTAGCTGCAGGGCCGTCAGGTCTGTTTGGGGTCAGAGGTCAGATTTGTCTGTTTCCCTGCAGCCACAGAGATAAATCCTGATTATGTAAAGGAGGAAAGAGCTTCTATTCAAAGTTGAGTGACAAAGAATCAGCACCAGCATGGACACACGGTCCCAGGACGACCCAGGACAATCCGAACCACTACTTTACACTTCTACTCCACATTTCAAAGGGAAATATACTTTACTTTAAGTATTTCTTGATGCCAATACTTGCTTTTACTTACTGCCTTCACTTTGACTTGTACTTGTAACACAGTGGTATTTCGACTTTCACTGCAGTACAAGCTCTGAATACTTCCTCCACCACTGTGTTTCAGATGTGACGGCCGTGTCAGTCGTCCAGAAGCAGATTTCACACATTAAACACTGCTTTGAGTTTGTGAGGTGCCCCTGAACGCAGCATCAGACCCACTGATCTGAGCTCAGTTTGATTTATCTGTCAGTATTGACTCGGTTCCCGGACTGAAACACAGTCTCACGTTTCCTCAACGGGACTTTTTCCTCTTCCTCCTTGAACATCTGTTACGTAACAAACGTCTCTGAGAAGCTGAATGAAGCTCGATGCGACCGCCTCGCTCTCCAGTCTGAACGACAACAGCGAGCCGCCGGGAAATCTGCCATCAGGCCTGAGAGCTGCTCACAGGAGACACATGGACGTAACCACTGACTGTCTCTAAACGAGTCCAATTCAGACTCAGCGTGTGAGAAAGAAGGGCTGCAGCCGTCCATTGCTTTCATCATTCATTACTCTGACAATTACTTTTTTCATCTATGAAATGTTAAACAATAGTGAAAACATGTCTCTCCCAAAGGATGTCTTCTGTCCAACCAACAGTCCAAAACCTCAAATCTTCAATCCACTGTCATATGTGATGAAGAAAAGCATCAAATCTGCTGGTTTGAGGAGCAGGAAACAAGAACCAGATTCATTTTCAATATGTTTGCTTGAAAATTAATCAATTATCAAAACTAGTTTCTCTGTCAATCGACCGATCGCTTCAGCTCTCCAGCAGAGCAGAAAAACCACGACCTGAGAGGAGGTGAAGACAAAGTCCATGAAGCTCGACACAGACGTCAGCGGGAAGCTTCAAACCTATGAACACAACAAATCCCACGAACTAAAACTCCAGCCATCAAAATAAAACATTAATGACTGTTTGTCTCCGTCCTGCTGTGTGGACATGAGTCCACTGATGGAGACAAACAGCAGGTGGAGCTGATCCTGCAGTCCCTGCCACTAAACCACCACAGAAGAAGAGACACGACGAGCCGAGGTCACTCAAAGAGCTGGGGTCAAAGGTCAAACAGTGAAAACATGATGGAGATCAGACATTTCTGTTGGTTTCATGTGTCCATGTGAGGAAGGTTACAGCCTCCTCATCATCCTCCACACAGATCTGATGTTTTCAGCTCTTCACTGACCAGACGTTTGAGTCACATGATTCATGACATCATTGTTTATTCACTCAGTCTGTTTCTGGTGTCACACCTCAGACAGGAAACCCTGAAGCTGCTGCTCTCCTTCAGACTCCGGAGCTTCGCTGAGGTCCAGCAGGTGGACCCAGGTGATCAGGTCTCACGGTCCAGGTTCCCATCACGCCGTCTCTGTTTGTTACCTGGTCAATCTTTTTGTCTACAGCACCAGAACGTTTTCCAGAGCTTAATGTCTGTGAACCCTGTCCCTGTTCATTTCAAGCCCAGCAGCACTTTGAGACAGAAGCTCGTCCACCCTGAGGACAAAACACCCAGAGACAAGCAGCGCAGTGTGGTGTATTCAGTCCAACGCAGCAAAACAACCACTTCACAAACACATGACACAACACAGGACAGCTCTCAGGTCAAGACCCCGCAGTCCACTGACACCTGATGGACAACAGACACTCATCTGAGGACAACAATAAGACAGACGGTCTGAAAGAGGAGAGAAAGAAGCCATTCATGTCAAACTGAGACGGCCATCACTGACACAGGAGGTGGTCTACAACAACTTCATCTTTAATAAAATATAGAAAACTGGATGTAACTGAGACATATTCAGCATCTTTGCTGATCAGTTGATTATCAAAATAATTTGCAGTTAATTTTCAGTCGATCCACTGATCGATCAATCGATTAATCGTTTGCGCTCTAGTTCCAGCTCATCTCAGAGCTGTTGGATGGAGCTGAGGTCAAATTCTTCCACAGCAAACAGTGTGAATCATCTGCATGAAGCTGCTTTGGTCTCACTGTCCTGCTGAAGCAGGAGGACAAAGTGTCCACACAAACATGGAGGACATGATTGATGAAATGTGTTTGACAGCTGCATCTTTAAGATCCACCTTCAGTGAACTGAGAAACCAAAGCAGGAAAACACATCAGCTTCAACTTTCTCCATCACTTCAGCCCTCACATGAAGCTCCTCCAGCGGAACAGTCAGCGGCTGTCCGCTCTGTCACTGTCCGACTTTGAGTGACCGCGCGCGGCTTCTGGAGCGCCAGAGCCGCCGGTGTGAAGGTGTCACCCGGAGCCGAGCAGGAGCGTGTCATGAGAGTGTGTGAGGTGGGAATGTGTCACAAGTTATTGCTGCAGCCAGACAGCCGACAGTTGACCATAAAAACCGGCTCAAGTCTCACCTTTGCTGCAGCCGGAGCCGGAGGAGCTGGAACCGGAGCTGCTGTGCCTCCTGGCCGGAGTTAGGGGCTCTCCACCCCGCAGAGTCTCCGCGCTCGCCAGCGTCTCCGCGATCGTGCTGGGCTCAGCACCCGGATCGCTCCCCGAATCCTGCGGGGACGACTCCATTCAAGCCCGGAATAAAACTCCAACACCGAACAAAATCCAGCAGACAGACCCGGGAAGGACAGATCCAGCACCAGCCGGCGGAGCGCAGTGTTCGAGCAGCGGGAGGAGCGCGGCTGCTGGGCGGCTGGCGGCTCGCTGCTGTGAGCGCTGTTCAGAGCAGAAGAAGCCGGGCTGAGAGGGAGGGAGGGCGGCGCTGTGGAGAGCGGGGCTGCCCTCCCTGGAGGCCGACACCCGGACAGTTTCCACAGCCGCCAACAAATCCGGTCTGAAGTCTGTCAGAAAGCAGAAGAATCCCGTCAGAAATAGAGAATAAACAGAGTGAAGTGAAGCTGATCATGAACATCGTCTGATCCGCTGCTCAGCTCACAGGATGCAGAGGAAGTTTCTGATGACTGCTGGTGTCATGAAGCCACTTTGAGCTCTGCACAGTCACTGAAGTGTTCACAGGAAAAATAGTAAGAAATCCAAAAAGTCTAGTTTTAGTTTCAGAGCTGAGAACACATGGCTAAATACATGAGCATCAGAATCAGTCAAAAGCACTTCAACACACCACTGAGTGGACAGACTAAAGTAACTAGTTTACACAAGTCCTGTACTTCATACATACGTGTGTGTGTGTGTGTGTGTGTGTATATATATATATATATATACACATACACCGTACTGTTACTTCACTGCATTTATTTGAAGTTTCTCGTTACAGATTCAAAGTTTTCATACAAACAATAATAAACACATAAGTTTTAATGTGTTGTTAAACATTAAAGCACCTGAAAGCAGCTTCTACCAGTTCAACATTAAAATGATGCCTTCACGTTTATAATCGATCATATGATTCAGAAACGAGTCATTCTGCTTTACTTCAGTATTTAAAGAGTACTTTGATGGTAATCCAATAACAGTATTTCTTTCACTGGTTTCCATCACTGGTTTTGGTTCCTGGCCTCTGGAGAAAACTCTGACAGACATTTTTCATTATTTTCTGACATTTTATCAATAAAACTATTGATCAGTTAATGGAGACAATGCGGTTAAACAGACAGATGAGTCGATAATGAAGACACTCGTTAGCTGCAGCGCTCGTTGGACGACGGCTGACCAGAGTCTTCGATGTCTCCACGCTGGAGCTGGTTTCCACTGGGTGATGGACTCCCGTCAGCCGTCCTCCGCTCACTGAACCCTGCCAGCTGTGTTACCGCCGCCTCTCTACCTTTTCATCATCAGCCTTTTCTACCACTAATTTCCTTTTGCCAAAAGCTCCAGTGCCTGCAACATTTTAAAAAGAGGATATTGCTCCAGATTTCATCACTTTAATTAGTTCAGATGAAATAAAAGAGCTGAATATGATGATTATTTAGAGCCTGACTGAAGCAGTTGGCAGTCTCGGTTAGCCTGCAGTGAAAAGCCTCAGGAACGCTCACATTTTACTCATTTCCATCTCACAGCAGCGTGAAGAACCACCGGCCTCCTCCGCTCTGATCTGATGACAGGAGTCACACTCAGCTCCTGAAGCACTGATCCCAAGTGATCAATGAGTCTGAGCTCTGCAGTGAAGTCCAGCCCTGTCCTGCGTCCAGAGGAAGAAACGTCTTTCTGATAAACATGATTCAGGAAAACAAGTAAACACTCAGGAGGTCAAAGGTCAGAAGTCACATCAACTCGACAGAAACTGGCTGCTGTGAAATCAGATCAGGAAAAACCTTTTTATTAAACACCAACAATAACAATCATGGTGTTAGAGGCTCTCAAATCCAGTAAAACTGTGCAAAAATAATCCATTTTATGGACTTTGAAGTATTAAAAACAGTTTGTAAATGATTTTTTTTATTGCCACTTGAGTGTGTGTTAACGTCTGAAAACGTCAGGATTTTCTTTCTTTTACTGAACCGTGAAGAGCAGCTCGAGTGTGTGATGGTCCTGCTGACATGAGACTGCAACAAACTGAAAGAACAGGAGAGAAAAGGTGCAGAAGCAGCATGAGGTCAGAAAAAGAGTCTGCTCTGAGAGGAACGGTTCTGTGTTCTCTGTGGAGGAAAGGAACCTTTTTAAAAGATGGCATCAGTGAATGACTGCTGCAAAACAACAACAACAACAACGATACCAAGTTCCAAAGTCAGTGTGTAGAAATGAAATGACACTGAAAACACAAATGTCCTCAAAGACCAGTTCTTCAGGACGATCAGGAGGGTCCAGATGTTCCTCAGGAGTTTATACAGTCTCCAGGAGGCTCTGTGGGCTCAAGGTTCTTGAGGACACAAAACCATTTGTGGCCTTGAGGATTTGATAAAAGGTCGTCAGGATGTTCCAGAGGTGCTTTAGGGGGCCGAAAGCTTCTTCAGGGGGTCCCATGGGTTGGGCTCTTCAGCAGGTTCTTCAAGATGTTTCAGAAAAACTTTCAGGGGCTCCAGAAGAATTTGAGGTTTTAGAGGTTCCTGAGAAGATGAGACAGTTTTTACAAAAGTTTCCAAAGGTTCTTTAGAGGGTTCTAGAGGATCCTGAGGAGGTTCCATAGATCATACACGTTTGAAGTCTTTCAGGTTTCTATAATTACAACTCAACTCATGTTGAGGAGGTTCGTAGAACAAGCTGTTCTGTGTTGAAGGGTTCCAGAGGTTCTCCATAAAGTTATAGAGGTTCCTCAAAAGGTACCAGAGGATCTTTATGGGGCTCTAGAGCTTCTTGATCTAGTGGATTCAGGGGAGCTTCTTGAGGAGTTTCTGCAGGTTCTTCAGCAGGTTTTTGGAGGCTGCACACCAGGTTCTCTGATGCAGCTTCATGGATTCCAGCCAGCGTGACTGAAGTCAGTACAGGGAACAGCTACACCCCAACGAGCTCCAGTAATTAAATCTATATTCAGCCAGTACAAGTTATCACGCTGGTATGACACCATTACAACGCTGGAAGTCAACAGGTTCATCTTCTCACAAAAGAAGTCAGAGCGATGTGAAGCAGCCAGGTGTGATGAAGGCAGCATCGTCCCTCCTCTTCACACGATCACACCCTGCTGTGATCACAGGACACGTCAGGGTGGAGCTGCCAGCGCCGACAGCTGCCGCGCCCTCTGAAAGGCTGCACACACACAAAAAACACACAGCCGCAAGGCTGCCTTCCCACGTCACACACACACACACACACACACACACACACACACACACAGTCGTGTATAATTTATGGGTAAATTACATTACATTCATTTCTGGAGAGTTACCAAAACCAAAACCACCACTTATGTGACCCGAACCTTCACCTCAGTCTTCATCCAAAAATGTAATGATTTACATAATGGAGACCTGCATCACACACACACACACACACACACACACACACACACACACACCTGGGCCCTGTGTTGAAGCTGGTTCTTGTTGTCTTGATCTCATTCTGTGTGTTGAAGGAAAGTCTTACTCAGCAGCTTCATCAGTGACACTGAACTGAACGTCGCTCGTTCTTCATCACAAGTTTCTGCCGTCGCCTCGTCTCTTCTTCGCTGCTACATGAAGGTTTGTGTTTTTATTGGACGGTTTACATGAAAATCAACAGTGATGTCACATTAAAGACAGCAGACGAACCCGTGGACTGAAGTGGACCTTCAAGTGAGATTATTTGGTCAGGTGTGTTGAGGTGAAACCAGCTCAGCTGAGTCAGAAAGAAGAGCTGAAAACTGCAAACTGAGCAGATTGTTCCTTCACTTTGTCTCTTTTTATGCACCAAGTCTGGAGCATAAATATGATTGTCCTGTTTGTTGTTTGTTGTCAAATAAAGTTATTTTTAAAAAAGACAACTACCTGTTCTCAGGATAAAAACACACATTTCTCATGTTTCATAAAGCGGCTTTCAGCACGTAAAGATGCTTCTGACCACAGTTACACACAAAGAGCAGTGAAGCTCAAGATGAGACGTGACCTGATGTCAGCGAGACTCAACACTTCAGAGTGGACCAATGAGAGCTGACCACCAGGTGTCCCAGTCAGCCGCCAGGTGTAGAACACCTGTAGGTGAAGCATGAGCTGATCGTACGATGTGTCATTAAACACAGAGGAGGAGAGGTGGAGCTGTGGCGCCTCCGTCACTGTCTCACAGCCTCATCCATCAGTGAGTGAGCGCCTCCTCCTCCCTCCTCCTCCCTCCTCCTCCTCCTCCTCGAGCTCTGAGAGCAGCCATCATTTATCTTGGCGGGAGTGAAGCTCTCGGCAGGCGGTTTGTCCTGAACGACATCGAAGTCACAGCGAGTGAAGGAAAGGACGCGTTTACAGAGTCTGACTGAGGTGACACGTGCAGACATGGCCGCCGACGCCGAGCGAGCGCCGGGTCGAGAGAGTCCTCCGACCTTTAAATAATCTGCTGGGATTATTTGTCACAGACATGTTTGTGAAAGCTTTAACTTCCTAATTTCTCTTGATATAGTGGTCAAAAATAACTTTAATTTCCCCCATAATGCAAAAAATGGTTCGGTCTGTCACACTGAAGGTCAAAGGTCAAATGTTTTAACATTTAGCAAAATGGAAACCCAGTAAACGTTCAAAATGACCGTTAGCAGTCAGAGAAAAACAGACGTCCATTTAACCCACAAACACAGCCGCTAATGCTAACAGCTAGCTTTAACTTTAACGTCCGGCCTCTTGCTCACCTGAAGTCATCATTCACTCACCTGTTGACTGGGCGGAGTTTGTTTTTTTACTCTCTTCTACGTCTCTGTTTAATTCCTGCCATTATTGCTGCTGTCTGTAACACCGGGATTTATAAAGTTATATCTTATCTTATCTTATCTTATCTTATCTTATCTTACCTTATCTGAATGCTCTACCACCTTATGGACAGTTTTATCTGACACCAGTTTTAACTGAATTCATCTTTATTCTCTTTGTTTTGTTCATTTCTAACTTGTCTGTAACTTCACACTCTGTAAATGAGAACAGCCTCAGAGGTTATTCAAATGTAAATAAAGGTTTGAAATGACATTTTTATTCCTTGATGAATAAAATAATGTACTTTAAAATTCATTTTTAAAAAGGAACCTCTGGAAGTCTTAAAATAAAGGCCGACAGTGGTCAGAAATGAGCTGGTAGCCAATGGAAACAAGCAGGAAAATTAAACTGGAATTAAAACTAATTCTATTTATTCTATGATTGTAACGATGTAAAAACATTACATCATAGACAAATCGTCATTGTTTCTCTACATCGTGCACAGGTAGCATTCGTTGTCTATAAACCTAAAATCTGAAGTTAGTGTGTCTCCACTTTTTTCATCCTTTGTTAGTAGTTTTTATTAAACATCATCAGGTGATGACATCAGATGTTCAGAGCTTTCTGCTTCCTGTAAACGCTGTGACAGAACGTCCTTTGTCCTGCCTCTGACAGACTGAATGAAAGGACGTGAGCAGCGCTGCTCATCCTGCTGCTCCTGGCTCTCAGTGTAACACCTGGTGGTAACGCTGTGTCTTAAAGGGTTAATCTGAGCCTCAGACACAGCAGCGTCTGTCTGCGCACTCACATACCAGCGCCGGGTTCAGCCGGGTCGAGTGGAGGGATCACAGTACGGCAGGTCAGAGGGGTCAGATCTGCAGAGGAGATACCAGCAGCTGCAGGAATCCAGACTGAGCTTCAAAACATGATGCAGCATCAGTGTGCAGGAGACTCGTTGAAGTGGCTCATTTCAATGAGCTTAGAAACAAAACTCCAAACAAGTCAAAGCTTGTTTTTTCTACTGTTCATCGTCTCATGAATCCTGCCTCTGACTGTGACTCTGATCACCTGAACGCCACTAAATGCAATGAATTTTCTGCCTGTTGTAGAGAAACGACTGCAGCTGTCAGAATGAACATTATCCAGAAAACGCTGAACAATTAACCACAAAGAAACGTCCTGAATCTGAGTGCACCGAGCACTCATACAGCGAGTTAAAATCCTCCTCCGCTGCTCTCGATCTCATCCCAAACCCTTTATTCAGTCGACTTCTAACTGTTTTGTCACACATTCACGCTCCCCCCTCCGACGCTCGGTCAGGACTCCTTGGCGTCACGTTTTAAGGCACCGGGTACCTCAGCACGCACAGCTCCACGGTCACGTTAGCCCCAAGAAATATACATCTGGTTAGACTTTCAAAATAAAGCTCGCTGAGAACAACAATAAACAAGACGTGAAAAGGTCACACTTTGGTTAGGTTTAGGACACGATCACGGTTTGGCCTTGAAGTTATATCATCTACAAAAGAACTCTTAGTTTGGGTTTCACACAAGACACAAACCAGAGTGTCCCGTGATTGTCCAATCCCACCACGTCACCGTCCTCCACAGGTGGACTTTTCCCGCTCTTTACTCTTTGTATTTTACGTGTTGGGTGAGATCGGACAGTCTGTAGAAGTCCATCTGAAGCTACATGGCTTAGTCATCAGCTGATCAAATATACCTGACAGGTGCCTGACACCTGGTTCTGTCTGAGGTTTCTGCTTGTTAAAAGGACGTTTTTGCTCACCGCTGTCGCCAAGTGCTCGCTCATGAGGGAATTGTTGGGTCTCTGTAGATCAAAGAGCTCGGCCTGTACCAGCTCTATATGGAAAGTGTCCTGAGACAACTTTTGTTGTGATTTGGCGCTATACAAATAAAACTGAATTGAATTGGATTGAGGTGGTGTCCCACAGGGCTCTATCTTGGGCCCAGCTCTTTTCAATCTCTATATGTTACTACTCAGGAGTATTATGAGCAGCATCGTTATGCAGACGATGCCAGGTTATATCTTTTGTTGGCTCAGGTGACTACAGTCCTGTCCATCATGTCGGACATCAGTCTGGGGACGACTCCGAGCTTCTTACAGCTGAATCAAGACAAAACTGAGATCTGTGTGAATCATTCACAGGTGAAAAACCTTCATGTTATCACAGACTCTGACCTAAATTTTGAACATCAAAAACTTGAGATCCTATCATTTAAAGAGTATTATAGGAGGATAAATAAGGAGTTTCTGTCCCAGGCAGACACAGAGAAGTGAGTCCAGGTGTTTATCTCCAGCCGGTGGACGACTGTAACACTCTGCTGTGTCTCAGAAAGCTATTGGTCAGTTACAGAATTGATTTTAAAATGCTTTTGCTGGTTTTTAAATCACTGAATTTGCCCGTCTTATCTGTCTGACATGCTTCAGTTTCATGTTTGGTCTGTCAGCTCCCCTGACTCAAACCTCTTGACTGTTCAGAGGTCAGAACACACACAGACACTGAACCTCCGACAGTCTGCCTGACGGTCTGAGAGGCTGAAATCTGTTTCAAATGAAGTCTTCAGTCTTTTTCTCATTGCTCTCTCCTGGACTGTTTCTACCTGAAGGCTGTTTTCTCTTTTCCTGCTTTATTTATTCTTTTTTTCCCAGTTCAATCATAAATCTGAGGATTATCTGCTTTTATGTTTAGCACCTTGTGTGGCTTTTAATGCATGAATTGTGCTTTATAAAAGAAGTTAATTGTCATTATCATTAACAGTGGAGCTCTATGGAACAGAGGACATCGGCCTGTGACACAAACACGGCGCCTGTTGGTAGATTGAGTGCATTCAGTGTTGATTTGGCTCTGAACTGGAGATTTGTTGACAAGAAGAAAAACATCCTCAGATTTATTGTGTGAGAAGCCATTTGTTAAATAAGACATCGAACAGCCCTGCAGTGCTGCTGCTCTGCTCTGCAGGCAGTGAATGCAGCATCACTGGCTCTTATGTAACTGCAGAGACTTCAGAGCAGTTCACTCAGATTTCTGTCAATGAAAACAAAAGAAATATTTCTTCCTCTGGTTTAAATGTTGTGAAAGAGACGATTTGTTTTGAAAGTTTCTCTCCATCTCAGAGGGAAATATTCTACTTTTTACTGCATTACATGTATTTGATAATTGAATTTACTACTTACTTCACTGTATGTTAAGTATTTAAAAACCCACATTTACCATCTGCAAGATTAAAGTGATGAACACATTAATGCATCAGTTATTATAATCCAATAATCTAATTCGTATCATTCTGAAATGGGCCATTCTGCATAAGAAGTACTTTTACTTTACTTTATACTTTGAGTATATTTTGATGCTGATACTTTTTATGATCACAGAACATTTGGCATGCAGGACTTTTACTTGTCACTGAGTATTTTTACAGTGTGGTATTATTCTAATTATTGATGCATTAATGTGTTCATCACTTTCATGCTGCAGCTGGTAAATGTGGACGTCTTTTTAAGGACTTTACGTGCTGCTGCTGCTGCGTCTGTACATTTACCTGCACAGAACTATAAAGTCTTAACCTGCAATAAGATGAATATATATAATATCATAATAATCTGCAAAGTAGCTGCATGTACATGTATATGTACTGCATACATGTACTGGAGTAAACATGTAAAGAAAACAGAAATACTCAGGTAAAGTACAAATACCTCAAACTTAAAGTGTTTTTGTACGACTAAGTGAGTGAACGAGCAGGTGACGATGATGAAGCTCAGCTGATAACACACACCCGAGCCCGTTTCCTCCACAGATCAGCTGCTCCGACCAATCAGAGCTGAGCTGATAGAAGATCAGACGTCTCCTCGGTGATCAGAGGAAACCGAAGCTCCACGCTCTCAGAATAACAGTGTGTGAGTCATCATCGGACTAACAGCTCAGTTCAATAATTCAGCGCTCCTCTGTAAGCATGAATTATTGAGCCCGGAGACTCGGCTGAATATTTCTCCTCTGATCAGGAACAGCTTTTCTTTTCTCAGACGAGTCAGGAGGCTGAAGCAGTGACCACACCGTCTGACATACAGAAGGACTGAACTTCACACACACTCCGTTTACAGACCATGTGAACAAAAAACACACTTCTGCCCACAAAAACACAAACATCTGCTGTGATTCCATGTTTTCACAGAGAGAGGGTGAAGACACATGGAGCTTCAGTATTTTACTGCTTCGCCACGCTGAGGTAAGCACTAAGTACATTTACTCAAGCTGTACTCTGAAGTACAGCAAATCTGAAGTACTTACTGAGTTTTTGCCACTTTCTACTGCTTCTACTGCGTCACATTTATCTCACAGCTTAGCTGCTTTCAAATGATGATATTGTGCGATAAATAAGTTCAGATGAAACAATGAATCAATGAATCAATCAGTTGATTGAACGGCAGGCTGGGGAGGCCGGCTCAGGGATTGGAGGAGGGGTTACTGCTGTAACCGGTGACCTCCTCGTCTGTCAGATGCTGCCGTCGAGTCGTGGCCTCACGAGAATCACGACTGGAAGAAAAGCAAACAGAGCGGCGACGGAAAGAGAAACGAATCTGTTTGGAACTTCATCGTTTCCTCAGAGAGATGAAAGTCGAGCTGCACCGCTGAGCTCTGCTGACGTTCAGCCGTCTGGGTTTGATGTGGTCACAAACACTCGTCTGGTTCCTCCCTTTGTACTAAAATACAGAGAATAAAGAAAAGTGCTTTTTGTCATTTTGAACACGAGGCCGAGGAGCGCTGGAGCGGGCGGAGGATGCCACGTTGAAACCATGTGACTGACGATACAAACGCACTGAGAAAGGCCAGAGCAGACTGAGAGGTCCCGGGTCTGATGGGGGGCAGGGGGCTTTACGATCAGCTCTGCTCCCAGTACACCACACACACCCAAACTGGCTCATTCACTCATGTGAAGGATCAGATTCTTCTTTCAGTGTGCTCCACGTGCAGTGATGTGAGCTCAGCTGCTGCTGTTTTACTTATTTATCATATCTTACTTTTTACTGATGCGTCTTGAAGGATCCACTCTGCTGCTGTAACACTGCAGATGTCCCTGCTGTGGGATTAATACAGGATTATCTTATCTTATCTTATCTTATCTTATCTTAACTTATCTTATCTTAGTTCCTGAGGCCTACCGTCAAGGAGATCCTCTTTATTGGTGTGACGCTCTGAAGGCAGAAACCAAGTCAAGATCTCAGATGACTCGTCTTGCTTGAAGAGTTTAAAAACTCTTTGTTTTTGTTTGTTCACGCTGAAATGAGCAATTCGTGCTCTGCAGGAGACAGAGAACCCTTCACACTCTGACTGGAGCTGCTTTCATGGAGCAGACGAGTGAACCGGAGTCCAGAGGGTGATGTGACTTCATCTGAAATGCACTGCATCAAAACGTGATGTGGAGCAGTGGTGTCGCTTCAATGAAGTTTGATAGCTGAGTGTCTTTTCTGTCTCACAGTGTGTGAAGCAAATGTTTTATTGTGACAGCAGCAGGAGGTGTTTGGTCTGCAGCTCTGATAAAGCTGCACAGAGCTGCTTCTATCAGTGAGACTCAGTTTGACCAGATCATGTTGGAGAACATGCTGCATCCATGATGTGTGGAGGTGCTACTGCAGAGGTGATTAGAAACAGCCAAAGGTCTTCAAAAGGACCTGAACTGTGTTTTAACTGAGGAAAAGTCTGCAGGGTTCTAACTGGAACGTTCATCTTCTGGTGCTGTTGTTCATTTTTCTGTGCAGCTGTTAAACTCAGTGAGATCGGGATAAAAAGCTGCTCTGACGTTCCTGTAATGAAACTGAACCGTCTGCACACGCTTTCCTCTCTCATCTCCACATGAATCGCTAATAAAGTGTCACAATCATTTCATCACACCCGACTCTGATGAAACACAAACTACAAAGGGAAGTTTTAAAATTATAATGTTGCGCATTAGCACTCGCTGAATATTTCCTTTCTTTTTAACCAGATGCATTTTAATAAGACACACTGCATTAATTTGCATTTCCTGCAAACTGCTCTCACTCGGAGGAGAAGCGTTGGACGTGGACGGCATGCGAGGAAGTCACAGCGAAGGTTTCAATGAAGACGTTTAGAGAGATTCTTCGGCCTCCGCTGACAGCGTCTGATGTGATTTCACGTGGCTGTTTGTAATTTATCGCTGCTGAATTTTAATGCTCCTTCCACTTCAGTCTTATTTCTAATGTTGGAGTTTGTGTTTCCCACTGGGACTTGTTAGCCTGATTTATATTTTGAGTGGCTGATTAATCACAGGGTTGTGAACTTTTGGTGCCAATGTGAGAAAAACAGCAAATGAAACATGTCCATAAATGGTGGCTGATGAGGATGCAGCTGTGCAGGCTGCTGTGGGTCCTAACAGACGTAACAGATGGAACAACTCTCACATGGCTTTCATGCCATCATGTGTGACACTGTGCGAGTCCAGTACATTCAAAGGACCACTGTGTGAGTTATGGTGGCATGAACTACACTGATTTTGCAACCAAAGTTCACCAACGTGTAACCTTCGCTGACCTCCACGACGCACATCCAGCGGGAGTCTGACAGAGCTGTGGCAGCGACACATTTACTGGAGAGAAGAACAGAGGAAATGCTAATTTTGTGCCGAGTTATGTGACTCTAACGTTACTCTCTGATCCCAGCGGGGCCGGAGCGAAAGATCACAAGCATGGAGGGAAATTTCAGAGGACCAGATTAGCATGTTTGAGAATTAAAAGTGTGATGATTCACATTATGTCTTAGCATCTGAATTAGCAGCTGTCCTCATCAACAAGGCTTCCACTGACACAGACTCTGAACCCAGCACATCAACACAAACCTGTATTACACACGTTCTAACAGAGCTTTCATTCTAAAACACACATATTTACATATTCATTACTGTACATTTCTATTTCATATGAGAGATTCTGAACTTTTGCAGCACGTCTTTATTCTTTACGAAGATGAACTCGTTGTGTGTGAACGCCTGCTGATGTAAAAACCTGATTCTGATCTGTAGGATTATGTGCTGCTCTACATAAAACAACCTCGACCACATCGTCTGTATCCACTGAGAACGATGTCGACAGCAGAGCGGAACAAGCGGCCTCGGCTAACAGCATCCTGTCACACTGAGGAGGAAACAGGATGGACGTTCAGTGTCGGGCCGAGCCCCTGCAGCTCTGAGGAGTGAACCCCAGTATTCATCTGATGAGCGTCAGTCCAGTTTCTCTCTCTTAGCTCCGTTTTTGGTCTTTAGCTGCTAAAGGCTTCACTATGCTCACCAGCTCGTCTCTGACTGAGTCTGCTTGTGTCCTGTACGGTTAGCTTATCAGAGAACAGCCGCTGCTGGACAGGAAATGAGTCATAAAACCAAAATGAGGAGCTAAAAGAGGCTAAACGAGTCGGTGATGACTCTACAGCTGACTGAAACAACAGGTCACTGCCAATGAAACTCCAGTCTGAGTCTCCTCCAGCAAACAGTGTGTTTGAGAGGAAACCACACGAGGACAGACGGGAATGTGTCCAGCCTGACGTTACGTAAACGTTGTGTAAACGTTGTGTAAAGTCCCGGTAACGAGCCCCCGGCGGGATGAGCTCAGCGTGCAGGAAACACGCCGCCGGCTGGACTCTGGAGGGGGAGGTCACATGTTTGACCCAGTGACTGCTCTGAGACCAGTTCACGCTGCAGGAGCTCCGTGTTGTGTGATGCAGCGCTGTTACCATGACGACAGCAGCCATGTTGTGTCTCTGTAATGTTTTCCACTGGCTTCGTGTCTGCTTTTCCTTCTGCTCGACTCTGATTCAACTCCAGGCCTGAGTCCACGGCGACAGACTGAAGGAGCGCTGAGGTTTCACCACCACAAGCCGTTTCTTTCCATTCAGGCGGCAGAGGACGGAAAGATGAAGCTCCTGTCTCCTCACGGTGAAGACAGTGAGGAAAAAAGATCACAGATGGGCCAAAAGAAGGAACTGTGCTTAGGATTTTGGGATAATGTTAAAAAGGAAATTGATGCTATTTTGAAGATAGATGTCGCTCTAGAACCAATGTTGTTTTTGTTGGGAGCCATAACCAAAGACTGCATAATGCAGGCCGGCGTACATACTGAGGAGTCTTTTATTAGTAGCAAAGAAAATGATTACAGTGAACTGGAGAGATGCCAAAGCACCAACCACAGGTCACTGGATCCAGACACTGACAAATGTATACATGGTGGAACGAAAGACGGCAAGTCTGCAGTTCACTGTGGACACTTTTGTGCAAAGACGGACTTTCATGATGTATTTCAAGACAGCTGGGTGTTTGACGGACGGGATGCTGGGATGGAGTGATGTTGGGAAGAGATGCCTGTCTGAATTCCTCTTTTGCTCCTCTACCTGTTCTTGTTATTATATGAAGAAACATGTCAGGAAATGTTCTGTAAAACGACTAAAAAGTTTACATAAAAAAAAAAAAAAAATGGGCCAAAAGGACTGCGATGATGATCTAGCATCATGTAAAAATACAGAGATGAATGTTTCAGTGACTGAAAGACTTTTGAAGGTTTAGATTATTGAACAAAAAGACACAGACAGATTGATTGTGGAGCAGGTTTTGATTCATTTGCTCATATTGAACCAGTAAACTGTGTATAATTATCTTAAATGTTGTCTAACCACCCACTGACTGAGTCACCTGGACTTTGGCTCCAGCTCGCTGCACTTGTCACAGTGGAGTTGGAGCGCCATCTTGTGGCTTCCTGGTTGTTTCATCATTGTAAAGATGAAGGAGCCTCCTCCCGCTGACACCACCCGCAGCAGATGGAGGAGAAAACCTGCTGCACACACAAACAGCTTGTCACAGCCAACGACACCTTCTGCTGCATGCAGGCCGTTTGACACTCTGTAGATTTACTCCTTATCTCCTGCAGGTGTGTGTCCTCTCTGTCCTGAAGGACAGATGAGGAGCAATGAAACACTCCATACCTGTCTCTGTCTCTTATTCTCTGATTGAGTCTCCATGTCTTTTATGGTGATCCATAATTCAGTTTAGATTTGGTTTCAGTTTGCTGATTGAAGAAAGTTGGAGTGTGTGTGGAGCAGCAGGCTGCAGGACATGAGGCCACACTTTAGCACCACCCGTAATGCTGAACGGTACAGATGGGTTCTGGAGCAACATGCTGCCGTCCAGACGATGTCTTTTTCAGGGACGTCCCTGCTTATTCCAGGAAGATGATGCCAAAACACACTCTGCAGTGTTACAGCAGCGTGGCTTCAAAGTAAAACAGCGCAGGGACGAGACTGGGGTCCAGACCTGTCCCCCATTGACAATGTGTGGAGCACAAAATACACCAACAGAGTCCCTGAAAGGCTGAGCACCTGAAGTCATATTTCAGGCAAGAATGGAGACAATTTCACTTCCAAAATTTCAACAGTTCGTGTCCTCAGCTCCCACTGAGTGTGTGCTTCTGAAAAAAATAAAAAAAAAGACTTGTGTATATATATTTATATTGTTACATCTTTTACTTATTGTTATATTTTCTACTATTGTTATGTTTTTTACTTACTGTTATATTTTTACTTTTCTAATAGCTTCTTTTAATAGATGTGTCATTCAACCTCACCAAAGCAAATTCCTCGTATGTGTAAAATCGTACCTGCAATAAAGCTTTCTGATTCTGATTCTAAAAGGAAAGGTGATGGAACACAGGCATCAAATTCACAGTGAGTGCATATTTACAAAAAACAATAAATAAATAAACAATCAGTTGGAACATTCATTTTATTGTCTTTGTATTGTACTGAATTAAATGCAGGTCGAACAGGATGTGTAAATCACTGCATTCTGTTTTTATTTGCGTTTTACACTCAGTCCCAACAGTCTTTGAAGCGTCACTCACACTTTTACGACAGTACCGTCGTCTTTACGGCACCCAGTTCCCACGGACAACATGGCTGATGCCACACAGGGTGCCGGAGCTGAGGAGGTTTTAATGGAGAACCAGGAGAGTTCAGGAGCGGGGAAAGACAGCGGGAAACCCGGAGCTGCCGCCCGGGACAAACCCGTGTGTCTAATCGTGCTGGGCATGGCGGGGTCCGGGAAAACCACCTTCGTTCAGGTGAGTTAGCGTGTGTGGCTAACGGTAGCTACCTGCATGAGTTAGCTTCTTCCGCCGGTAACAAGCTAAGAAGTTGAACAGTTCACATGGCTGCTCTGAGACCAGCTCCGCTCCCACTTCTGATGGGACGTCAGTGGTTATGACTGAAAACATGCTGTAATCTGCTCCCCTGCTAGCTACTCGCTGTTAGCTCTACTGTTTGCTTATGCTAGCTAACGCTCTAGCCTGTCAGGTAACCATCGTTTGTAAGATAAGATAAGATAAGATAAGACTTCATTGATCTCACACTTACCAAAGTCTGAAGACATCTCTACTCTGTAGAGTGTTTAATTCAGCTGGAACTAAAGCATTTAGTGGGCCTGGTCCCGGTCCTGATCCTGGTCCTGCTTCAGAGCCAACCCGCGCTCCCCGCCGGCTGAATCCAGACCTTCACCTGCGGTCTCGAGCATTGAAATGCGCGTTCACGCTGCAGCAGGTGGGGAGCAGGTGTCCGAGTTCTGAAAGATGTCAACACACAATTTATTCAACATCGGTTTGGTGATAATCAGTGAACCCATGAAAAGCCCAAACTAGCAGTGAATGCTAACTGCTAACAGTTCTGCTTCTTCCTCTGAGCCTCACTGTCACACTGTTATAATGGCCAAGGACAGAGAGAAGAGGTCCAACTGTCCAACTCTTGGCCATAATGCACCTGTGTACAAACATAGTGCACCTGTAAAGAAGCGTACTGCACCTGAGATGAAACTCGAGACTTGTTGTGTTTCAGCTCGTTTAACACCAAAAGTCGACCCCCTCGATGCGGCTGGTGCGCGTTTTATCTTTAGTGAACTCTTGAATGTCGTCACGTCGTCTCTCTTTTATCAACAGTGTCTTTCTCTTCTGATCTCAGTCTTTCTCGTGTCTTCCAGAGGCTGACGGCTCACCTGCACTCACTTAAAACTCCTCCATATGTCATCAACCTGGACCCTGCCGTCCATGAGGTGCCCTTCCCTGCAAACATCGGTGAGGACCGGTCTATTTCCTGGACACACAGAACAGTTCCTCAGGGCTGACTTAAACCGTTCAGACCGTGTTCAGTTTTTTGTCCCTCCTGCTCTCTGTAGCCTTCAGTCTGTCCGTCCTCTTTCCTCCAGACATCAGAGACACCGTGAACTACAAGGAGGTGATGAAGCAGTACGGCCTCGGGCCAAATGGCGGCATCGTGACGTCACTCAACCTGTTCGCGACGCGCTTTGATCAGGTGACTCCGTCTGACTCTTTTTGAATCCGAACTCTTTAAACTAAAAGTTTCTGTTTCTCGTAAACGGACATAAATCCAGGCTGAGTGGAGCTTTGGACAGTCATTCCTGTCCTCTTCTGGGACTGTGTGAAGCTGTGTGAGACTGGACAAAGTCAGGTTACCTGACAGGTGTGTTTCTGCTCTCCAGGTGATGCAGTTCATCGAGAAGAAGCAGCAGAGTCACAGGTGAGTGTCCTGCCGTCCCTGTGCTTCTGTTTGTCCCTCTGTTGTCTCCATACTGTTCGGCTGAATGCTGTGGATCTATGACCCTCGGGCTTTGTTGATGTCTGTCTCTTTTTCTTTGAACGACGTCTTAAAGTGTGAATCACGTCAGTCTGTGGGTTAAATCATGAACGCTCGTCTCCTCCTCCTCCTCCACAAACATCACGCTCTGTGCGTTACTGAGTCTGACGACCTTTGACCTCTGCAGGTACGTGCTGATCGACACGCCGGGTCAGATTGAAGTCTTCACCTGGTCGGCGTCTGGAACCATCATCACAGAGGCTCTGGTGGGTTTGCACGCTGGGCCTCTGTTTTTTTTCTGTGTCTTTATCGATAACGTCACAGTTTGTTTTCCTCGTGTGTTTCCAGGCGTCGTCCTTCCCCTGCGTCGTCATCTACGTGATGGACACGTCCCGCAGCGTCAGCCCCGTCACGTTCATGTCCAACATGCTGTACGCCTGCAGGTACGTTAGCCAGAATACATCAGAACGGATCTGCACGTTTAATGTGACGTTTTCTCACATCTCAGATATGAACAGCTCTCAAACCTCAGAGCCAAAAAAGTCTGTGAAGAAACGAGATCATACGATGTTTTTATACGTGAAAGAAATGAACTCTTCCTGTTTTTGCAGAACAGTTGACCATCGATGTTTTCAGGAATGTGTCGAAGCTGAAACTTCAGTTGTCAGCAGGGATGAAAACACTGGACTTCTCTTTAACTCCGTTACTGAACCAACACATTTCTGACAGATAACTTGATGTTTTCAATAGTCTGTATCAGCAGTGACTTCAGTTTTCCAGCAGGGGGCGTTAACAGACCAGATACTGTTCACAGTTAATACAAACCAGGTTGACGTACAGAGAACATTAATGTTTGTTAAACTTCACTGAAGTCCGTTCAGACTGGATTCAACTCACAGGGAGAGAGAAGAAGAGCTGGAGAATCCTGAGAGATCCAGTCTGATCATCCATGCTAGCAGGAGCTGCTAGCAGGAGCTGCTAACAGGAGCTGCTAGCAGGAGCTGCTAACAGCTGGTTCAGCTGTTTTAATGGAGACAGTTTAACTTCATGTGAAGACATACAGGCTTGGAGGAACAGGACAGAGAGCAGCAGCTGCCTGCAGCTCACAGTTAGCAACATTTTTCACCCACAAATTTCACACTGAGCTGATTAGAAAATAAAGTCAAAGGTTCAAAGAGATCCACTTTAAAATACCAGGAGAGGAGGAGCAGGCAGCTCCTCCAGGCAGGAGGTCAGAGTGAGCAGTTATGGTGGGATCAGAGTCACTGAGCAGGTCTCTGCATTGCATTATGGGACAGCGTTGCCCTTCAGCAGACACTCAAATGTTGATTTTGTCTTTTCCAACATGAGCTCGCTCTGGACTCAAACCTGCTGAGAGCGAGCGTTGCTGTGTGTCATGTGACAGCCGTGGTTTCAGTCTCTGAGTCTCACTCGATGCTTCTCCTCTTCAGCATTCTCTACAAGACCAAGCTGCCCTTCATCGTGGTCATGAACAAGGTGAGGTCGCTTCCTGTCCGCTGCGCCGCCTCAGCGCTGACTTGTCCGTGCTGGATCTGACTTCTGTCTTGTGGACTCGTTTGCGCAGACCGACATCATCGACCACGCCTTCGCAGTGGAGTGGATGCAGGACTTTGAGGTCTTCCAGGACGCTCTGAACCAGGAAACCTCGTATGTGAGCAACCTGACGCGCTCCATGAGTCTGGTGCTGGACGAGTTCTACACCAGCCTGAGGGTAAGAGGACGAGCTGAGTGCAGGACGGACACGAGCCCAGTAGAACCGTCCAGACGGTGCTGTCTCTGTGTCTGCAGGTGGTGGGCGTGTCCGCGGTGACAGGAAGCGGATTGGACGAGCTGTTCGCTCAGGTGGAAGATGCCGCAGAGGAGTACGAGAGGTGAGTGAGGAAGAGTTATGACCTGCGTCCGTCCTGTTTGAAAGTCAGACTATCAGCAGGTGGACGACGATCAGGCCTCCTGCAGGAGGTCGCTCCTCAGACGGTCACCTGTCCTCAGGTGGACACTGAATGTGGACAGATTCACTCTGCGCCGTCTTGTCCCGCTGGCCGTCTTCAAACCTTTGAGTGTGTTTGCTTTGTTGTGATTGTCTGAAGCTGTTTGTGTGATCGTGATCTCAGTGAGGTCAGCACTGATTAGACGAAGGTTACTGAACTCCTCCTCCTCCTCCTCCTCCTCCTCTTCCTCCTCAGGGACTATCGACCTGAATATGAGAGACTGCGCAAACAGCTGGTGAGTGTGGATGTTTGTGGTTTCTCTCTTTTCTCTCTGTTTCTCTCCGTCTTCATTGACTTCCTGTCCATCAGGCCGAGGCTCAGAGCAGGAAGCAGCAGCAGCAGCTGGAGCGGCTCAGGAAGGACCTGGGAGCGGTCGAGATGAGCGGCAGCCACGCTGCAGGTAGAGCCACCGATGCAGGAGGTGCAGCAGAACACGCAGCGCTTAGAGGTGGTTCTTTAGTTTACGGGTCTGTCATGTCCCTGGAAAGAGTTTCTGCTGCTCCAGTTCAACCCAGATCCTCACTGACACACGTCTCCTCTTCAGGGGTCACGAGCCGTTTTCTGGACTACAAAAACAAAACTAAGGCCAAATAAAAAAAAGCTTTGAAACAAAATGTGTTTAAAATGAAATCTGGTCCCAGAATTTACTGTTATTTAAGATAAAATTCATGTCAAATATGTAAGATTCCCAGGAGATGATGAAGTCTCAGACCCTTCAAAGAAAGAGTTTTTATTACTTAGATCATAAACACAGTGACCCTAAATGACATCTGACTTTCCTGAGAATCCTTCGTGTGTTTGAAGGTGATCTTAATCAGAGAGAATGGCGGACTCCGCCACAAACAGGGAAAACTACCAGAGATAATTCCAGAAAGTGAACACACTGCAGGAAAAAAACATGAATAGGATCAAAGTGGATTCTTCAGTAACGAGGAGCTGATGGTGGTGAAGTCCACTGAATGCACTTTGTTGTGCTTTTATTGTTGTGTTTGGCTGATTGACTTCCTGTCCACAGAGGAAGCTGACATAGCCGGGCCCAGTGACCTCATCATGACCCGTGGTAACCCTGGCGGTGAGGAGGAGGAGGAGGAGGACAGCGACACGGACGACATCGACCACAACGGTGAGAAAGCGCCGGTTTACACGCTGTAAAAAGTGAGCGCTGTAAAACAGTGATGGAGTAAAAACAGATCGGAGGTGGAAGTGTGTGAAAATCTTTGGTTTGTTTTTGTTTTTCAGCCACGGAGGAAAGCAAAGAGGCCGAAGCTTTCGGAAACTTCCTGACTGAGAGGAAGGAAGTGGTTCAGGTCCGAAACAAAAAGCATGAGGGACCCTGACCTCTGACCTCTGACCCCTGACCTCTGACCCCTGACACCTCACTGTGCGAGGAAGAAAAGAAAAGACAGACAGATTGAAGGTGAGGGAAAGAAGACCCCCCCCCCCCCGCGGGGTGCAGACTATCGCCTGGAACAGAAACTGTGGACATTCAGCAGATTCTTCATCAGTGATGTTTTTCTGGTTGAGCTGAACTTCCTGTCTGATCATGTGACCTGGCTCCGTCAGTAGAGCTGATTGGCTGCTCCTCTGCGTCGCTCCCTCCCTCCAAAGAAAAGGTTCTATTTTTATATCAGAAGACACTCGTTTATGTCTTTGTTACTGTTGTTTGTTTGTTTGTTTGTTTGTTTGTTTGTTTGTGAGAGAAAGAATTTATGATCTGCAAAATAAAAGTGAGCTTTTAGTTTAAGGTTGTTTTCATGAAGCTGCTGTTTGACATCAGACTTCAGGAGCTGTCGTTCATTTTAGCTTCATGCTAACATCAGCGTTCATCAAGTTCAAACTGCTTCCTCTGCAGAGTGCCTATAAATACACTCAGCCGCTGACTCTGGACCAGCCGACAAAGCTAACGTTAGCATGCTAATCCCTGACCTGTTCACAGTAAAAGAGGCAACGAGAGTCTGTTCAACAGATCTGAGCTGAAACCTGATAAATGCAGTTTAATAATGATTCAACATACTTCAAGTTCCACATTTGACTAAATGAGCAAATAGCATCAGTTAGCTTAGCATAATCAGATCTTTCCCTCTCATTGTAAACTGAATGCTCGTGCGTGCAGACAGAAATGAAAGAGAAGATTTATCTTTCAGCCTGCAGAGCTGATCCCTGGTCATTGGACAGCGATCGATGTCTCAGCCACAGATTCAGACGTCACCAAAGTCTTTTCTGGCTGAGACCTTTAAGTTTTAACTCAGTTCATTTGAAACCAGTTAGTTTCTGAGAGCTGAGGAAGGACTTCCTGTGTCTGCAGGTGTGTTCAGGGATGAAGACGTGACATTAAAGAAGCTCTGAGCTGCACAGGCATAAAAACATGTGAACTGTGCAGCTTCAGCCATGTGTGAGCTGCTCACTGTGTCCACTGAGGTCCACCTGGCTGAAGGTCCTGCTCCTCCATGAAGGTGCAGACGTTCAGCTGCTGGTGAGGCTCTTTCAGTGTGGATGCAGCTGCTGCATTGTGTTACACTGACAGGTGTTTCTGTTATTTTGTCCACTGTGTTTCCATCTGACATGGCAGATGAAGTGACAGAGCGGCTCTGAATGGAAGAAGATGAGCTCCCACGCAGCGTTTTGATGAAGGAGCGTTTCTTTGTTCTGCTTTGATGCATCGATGGGTTCGTCTCTGCAGATCCTGACAGAAGCGCTTTCTGCTCGTCTTCATTCATGTCTGAGCTCTGTGAATGGATTCAGATTCTCCGCCCGCCGACCATCTGCCAGCTCGCTGCCGACACACTCGTTCTCTCGCCTACGCGCTCGCTGAAATCCGGCCGCGTGGTCGGACTGAAGAGCAGCTGAGTCACTTTCCACTCGCTGCTTCTCGCCGGCTCTCAGGTCCTACACTCACATCCAAACCAGAGTCTTCACTCAGGTCTGCTGCTTTCAGGCCACGTTCTGCTTCTCCTCCTCCTCACCTGAGAGGGGAAACGGCTCTTTACTTCACTACAATTTACAAATTCAGAGTTTTGCACAAAACACAGCGTGACCTCAGAATCTCCAGCAGAGAGATCAGAGAGAGGAGGACAGTCACAGAGGACACTACTGCACCATGTGAATACCTGCATACTTTTACTGAAGTAACGTCCTCACTGCAGGACCTTCACAGTGAGGTATTTGTACTTTGCTGAAGTATTTGAACACTTGAAAGGACGAATCAGAGTCTGTTTGAAAAAGCTGCAGAAACTCTGATGGCCAAAAGTATTTGGACACAAACACTTCAGTGTGAAGCACCTTTCTTTCAACAGTTAGCTTCAGCGTGACAGCGTCTCTGAGGACAACATGTCCTCATGTCTTCACACAAACATTTCACACAGCGTGCAGCAGGAACACCGATCAGCTGAGGTGGAGCATCAGACATTGTATTTATTGATTATTGAGTTTTAATCATTAAAAGCAGATTTTTACAGCAGGCATCAAAGCAACACGCAGCTCAGCCAAACGTATCGATGTGACGTGACAGAGGCGAAGAACGACTTCAGGAATATTCACTGAAGCAGAGTGAGTGGAGTCAAAGTGGACATCAGGACGTTCAGAGTCACTGCAGCCAATCAGTGTCTGTCCTGCACCGAGCGTAAAGTTTCATTCAAGACATCAAACACGACGAACAAATGTGCAGCAAAGAGTTTCAGTGTGCAACACTCAAACAAACGTGCTGGAAGGTGAAGTCTGGAAGTGTCAGGAAGACAAATGAGGACTGTTGGTTCAGTGGCGTCTGTCCATCTGCCTGCCTGTCTTTCTGTCTGTCCATCTGTCTGCCTGTCTTTCTGTCTGTCCATCTGTCTTTCTCTTAGGTGGGTTTCTGGAAGTCTCCACCTGCAGCAGCAGTGACTCACCTCCGCTGACATTCAGCCCACACTGTTGTCTGTTCTCTCTCCCCCCTCCTCCTCTCCTCTCTCCCCCCTCCTCCTTACCTCTCTCTCCTCTCTCTCCTCTCTCTCTCTCTCTCTCTCTCTCCCTCTCTCCTCCTCCTCCTCAGTGGGCTGCAGACACGACCAGAAACAGAAACGCTGGGAGTCACGACGCCTCGCCGACACAAATAAAACACGACTGCTGGCTGAGAGTCAGGCTGCTCATTCATACTGAAGCTGAGCACACACACACTCACACACACACACTGGTAAACTGGTCTGAACTGGTTTTAACTGGCAGCTACAGCTACATGAATCTTCCAGTTCACATTTGTTCGTCCAGCTCGTCGCACATGAAGCTTTTCCTGAGTGGAGTAATGAACTCTACAGTCACACCTGTGCAGTCAGCTCAGGACACCTGTGCCAAAACTGACTCCTGATCTCAGACCAGTGCTGTCATCTCCCAGATTAAAACTCTGTCCAGTCACTGGGATCATTTTTAGAAAGAAAGAAAGAAAGAAAGAAAGAAAGAAAGAAAGAAAGAAAGAAAGAAAGAAAGAAAGAGGAACTAATGTGGACATGTGACCAAAAACTGGTCTGGACTGGATCACTGAATCCACATCTGTTCTGCCTGTCTGGGAATCAAACCAGCAAGCTTCCAGTCAGAAGCCTGGTTGTACTGGTCTCTGTATCTGGTTCTGGTGGTGGACTGGTTTTGTACCTGACACAGTCCAGGATAGCAGAGTTCAGACTTCGCTTTGGTTCAACGAACGTCGGTGAAGGTTCAGTGATGACTGGTTGATGTTAATGAGGTGAGCTCACTGATTGGTCACTTTGTTTTGGCTGAGGTCACCTTAATCTCAGGTGTCATTTCTTCGTTGCATCGCTGCAGTGCAACAAAGACCAAACTTGGTTTTTGTGAAGTTTTCATCACGAGTTGAAGCTTGAAAATGTTTTTTTTTTTTTAATCTCATCATGGAGGATTTGTTCAACAGCTTTCCTGTCGTCCAATCATCGTCCTCGCTAAACAATTAAAGCGCCGTACCTGTTTGACCTCTCTGATGTCATTGCAGCTTGTAGGTGTGAGAGCGAAGTGTCAACGGGAACTATTTTTCAGACAAAAGCAGCAACAAGGCTCAGAGCAGCCGGGCTTCATGAATCAAAGGTGTCTGATGATGAGCGTCACAAAAACCAGCATGGACAGTGAAGGCAGCGCCGCCTGGGAGGCAAGACTGAGGGCAAAGAGTGCACCTGTGCCTGATTGATAATGAGAAACAAGAACTGCAGAGAAATCACACCGCAAACCCTGTTCTGTGCAGACGACATCACAAAACCTTTAATATTTTATTAAAGAGGTAAAAGACACACACACACACACTCACACACACACACACACACCCCTCGGATGTTCTTTATGCTTCTCCTCAGCCTCCATCATCACCTTCATGACTTTCTTTCTACTTGGTTTTCATGACATCACTGTGTTGAGCTCAGTGCAGTGACCTCATCCTCAGTGACATCATCATCCGCACTCAGAGATGATGTCATCGCTTCCAGTTAATCTGCTGCTGTTTGTCCTCGAAAGCATCCTGCAGAGCCAGAGCCTCACCCCGGCGTCCCTGTGTCACACCTCTGTTCTCTCCTCTTCTCTCCTCTTCTCTTCTCTCCTCTCCTCTCCTCTTCTCTTCTCTCCTCTTCTCTTCTCTCCTCTTCTCTTCTCTTCTCTCCTCTTCTCTTCTCTTCTCTCCTCTTCTCTTCTCTCCTCTTCTCTTCTCTTCTCTCCTCTTCTCTCCTCTTCTCTCCTCTTCTCTTCTCTCCTCTTCTCTCCTCTTCTCTCCTCTTCTCTCCTCTTCTCTTCTCTTCTCTTCTCCTCTGTTCTGCTGTAAACGTCTCTGTCCTGTTGAAAAAAAGCTGCATGCAGCTCCTCAAAAAAACATTATTCTGCAGATGTGTTGTTTCTGCTGAATCCTGATTTGACTTTAAAGACACACACACACACACACACACACACACACACACACACACACAGTGTGCCTTGAGAGCTTGCAGCTGATTGGCTGCAGGTGACATCATCAGTTGGGATGTGGAGGTTTCTCTCTCCTTGCAGCCTCTCACTCACCTTGCCACCTACACACACACACACACACACACACACACAAACCTGAGGCACTGCAGTAACATGTGTAACCTAACACACTCACTCACTCACACACACACACACACACACACACCCTCGGCTGCTCAGCATCACTCTGAGGCTGTGGAGCTGACACCGGTCCTCACAAAGATAGAACACACACACACACTGCAGCTGCATTACATCATCTGGTTCAGTGTGAGGAGGAGCAGTGAGAACACTGTGTTCTGCTGTGGTGCATGATGGGAACTGTAGTCATGTTGTTCACGTGAAGGTGTTGACACTGAAGCTCAGCAGCCAATAAAAACACAAAGGACTCACTGAAGTCATGACAAACTGAATCAGGTGACGGCGTTTTCGTGAGCGTCGTCTGGAATGAAAACCAGAATTTACACCACAGACAACACGTGAGTCTAAAGTGATGGCGCTCCACCCACAGGTGGCGCTGCAGTCACATGATGCCTTTAAATGGACGTCACTCGGAGGTCATGAGTCTGACTTCACATGAAAACAGCTGACTGTTTCACATATTTCTGATGTTTCTCCAACAGCAGCACAGCTATCGATCACACACCAGTCCACTGTTTCTGATGCTCAGCTGAGACCTGAATGAAAAACCCAAACCTGGTCTGCAGAAATCCACTTTCCCCCACCCTGAATGACCCGAACAGACAGAGCCCAGCAGCCACGCAGGAAAAGGCCGAGGAGCCTGAGACTCACCTGCTTCCTCACTGGTGTTAATGTGTGTGTGTGGGTTTTCAGCCTCTGTGTGTTTTCTGGTGTTTGAATGAAAAGTGACAGACAGTCGAGTTTGGCCCTGAACCAGAGCAACAGACGGAGGCGTTCACACACGAGCCCAGATCTCTGTGTGTGTGTGTGTGTGTGATGAGTAACAGCTCATTGTCAGCCTTTAAATTTAGCGCTGACATTTCCTCAGAAGCTCATCGGCCCAACAAACTGGATCAAACCAGATTCATCTTCATGTTTCACTGTTTTCAGAGTTTATTTTACTCAAACGCAGTGTGACAGAACGTGTGTGTGTGTGTGTGTGTGTGTGTGTGTGTGTGTGGGTGTGGGTGTGTGTGTGTGTGTGTGTGTGTGTGTGTGTGTGAATCTGAATTGAATCTGGTTCCGTCTTTTTGTGGCAGCAGGTGAAACGTTAAAACTCAGCATGCTGCGTTTTTATGGCTGCATTTAAGATCATTTCTCCAAAGTTAAGCTCAACAGATTTGCTGTTTGGAAACTCACTGCTCATTTAGATTAGATTAGATTAGATTAGATTAGATTAGATTAGATTAGATTAGATNGATCTGGGTTTGATCTGGGTTTGATCTGGATCTGATCTGGGTTTGATCTGGATCTGAGACTCTTTAACACATGAAGCCTTTTAACTGCAAACGCTCTGATTCCCTCACAGATGAAAGAACCTTTGAGGCTGACGACTGCACACAGAAAACAGTGTGATGTGACCCTGTTCACAGCTCAGAAGCATCATTCTGCTGCTGCTCAGGCCGTGATGGAGGACTCACTCACTCATTCACACGTTCATAGGTGAGAGGGTGGAGAGCATCCACCCTGCTCGCTGCACCTCGTCTGGTAAATCCTTCTGATTCTGATGAAGAGCTGTTTGATTCCTCTGAAATCAACCTCCGCTCCCCTGAGCCCCCTCGTCCTCCTCCTCCTCCTCCCTCTGCCTCGCTGGACCAATCGCGGCCCAGCATCGCAGTCGGCCAATCGGATCACTCGTGGGTGATGTCATGCAGCAGGCTGCTGTTTGGTGCTGATGCTGCCGAGCTGCAGAGCTTCAGTCTGAACAGAGAGACGGAGCATCACTGCAGGGTGAGTACACACTGCACACACACACACACACACACACACACACACACTTGTATTTATATTCATGTCTTTGTGTGTTTGAGGTTATTCTGTGGTCTTTTTGAGCTTCCTGGTGTTTGCAGCTCAGGCGGCTGCAGCCTGTTTTAAACAGAGAGGAAAGCAGGTTTCACTCTGATCCTGTTTTCTTCTCCCTCTTTCTTTCATCGTCTTCACTTCCTCTTCATCACTTTGATCTTTTCTTCCTGCATCTTTTCTGCTTTTCTTCGTCTTTACGATCAGTTTCATGTTGAGTTGCATGCCCGACTCGCTCGTCTCTGCAGAAGCTGATGCGCTTACTGGCAACAATGACATCATTGCTTAGTCCCTGCACACACACACGTACACACACACACACACACACACACACACAAAGTTTTAAGCAGCAGCCCTTGCAGGATGATCGATTAAAGAACAGAGGACACGTTTGACTCCAGATTGGTCTCTTCTGGTTTCTGCTGGCTGCTTTTCTCTGTGTGATCTGAATCTCTTTGTTTGTGCTTCAGACTGAAGAGTTTCCCTTTAGATTTTAGGAGCTAAACTTGATCATGTGGCCGTTTGTTTGCAGCTCGAGTGTTTCTGCACACCAGCAGACATCCTGCTCTGTTGCAGCTGCTCAGAGCTGCTGAGCTTCAGTTTGTGCAGCAGCTGGAGGATCTGGAACATCAGGAGGTTGATTCTTGTCGTGCTGCTGATTCAGTCTTCACACTTTGGATGAATTATTTTAACCTCCTGAAGTCACAGCTGCTGACTCACAAACAGCTAATGCTCATCTTTATGGGAATGACTCGACTCAACGGTCGGGTAAAAGCTGACCTTTAAAACAAAAGGATGCTGAGTTTTAGGATGAGCTCCGTCTCCTCTGAATCAAATCACATTTAAGATGTGTGTTTCTGTCTGACGTTCAGGCTGCAAACATTTGATGCAGCTGCATGAAACAGACGCATTAGAGATGAAAAATGACGTTTCTCTCTGGAAACCAAACGACAAAAAGGCTTAAAACTCTACTGCAAAGTGACTTCAAACTGCAGAAAGTTAAAACCTCATTCTCTCCTCGTTCTTCCTCTTTATCTCCTCCATCTTTACGTTCTGACCTGATTATTCCTCTTTTTTTGTTCCTTCACTTATCTCACTGTTTTAATCATGAGGCGCCCTCAGACCCCAGAGTTTAGCCGGACAGGCAGACGTTCTCTGAGGTTCCTCCTCCTGCAGGAGCTGCTCAGTGTGTCATGCCTGTGAGGCATTACCCAGGGCAACACTGTTCCAGAAAGAGCTTAACGAGCTCCAGCTTGTTGTTGCCTCTGCAGGTTTCTCTTCACACCTGAGAGTAATTTCACTGCACTGACTCTCACTGGTTCTGCAGGACCTGCTTTAATGTTGCTCTTCGTCTCTCCTCAGGAACAGACTCTACCTCACCACAGTGTCTTTGACAGAAAGCAGTAGAAGCAGAATGACTCTAGCAGGTAAAACTCCTCCTGAAGGCTTTTTGGTGCCGTTTCTTTGTTGTTTCTTGGTTGTGTGATGTGTTGTTCATCTGACTGAATCTTTCCACATTCATGGCTCAACTGCAGTTTTTCTTTTTTCTGTCTGAATATTCCAGCATACAGAGAGAAGATGCGAGAGCTCCCCCTGGTGTCTCTCTTCTGTTCCTGCATCCTTCCTGCACCCAAAGACACCGCAGTCGATAAGAAAGAAGGTCAGCGACATTCTTTAATCCTTTAGAGATTATGGAACAATGGCTGGAACAGAGCCAGCATCAATGTTTTCCTGCTGGGACAAATCAAGAGATGTTGGTCGATCATCAGGATTCAGATTAGCAGGATTTATTCTGAAAGCAAAACAACGTATGAAGGACAAGATTGAAAGAGTTTTGACAGGAAAGCAAAGTAAAAGACGCACCCAGAGCAAACCCACATAAACACTATTCAAATCTTAGAAATCATCATTTGTTAGAGTCACTCTTGTTTCCTGGTGCAGAAGAACTCTTCATCACTTTGTGGTTTCTTGATGGTCTTGCGCTTTTCTTGCAGCAGGCGTGGTGGACTTGAACCTGTGCAACATCCGGGACATGGAGGTGATCGAGCTGAGCAAGCGGGCGAGCGGCCAGGCCTTTGAGGTCATCCTGAAGCCGCCCACCTTCGACGGCGGCCCCGAGCTGAAGGCGACCACGCCACCTCGCCAGAAGCCCTCACTGGAGGAGATCCAGAAGAAACTGGACGCTGCCCAAGAGAGGAGGAAGGTGTGTGCAGGGATGGTGATTCTCACTACGAGTGACACCTTTCACATTATACAAAGTGATTTGATCCAGTGTTAATATAACAAGATGAAGAATCTGCAGCCGAGCAGCAGCTTCAGGAATCAACACATACGTCAGTGGTGCTTTCAGCTAAATTAACATCAACAGGCTAACATGCTCACACTGACAGACGTACAGACAAAAAAAGGTGTGGACCTAAAATTGATCCCTGAGGAACCCCACAACTTATTTTATAGCGTTACGAGTGACAAATATCTGGTGAGGCTTTACAACAATTCAAGAACATTTTGGCTGCAGCACTCTTTTAGCCAGATTTGTGTTTGTCAGCAGTCCGCCACATAGTTTGACTGGAGAAGGTATTTTGATATTTTATTGGCACTCAAATCAAACAAACAGAGCATGGATTACATTAGATGTGACATCATGCAGCGGTCGATTAAGAAATTACGCTGTTAAAACATAAGACAACCAAGAAACAATAGCTCATAGTCTCACAATTGAGACAATTCTGTTAGAAAAGCACCAAAACCATGCAGACGCAGGTAGAAGCTGACTGTAAATCCTCCCGTTGTCTCCCTCTAGTGTCAGGAGGCGGAGCTGCTGAAGCACCTGGCCGAGAGGAGGGAGCACGAGCGTGAAGTCGCTCAGAAAGCTCTGACCAAAGAGCGCCAGGAGCACCGAGCCGACGCTGACAAGGAGCAGCGGCAGATGCACCTGAACGCCTCACAGGAGCGGCTGCAGGAGGAGGTGAGGACGCAGGTTTAACCTTTAACCATCACTGTGATTCACTGAGCCGATTCTGATTCTGTGTCATGAAAATGAATCTCTGACGGGAGTCTGTGATGTTTGTGTCTTTCAGGACAAGCACAGCGTGGAGGTGAGGACCAGCTGGAGGAGCAGGAGGGATTCTGGGTAGACGTACTGAGACAAAATATGAAGAACCACAGATTTGTAGATCTCACTTTAGGTTTTCAGACAGAGATCTGCATCGTTAGTCTGATTTTGTTTGAATATAGTTAAAATGGGTCCCAATTCATTAATGTTTTAAGATGTAGCTTTAAGATTTCCCCTCACTTTCATTAAGTGACTCAAAAAAGGAAACATCCACATACTTCTGGCCGTATAGTGTGTAAATGTAGTCACTGCTTCACTATCCTGAAACATCCTGCCGATTCTTTTCTGAGTCAAGTGAAAACTGCAGGTCCTGTCGTTCTCCTGTGTGTTTGAGTTAGCATGTACTAGCAAAGTGCTAACTGCACCCCCTCCCTTCTGCTGCAGGTGTCTTGATGGCCTGATCACAACACAAGCTGAACTTTATATGGAAGCCATTTTGGAGGATTGATGCGCCGACAACCTGGCGCTGCTCCGACTGGGAGGCTGACAGGAAGAGACTCTGAAAAGAGTGAGAGAAGAAGAAAAGGAGGAGGAGGACTGATGGCGAGTTCAACTGCTCGAGCTCCTCTGTGCAACCAGGCCTCTTCTTAACGAGGTCGAACTTGTGAAACTGAAGGACGCTGCAGATTCAGTCTTCATTAGATGGTTCACAGCGGTTTTACTGTGCTTCGTTGCCATGCCAGCAGTGCCAACGTGTTCATGTGTGATTGTGTGTGCATCAACGATTCCACTTCTTCACGACGTCGTATCAAAACTGTACCCGACTCTACCAAACCAAAAACTGGACCCGAACCCAAAGGAAATGTTCAGACTTCTTCTTCTTCTTCGTCTAAGTGATCCTCACAGAAAAACACAGGCTGGACTTCTACACGCCAACAGAGCTGCACATGGAGGAGTCTCTGCTGCCTGCATAGAGTTAAACAGCTCCACCTACTGGACAGTTTACAGAATTACAGCAGGAGAGGTTTGATCGGTTAGATGTGGCTCTTTAGTGACACCTAGTGGCAGCTGCTGGAAAGTACAGCAAAATCAGCAAACAAGCCTCTTTCTCACAGGGGTGCAGTCCAGAACACTTAAGCCTGGTTAGTTTTGAGTCAAGACGGAGTCCTAGTGCAGGTCAAGATCAGTACCAGGAAAGGCAAAAAAGTCAGCTGGACTTAGTCAAGACCAAAGATGGTTATAGGTAAGATCAGTGAGACTGAGTCCAAGACAAAATACCAACAAGACAGACGAGTCAGAGACAAAACAGCTAGAGGACTGACACACCACCGAGACCCTGAACAAGTCCGCTTCAAAACACCAACCAAACGGAGACAAGCTCACATCAGAGCACTCACTGAAGGCAGCCTGAGTTAGAGCAGACAAGTCCAAGTACAACACCCTCAAAACCGGAACAAGTCCGAGTTAAAACACAAACGAGACAAAGACGGGTCTGAGTCCAAACACACTGCAGATCGACACTAATAAGTAGTGTAAGTACTGCAGCGCTGCCTTCACAGCCCCCAGGTTTAATTTTTCTGATTCTACTTTTGGGTTGTCTCATATTTCTCAATATCAATGCAATGTTAGTTAGCATGCTAGCATCTCTGCAGCCATCTGAAGCTAAATTTGGTGAGACGACATGGCACGGGGACAGTCCTGCTGGACATCCTGAGAGGACGCAGCAAATGAGGTTTTGCTACGTTACATCAACAAACAGCTAGGCGGCTTGTGTGGCTAACGTTAGCGACATCGTAGGAAACTCACCTGTTCAACAATCAGCGAACCGAATGAATGAATGAATCTCACTGAAGAATAACTGATAATCGACTGTGTACATTGTTTACAGCTACAGTGGTGTGTTTGTGTGTGTGCCAGTCTTTCCCTGGCAACGTCATTGTAAAAGAGTCAGGGTGAGATGATGATGATGATGATGATTGATGATGATGACGATGATGACGATGTACAAAAATCACATTATATTTTAAATTCAAGAATAAATCAATGACACTTTACTTCTTTGTTCTGTTTTTTTATTGAGTCATCCTCTGAGCTATAAATACATTAACAATATTAACTAACCAATAATTAACCAATAAATACCTGCTGAAGATCAAAACACTTAAATAAAACGTAACTTTACTAAAACCATAAATAGAACATGAGACATGAAACACATCCACTAATAATCTGTTGGCTTTTTCAAATTTAGCTCCAGTGTGTAGTTGTTTTTAGAGACAAATGAAAAATGTAAACAAAAAAATTGAGTGGATCACAAAGCAGCATGAAGGCAACATAAATAAATATCCAGATTTCCTGAAGGAAAACGTCATCACATGAGAAGCCATGAAAACTGAATTGTGAGATATTATTAATTGTAACTTATAACGAGCGCTTCAGAAAATACATTTCAAAACCTGATCTGTTTCATCAGTCGAGTACTTTGAACCTGGAATGCATACTTTTACTACATCCTGAGTAACTTCGTCCTCTTTGCCTGCAGCCTTAAAAATGAAACATACATTTTTGGATTTTTCCTTTCAGCATTTTTTTCTCTTTTCTTGGCGGCACTGGTCTTCCATACAGAAGCTTCAGTCTGGGTCAGACTGACCCAGGATCTGGTCCGGTCTCTGCTGGTCTTCATTGTTGGTGCTGGATGATGGGTCGGACGCAAGTGCAGCCCACAGCGATGAGGCGGGACTCCAGCCGGAAGTGGTAGCTGTGCTCCGCCCCTGACCCCGCCCCCACCGACCTGACCCGGCGCAGCAGCAGGACCTGGCGCATGATGGGTCTGGACCGCAGGTTCTGGTCCTCTTGGCCCTGCGAGTCCAGACAGCCTTGCAGCAAACAACGAGCCTCCGACAGTCTTGGAGGGAACAGAGACTCATCGTAGGAGACGCTGAGGACGGAGAGACAGAAGGGACAAAAAACTGTAAATATCACTTTATCTGTAAGTTGTTGATTAAAGGACCAAACCGCTGTTCTGTTAGCTCATGAAGTGTGTGTGTGTGTGTGTGTGTGTGTGTGTGTGTGTGTTTCCTCACTTGTACGTCCACGGGGACATGGAGACGTTCTCCAGCGGCCTGATGTTTCCAGTCAGGGTGAAAGCGTTGGGGTCAAGTTGCAGGGGAACCGTTTCTACCGTCGCACCATCAGAGGACTTCCTGTGTCCCCTCACTGAATGTTTCAATTGGCCGCCTGCTTTAGGCATGGCTGCTGCCTCTGTCATCATCATCATCATCATCATTGCGACCACACAGACAGCCTGAGAAAGAGGAGGAAATGAGCCTTCAGTCAGTAAGAAATAATGTAATTTCACATGTGAAATGTAAGAAACTACAAACATTAAAACATCAGAATTTTACATTCGATGAATTCACAAACGTGAAGAATAATGTTTAAAATATGAAAACTGGACTTTCACGTCATGTGAAATTCCAAAAAGTGTTTTACAGGTTTAAGTTGCAGTTAGCACCATTTTCACACTATAATCAATTAAACAATATAAGTAAACTGTAAAATATGGTCATTAATATTTTCAAAATGTATGAAGATTAAAGTTTAGAGGAGTTACAATTTAAATATCATAACATGATTTAATATCATCATAATGTTTTTGTCTCACTTCAGCTCTCTATTGTTTATCCTCTGACAAATGCACAAAAAATCCTTCAGAAACATAAATTCAATACATTTGATGAACTAATGTTAATGAAATCATTAACAGTATTTCGGGGTTTAGATCCAAAGTGGTTGTCACCACACACTTCAGCCAATCACCTTCCAGGCAATTATTCACAATAAGCTGAGTTTCTAATTCATTTCCCAGTTCATTGGTTTGTTTCTATGTTTTAAACTTCTCTTTAACTGAATTGTCTCTGTCTTATTTATTTGTGCTCTTTAAATCTCGTCCTGGTCTTTTCGGGCACAGTGATGAAGATCAGAGCCGCTGAAGGTCGAACTGACTTGAGCTGCTCTTACCGTCACTTTGGAGGAGTTTGATGTTGAAGACATGTTGACGGTTTGGACTCGGCTGCTCTGAACGTCCTCGTCGTTCTTTCCGGTTCTTCTTCAGATCTGGGTTCTTGGTGTTTTGCGGATCTTTCAGACCGTCCTCGTCTTTTGGGTCCTCAGGCTCTGCTGGAGGGTCAGGTCAGAAGGTGTAACCTGGAGGTCTGATGGTACTGGCTGAAGTGCAGATCCTCCGCTCAGGCGGTCTTGTTCTTCTTCGCTGGTGTTGTGCTGGACTTCGGGTGAAGCTCCGACATTTATTGTGATCAGAGCGTCAGAGTCAGCGCTGTTGTCAGACCTCCTCTGATGATGTCACCACCTTTCTTTCTTCTGTCTGTCTTTGATCCTCCTCTCTGAACCACACAGGCCAGACCTGCACGATGAGGCCTGATGGTCGACCCACTTCTGCGGTCGATGTCGAGGTTTAATCATTCTGCACATGAAAGTTGCAGCAGATTTTCTAGGTCAACTTGTCCTCAACAGCACAAGCTGCACCTGAAAGCATCGAGTTATAATTCTGCATTTTCTGATTACTGTCAAGATCACAAACAGCAGCAGTTGTTTGTTAGCCAACATGCAGCAGGGCGTCCTCACACTTCACTGCACTTTCTGACTGTTTTTCATGGTTTGTTTGAATCCAGAGAAATCTTAATGCCTTAAAATCATTAAACTGTCATGTTTTTCCAGCCTTCAGCTTCAGTCTGTCTCTCCTGTTTCATCATGACAGTGTGACCAAAGAAGACTTGACTTGACTCATCCAGCAGCTTTGAGATGAACTGGAGCTAAAGCTGAAGGATTGGTGGAGCAGAAAATGAACAGAACGTGAGAATTTGATGCTTTTTTGTCATATTTGATACTAAACTTACTGTCTTTGTGTTCTGTTTGGGGCTGTTGGATAAAAGAAGAACCCTGAAGACGTCCCATTCATCGATTAAAACCTCGACCGTGTGTCCAACCTGACGACCTCATCAGGACCACGTTGAACAAACAAACGAAGCTCTAATCCACTGGCTTCCAACCTCTGGGTCCTGACCCTCTCCAGGGGTCGGCAAAGCTTCCCAAGGGGGGACATGAGACCTTCATGATTTTAAAGACTGCAAGAAAACTTTTTTAGAAACACACAGTCGGCCTAAAACTCAACATTTCATTCAGTTCTGTGAAGAAAAGTAAATGAAACTGTTACTTGTAGTACTTTAAGTATTATGTAAGATATAAACTTAAAAAAACCTCTCAGGTCTCACGATGAATAAACGTTCACAGAGGCGTCGCTCTCAGCTGATCAGCCTCGTCCTGCCTGAGAATAATATGTAAAAGAAGCTGAGAGGACAATGGCACTGTTCGACTGAGTCTCAGACTGAGTGTTTTTGATGCTTCCTGGATCCTGAAGAAGAGTTTTAGTTGGGATCAGGACTCATTGTGGAGTTTGCATGTTCTCCCAGTGTTCACCTTGGGTATCCTCCATAAAATATACCCCCACTAAAAACATGCAAGATCACCACCTGACCAATGGTGACGAAGAGAGTTGGGTCCCCGGGCGTGGCTGTCGGCTGTCAGTTGGCAGCCTACCGCTCCTGGTCTGCCGTGGAGGAAGGATGACCAGGATGGGTTAAATGCGGAGGAATTAATTTTATGGGAAGCATGGTATGAAGCATGTAGTGTGCAACGTGTGTGATGTGATAATAAAAGTACGATTCTTCTTCTTCTTCTTCTTCTTCTTCTTCTTCTTCTTCTTCTTCTTCTTCTTCATTGATTGATAGCTGAGCTTTGGGCTTCCTATTGAGCTCTGATGGCCTGATACAGACTCATAAAATCAATATTAAGAAAGTGAAAATATCAATCAATTAAATNCTGTGAGACACTCAGCCTGTGAGACGCTCTGTCTGTGAGACACTCAGCTTTGATTGGAAGTGAACTCGAGCAGAGAGCCAGTTCACCTCCCTGAATCACTCTGACCTCACATCATGTCACTTTAGGTTGTGACACAGCAGGAGAAGCTGACGGCGCCGTGGCGTTGTCCCGGGGCCGGCGGTCACTGTGGGCCCCTGCAGGCCTCAGGGTCGCCCCCTCTGTCCTCTGCTGTTTCTGACATTTGCTGAGTTGCTCTGCAGCGTCGGTCACGTGATGCAGGATGTGAGCATGTTGCAGAGTCTGACCTGATTTACAGTCGTGTTGTGACTCAAGTCGGTCCAGACTGCAGCATCATCACTCTCTGGTACGCTGCGTTTCTTCTTTAGCCCACGCTGCCAGCAGCTCTGGCCTGGTTTGATTGATGGCTTGAAGCTTATCAGTGATCTAACTTCCTGCTTCCTGCCAGTTTACAGCCTCCAAACATCTCACAACAGTTTCTCTCTCTTGTGTTTACTCTTATTTAATATTGTAAACCCAAAGCGTCTGTTGATGAGTCATTAAGTGATGAAAAAGTGTGAGCTTCTCTTTGAAATTCCCACATTTCTTTGATTTTATTGAACAAGGAAAAAATCACTGAGCTGCAGACAAACAAAATGAAACAAAAATACGAAATAAAAAGAAATAAATATAAAAAAATAAAAATAATAAAACATAACAAAACTAAACAATATTCCCACAAAAAGACCATTTTAAAGCCATTCATCATTTTGGTTTATATATAAATGAAGCTGTTCAATCAATTGGAAGCTGCCGTCTGTCTCAGTGCAGTTTAGGAGAACTGGAGACACACACTGTGGTTTATTTTCATAAATGGTTTTATTGATTCTAATAAAATACAGCAGTGATTCCAGACGTTGGGACGCTGCGTATAAAGTAAAAAGCAGTTTTCTGAAGTGCCTCTGAGTTCATGTGTTCATCTCCTTCATCCTTCATGTGTTCACTAAGTGGTGAACTCTCTCCATCCTCTATGAACGACTGAGTCTTTCCAGGACGCCCCTTTCATACCCAATCATGATCCTCTCACCTGTTACCAATCAGCCTGTTTACCTGTGGAATGATCCAAACAGGTGTTTCTGGAGCGTTCCACATCTTTCTGTCTGTGAAACGTGTCGCTGCATCAGATTCACAATAAGCAGATATTTACAGAAATCAGTGAAGAACGTTAAATATATTGACTTTGGACTGTTCTCAGGTCAGTTTGTGTCAGAAAGGATCAGATCAGGCAGTACCATCAGACCTCCACGGCGTCTCAGCCTCGTTGGAATCAGGTCAGCGGTTTCTGAGATGTTGGAACAGCAGTGTCAGTAACAAGAGTCCAGAGGAACAAACACAGTCAGACTCACAGGAATAAACTATGGTTTCCCTCTGCTGGAAACTTGGAGGGTTCAAAGGGCTCAACAGCAAATATCTGCTGATCCTCCACCTCTGACCTGAAGTGAGCGAGTCGTTCTGACTCTCAGCTCAGATTAGCTGCGACAGAAAGTAATGACAGAAAGGCTGTGAGTGATCTGCAGAAAAAACACTTTAATTAATTCAAAATGTAATTAAGAAATTCACAGAATTAAACCGTCAGCGTCATCTGTCTCTGTACTGACTGTAAAGTGCATTGTGTGTGTGTGTGTGTGTGTGTGTGTGTGTGTGTGTGTGTGTGTCCTGCAGGTGTGGAAGAAGTACTTCCATCCTCTACTTTTCCTTTAGAAAGTAGAAATATCACAATGCAAAATTCTGAGTGCTCTTCGAGGCTTTGTTGTCATTATAAAACACATAATCGTGGTTAACGTCACCATGGCAACGATGTCAACCACAGAAATCAGCCACATTAAAGCACGTTCATCTGAGGACAGAGTCTCAGCGAATGATCTCCACCTACACCGAATATTCAGTTTATTGATCCATACAAAATGCACTTAACATGGAAAACGTGACCTGTTCTTTCATATTTCCACTTTCTTACAACACTAATGTTATTTTAGGAGTCTGCATCAGTGTGCACAGAGCAGCAAGCATGTCAAGTCCATGATGAGAACTAGAAAAAGCTCTCAGAGCTCAATACAAAACTAAAGCTCCTCTTCAGGATCCAGGAAGCATCAGAAACACTGACACAGTGTGAGACTCAAAAGGTGACAACACGGGCCGCCAGGTGACAAAACCAGGCGATAAACAAGCTAATCCAGCTGAACAGTGCAGTCAAACAGAGAAACGAGTTAAATGAAAGACGGCAGAAAACTTTCACTCCAGGACGTTCTCATTTCATTTTACTTTCAAACTGAGGACAGAAATGAAAGTAATCTGTCGTTTTTATGCTTTTTGGAAATCAGGCCATCAGTTACTCACAAACAACAGATGCTATTCACTGTGTGTGTGTGTGTGTGTGTGTGTGTGTGTGTGTGTGTGTGTGTGTAAAATACCTGAGGTAATGGTGGGAATTCAAAATTTTACAAAGTATTAAGTTTTAATTCAGTATCATCATCAAACTTTAAGTATCAAAAGTAAAAGTGCTCGTTATGCAGCAGCTTGTCATCGACTATTATTCTGTAATTAAAAATTATATTATTATTACTGATATATCTGTGATGTGTGAGCAGCGTTTAATGCTTTAACTTTAACTCAAACTGAGAAATAAATAAAGCTGCCAGATGAATGTAGTGGAGTGACAAACATGAAGTACCTGGAAACTGGATGGAGGTACAGTACTTGTATCGATGTACTCGTATCGATGTACTTGTATCGATTCACTTGTATCGACGTACGTGTATCGATGTACTCGTATCGATGTACTTGCACTAACCTCCCAACACATTTTTCTATTTTTCAGTGAATGTTCAATGAAAGGATGAGAAAAAATCAACGTGTTCAAAGGAAAGATGAAAGGTGACGTCCATTCACCTGTTCGCCTCCCCCACCCACCACGAGGGAGAAGCACCACAAAAGGGGGTCACGATAATTCACGCGAGTTTCCATGGAGACCAGAGGAGGCGGCTCGTGACGTATCGTCATCGTCAGAGGGACGAAGGCTCCCTTTGATCGGGGAGCTGCTCGTCTTTCTAGGACTGCTGCTGCTGTGGTGACTGGAAATGCCTTCATGAAGCGGAGTTGGGCAAGCATGAGGGGGTTTCTGAAGCAGCCCGAGTCTCTGCTGTGGTCTGAGAGGACCACAAACCCTCTGACTGACATCCAGGAACTCAACCACAGGTCCTTGTTTCCTTTCCTTCCTCCTCACCTCCTTTCCTGCAGGCGCACAGGTGGGTACAGGTAACACGGCGTGGCACTGACAGCTCATTGGTTGACAGAAACTCATCATATCTTCCCGTCACTTTGGAAGCTGTGATTGGTCGATGGCTGATTTCTGCAAATGCTGCTCGTTGGCTGCTGCTAGCTCACTGTTTTCTAACAGTCCGCAGGTAACGAAGCGTTTCACTGCACGTTTATTTCCTGAGAATGAGCCACAAAAACATGACTTTGAGTTTAGAGTTTGAACATAATGAATGATTTCTGTCAGTTTGGTTAAAATATGCTTATTCAGATCTTATCCTGCCTTCTTCCATCTCACACATGATGTGGTGGCAGAACGAAGGCTCGATGAAGGCTCTGCAAACTGGACATTTTATGTTTCATCAGTTACAACAAACAAGGACCTAAAAGTCCTGAATCCAACATTTTCAAATAAAAGTAGAAAAGTACTAAATGTACTTCATGTACTAACAGTAAAAGTATGCATTATGCAGAAGGGCCCATTTCAGAATCAGATATATTTTATCATTGAATTTAATCATTGATGAATTCATGTGTTCATCACTTTAATGTTGCAGCTGGTAAATGTGGATCTGATTTTAATGACTTTATTCACTGCTGAGCTGTTTGTGTCATTCAGACACGTTTTAAATTAATCTCAGTCTATAATAATCCATCATTTGTTAGTCAAAATTAATGTTACAGTTTGATTTGCATTTAGTGCAGCAGAAGTTTAAAGTAAAATAAATGTTTTCAAGTGAAGTACTTGAGTAAATGTACTTAGTTCCTTTCCTCCTCTGCGCAGTGATAAAGATGTTGAATCAGGTTCAGCTCTGCTGCGTCAGTTCAGTTTCCTGCTCTGTAATGCTGCTTTCAGCCTCCGGGTGGCGCCGCTGTCAGACGGCGTTTCCTGCTTTGGGTGAAAAGTGCTGACGCTCTGACGGTAACCAGCAGCGGTTTAGAATCCGATGAAATCTGATGAATGCTCGCTGGTTTCCTCTCACTGAGTATAACGAGGTCAGAGCGAAGCTGCTGACTGCGATCGAAACAGTTCAAACCTCAGAGTCGACCACAACAAGCAGCCCGCTGTGATGTCACAGTGAGGGGCGGGGCCACAGCGCTGCCCTTTGAGCTCCATGTATGGAAACAGGAGCACAAGCTGCTGTCTGCAGGAAGCTTCAGTCACAGAATGAAAGCCTTTAATCAGATTATGTATTAGAAATAAAGAAATAGTCAAAGAACTGATGTTTCGAAATATTAAGGATGTAGATTTTATCATTCTGAATCTCAAATTTAATTCTTTTTTCTTAATTTTTTTGAAGAACGATGCAATTCTGGATAAAATCGTTGCTGATGAGCTTCAGCAGAAAAACGACCACATTAGTCGACTTTGCCAGCAGGTTATTACGGCTCATGTGTACAGTCACAGTCAGGCGGCGACCTCTGGTGGCCGCAGTAATTATGACAGGTGCAAAGGAGGAAGTCAGGTGAGCTCGTATAAAGAGCAAGAAAGTCCACATGTGGAGGAAGGTGGAGTGGACGGACGGTCAGACAAACAGGCTGGACGCCGCCGTCCCGTCAGTCGCTGCTGACTCAGCAACCTTCTGTCCACCTGCTGCACGTCCTGTCAAACAGCACAGAATCTACTGATTGATTATTGATCAGATTTGTGGTGAAGACACACAGCAGGTCCTGAGGCTGAGAAATGCTCAAGTGCATGTTGTTTAAAAGAAAAAAACATTTTGGTGAAATATTGAATCTAAATGTGAAAAAGAAAATCAAAGAATCTAAGTTTGATAGATTTTTTTATTGTTTTTTATTGTCTGTGTCTAATGTGTTGTAATAGATTCTTTCTGAGTGCTTTGAGAGAAATATGATGACTGAAATAAAAAGGTTAATGTGAATTTGCGCTAGTACTTCTTTTGTCTGTTCAGAAACCATGAAGCAGAGATGCATGAGCTGCCAGTAAAACCAGGCAGGAGGAAGAAGCTTTGCTGTTCACACGCAGAGAAACCGAAGCGTCTTCACTGCAGAGGAAGCATCAGATGCATCATACAGATAAGATCATAAAGTGAAGACAAAGAGTACTGAGACACAAATGAACCGACGAGATAAGAACGTTTATTTAATACAACTACTCAAAGAGCACTGCAGCAGAAATTGGGCCCTGAATGAGATTTGGGCAGATGGGGGCATTTTATGCATTTACTGACAGGAAATAAGGGGACAACCGGGGGGAGCCCCGGTATAGGTACAATAAAGCATCTTTAGGTAAGTTTAACTGCTTATCTGCTTCATCAGGACCGTGTGGGTTTAGGCTAATTAGATTTGATTGACAGGAACTGAACAAACCACTGACTGTCAGCAGATTCTGGCTGGAGCTCTGAAGCTGATGATATCACTTCAACCACACATACAAATAAAGCACAAATACAGAAATCTGTTGTGTCCAATAACAACAAATCTGAATCAGAAAAGTTTGTGTTCACGTTGGAAACGTCACTCAGCGTGAGTCGATGATTGAAACAGAGATTTCCAGGGTCTTAAAAACCGTCATGCTTTAGCTGGCCTCCAGGCCTCCTCGGTCACATCACCAGTGGCACAGACACACAACATAAACTTTTACGCAGATGATACACAACTATATTTATTTAAGCAAATGACTGCATGTGTTGTATTTTGTTTTCATCTTATCAAATTGAAGTCTGGCATATACGAGTCTGACAGCTGAAATCAATGATAAACTTGAAAAATCTTGATCCAGCTTAAATTTGAGAGAAAGCTATGATTTAAAAAAAACAAGATTTTGGGTTATTGCTGTTATTCTTACAGTTTCATTTATTCCTGTTAAAGTTTCTGTCTGCTGCATTTATCCAGGCCTACATTTCATCCCATCTCAATCACTGTAACTCTATTTTAAACACCTGATTAAAAAAGCACCAAATCATCTTTAATTGGTCCAAAATGCAGTTTTTAACTGGAACTATGAGGAGAAAACACATTACATATTAAGCATCCCTTCACCAGCTTCCAACTGCTTCAAGAATACACTTCAAAGTTCTTTAAAACGGCAGCTTCAAGCTATGTCTGTACATACTGAGCCCACGTGAACACAGATATCCACTGAGGTTGGCAGGAAAAGATTCTGACTGTGTGTTTGCTGTAATAAACTGTGGAACAAACTGCTAAAAAGCATCATTTTAAACTGGCTACTTCATTGATTTGTGTAATTTTCAATCCCCTGAATTAAACTATATATCTATTTATAAAAAAACATAAATGTACTATAATGTTGTATTTAACATGTTTAATATCTGTTGCTTTTTCTTGACACCCCACATTTTATTATCCTTGAGCCACTGTTGGCATTGTTAATGAGTCTGTCCTCCACTTCAGTCCAGACAGAAAAATCTCACATGAAACATCTCGTGCATTATTTTAGACACATTTTTCAAATAAAGTGAGTGAATGAGAAGAAATGCCTTCTGCCCTGAATCATGTCTGATGTTTAGCTATCTGTCTGTCAGAGATGTTATCAGAGAAGAAAGCTTCACACTTTCATCATGTAGATGGACTGCAGAGATAACAGGAATCTCCGCCCTCATTTCACCGTGTCAGATCTGCTGTTATCAGATCTGAGAGTCGCAGATGATCACAAAAACACCTGAACTCTGAGCAGCTCACACAGAAGCTGGACGGGACCACGGAGACAACATGGAGCTGAGACACAGCGTCTGCACGCTGCTGGTGAGCATCGACTTTATTAACAAAAACAACTGCAGACACACAGTGAATTACTCTAATCTGTTGCCCACACCTGCTGAATATCACCTGATTTCAGCTGGTAAATAAGACAAAAATGAAATATGAGATAACCTGATACAAAAAGACACGAGGCACAAATCAACGTTGCAGCTTTACAAGGTCGCGTTGTTTGGTTTCAAACGCACATCTGTTCGTACACAAGGCCACTCGAACGCTTATGAGCCCTTTAGAAATTTCTATATTTTTTATTCAAGTCCTAAAACTAGATAAAGAGGATCCAGAGACAAAAAAACAAGACAAAAAAGTTAACAAATTTAAACACCTTTGTTGAAAAAGTATGTCAATTTATTATTATCATTATTATTATTATTATTATTATTATTATTATTTGTTGAATTAAAGGGGTACTTAGAATCAGATGTTTCGATCAAGGGGATGACAAACCTGTTTCTCGACAGTCGGGCTTTGATCAGTTCACTGTCAGACACAAACGGTGGGATGGGGAACCTGCGAGGAAGAAGCTACGTTAGGAACATCTGAGAAGGACATGAAAGTGTACAGGTGGAGAGGGAGAGAAGAAGGGAGGAGCTTGGTGCATCATGAGATGTCCCCCAGAGGTCTAATCGTGTAGCAGCATTACTATGATCCAAGCCAAGCCTGAGCAAACCCTAACTGGAAGCTTTATCAAAGAGGAAAGTTTCCCAGCTAAGACGAAATGTTCCAACAACATTCCCGCTTTCTTCAAATGAAGTAAAGTTTTTCAGGTGTAATTTTTATAACGTTCTCATGAGGCTCCCTGCTGGTCGCCTATTTTGCTGCTAGTTTTTCACTTATTCAAAGGTACAGTGTCATGTTTTTTATCTATATAGAAACATATGTAAACATATTTTTAACAACCTAGTAATACTAATACCTGCCAACAAAACATGGTTTAGTGTGTAGTGTGTGTTTCACAAGTCTGGACCTCCTCATATACAGTTACATCATTGTATGGAAGTTTAACTTAATGTCTGTATTTCAGGAGGAACCTCATTAGTGAGACTTTACAGGCACAACATTCACTTCTTATAAAGGTCTTAGCAATTCTTTAGACTATTTGCACAAAATGTCAAACAACAGAGAAGTTCATTAAATATTTTAACTTTAAGTATAAATGAGCAGATGGACTTGAAAAATTGGGGCTGTACCTGACCAAGAAGCTACAGCCAGCAGTCAGTTAGCTTAGCATAGCATAAATATTGGAAAGAAAGGGAAACACTAGCATGTCTGTGTGATGACGCGCATGGATTCTACTTAACTGCATTTCCTGTTTTATTTTGTAGTAATTCTCCTTTATGCGTTCCTGTGCACTTTACTTCCTGTCATTGTTCATTTTCCCACCAGTTTTATCATCACCTGTCCTCAATTATCCAATCAGTCCTCCCAGTACTTATAGTCCTCGCTGTCTCCACCTGTTTGCAGGTTGTCTTCGTCCTCCTGCAGACGAGTGTTCCCGCTCTCCTCCCTCCTCTTTCAGGATTCAGATACTCGCTGTTAGTGTTCAGGGGATGAATGCAGAGAAAACCCAGAGAGCAAAATTTGATTCCCAAAAAATTCTGAAACATGATGTTTTGGTTGTGGGAACATTTACTGAACGTTCTTACACACAGCGTTCCCTCAATGTTAAAACAGTTTTCTCTAACGTAGAACCAACGTTACGTTCCCTGGATGTTCTGGGAAGGTTAGCTGAATGTTTCTCCTTAACGTTCAGGATGTTACGGAGAGTTTTTTCAACAAACATGAGGCTACAAGAAGTTTGTAGCATAAATGTTATTCGGCCAACCTTCCAAGAACATTCTGAGACTGTAGAGAAGGTGGACTGAGACTGGCAGACGGTTTCACAGGAGAGGAGCCTGAGAGCTGAAGGTCTGACACTCCAGCAGGTTATAAAGAAACATCTGGTGGCCCAAACCTGAAAACTTTGTTTTCTTAACTAAACCAAACCAGAGTGCGACTGTGTCACTTGAAACATGAGTTTATAATTCTCAGACAGCTTTATTTTGAAACTCAAACCAGACGTTGCAAATATACTGCTAACTTGACCACGGTGCCCTGCACTGAAGGGAACCCTGCGGCTTAAAAAGCGACGCCATGGCGTCCTGATCGAGCGCCCATAAGTGACGAGTTGGGAGTGTGCTGTAATTTGATTGGTGCAACATCTGTGTTGGTGTCCACCAAAAGAGTTTATGACCTTTTATTTATTACATTTCTAACTTGCAGCCGTCAGTGGAGTGTGGTCAAGCTTCTGTGTGTGTGTGTGTGTGTGTGTGTGTGTGTGTGTGTGTGTGTGTGTGTGTGTGTGTGTGTGTGTGTGTGCTAACGTTAGCTAGTGCACACAGATCTGTTAAAAGGTGCTCTACAGTAACTTCAGTGAAGCTGAGCGGCTTTACTGCTATTAGATTATTACTGATGGATGAGCATGCGAGCAGCCGCTGAGTCTTACTCCTTTGAAAGATACAATATACTGTCAGGTGGCTTCATTTACTGTATTTCAAAGGATCATTTAGGGTTTGAAAATCTGATCTGCAAAGTAATCAGGTAAATGTAGTGTAGTAAAAAGTACTGTATTTCCCTCTGAGATGTAGTAGAGTGCGAGTATGATTAGCATAAAATGAGAACAGTCAGGAAGAAGCAGCTGTTGTGTAACCTGAAGCAGACGTGATGATCGGAGCTGAACTTCAGGACAGATTCCTCTGATGAGTCTTTACTGAAGAGGACAAATGTAAATGTCAGCTTACAGTGAAACCCCTCCTCCCTGCAGGCATGCTGCAGTGTATTGTGGGTGGTCTCCTCCTCCTCCAGGGTTAAAGCTTCTCCTCCTCCTCCTCCTCCTGGTTGTGACTCCATGTTGGCGTTCTCCTCAGAGGTCTCCTCCTCATCTGAAGAAAACATCCACAGCAGGTCTCTGTCCCAATGGAGCTGGAGGTCAGTCTGACATCACAGAGTCAGGAGAGACATGAATGAATGAGTGTGAGCGGGTTGATGAGTGAATGAATGTACCTCTAAGGGACACCTGCTCCTGATGGTGATTTAAAGTGAAACTGAAAGCGTCAAACAGGAAGTGACCTCTGTCCTTTGATGGAGGGACTCTGCTGATCTAAATATCAGTGGATCCTGGTTCAGTGAGGGACTCGTTCCTTCATCACTCCATTGTCCTGGTCGCGTTGCCTTGGTGATGACTAAAGACGTGTTGAAGGTTCCTGTGTGGGACCTGGTGTTTGGGACTCTGTACATGTGGACACACAGATGCTTCTCTCTTTGTTCAGGTCGTCCACGGTGAGGAACCGGATCCCATCCACCATCTGGGAGGCTGAGTGCAGCAGCAGCTTCTGTTCCAGTCCCAGCCCCGGACAGACAGACAGACAGACGCAACCTGAACTCAGTCCCCGTCTACCAGAACGTCCTGGTCCTGACCCGGCAGGACGGGAGACACTGCTACAACGCATCGTACCTGTCTGTGGCTGTGGGCTGTACCTGCGTCTGGGCCAAAACCAACCGAAACTGAACCATCTCAGCCTGAACCAGAACCTGGACCTGGACCTGGACCTGGACCTGAACCTGAACCTGCTGGACCAACAGCTGGAAATGAAAACAAAAGGGACTAAATAAAAAAATGTATAAATCTGAAATTCCACATTTAATGTCTTTTGGTTTGATTCCGTGTTTTCCGTGTTGTTGAGTTGGATTGAGCCATAAAAACATCATGAGTTCTAATAAAACGCCTCAAAGTGTGATTAAAGCGTTTCAACTGGCCGTGAACTTTGACCCTCAGAGATCTGCTGTCAGGCGAACAACAAGGATACAGTCATGTTGACCTTGTGTACGGTGGCCATTTAGGACATTCCCAATCAACTAATGGTTTCAGCTGTACTTGAATAAACTGTTACTTTATTTTTTTAACAACATCACATTTTACAGACTTTTCATGTGTTTCATATGCATTTATCTTCATTTAAGTAACTTTATCAGTTAAATAAATGGAGTGAAAGGTGAGATCCTTCCCTCTGAAATGAGCGTTTGAATGCAGCTGTTTGTTACTGACAGATGATCTTTAATGATATATTTATATCTGTATGTTACATATGAAGCTGCAGCCAGTTAGCTTAGCTTAGCATAAAGACTAGAAGCAGAGGGAAACAATTAGCACGGCTCTGTCCAAAGGTGATAGATCATTAAATCATTAGATAAGTTCAATTGTTGCTTTTTTAGGTTTTTTTAATGAATGTTTATCGTGTTTATTCCTGAACTTCTGATCAATTTCACTGATAAGTTTTAGAAAGATAATGCAAATCAACAAAGTTTATGTTTTTTGCTGAAGGACTAAAATGGCCTTCCATTTGTTTTAGCAGCATAAGTGAACAGAGAGCAGCAGCGTGTAAACTGCAGTCAGGTGTGTATTTGTGTGTGTCAGCAGTGTGTTGAGTCTCATGACGTCTGAAATCCTCATTCAGACTGAAATCAGCTCGAATTAGCTGAAAACAAGAACACATTGTGGAGATTAGACGTGTGTGTGTGTGTGTGTGTGTGTGTGTGTGTGTGTGTGTGTGTGTGGGTGTGTGTCACCATGCATGTGACAGCAGCTGGTCTGCAGGACTGAACGGTGAACAGGTCAGAGCAGCAGAACCGGACAGAGCAGAAAATGCCTCCTGCAGTGTAGCGACGGCTCTCGTCCACAGAGAAGGACTCAGGTAGGCACCATGACACTCAAACTCTTTAGTTTAATGTTTGTCTGTTTCTGTTCCACCGTCTTATCAGCTTCTTTTTCTTAATCAAATCATCAGAATAACGTCTGAAAAGTTACCTGGCAGGAGGCTGAAGAGCAGCGTCTCCTGGATGATGGATCCAGACTCAGAGTTTATGTTCTGACCGTCGCTTTCAGTTATTGTCAGTTTTTCTGTCAGTTTGGTAAATGGCTCAAAATACTACAATACCCATGAGCCTCAGCTCCCCTGTCTATGGACAAGTAGCTAATCAGAGGAGTGAATCAGAGCTGCAGCAAATCCAGGAAGCTTTGTTGCTGCCAACACACCTGTCTAACTCTGTACCTACCTGTCTAAACCTCCTGCTCACCTGTCTAAGAGTCAACACACCTGTGAAACCACGCTCCTCTTTCTCTCTTGAATCCATTCCCACCTGTGGAGTCTCTGTCTAACTCCCTACACACCCATATTACCACTAATGCACCAAAGTACCTGTATAAAGACCAACACACCTGTTTAACCCACTACGCACCTGTTCACCTGGCAACACACCTGATCATAAAAGTTCTTTTAAATGTTTCAGCTTCCTACAGAACAACAAGCTGAACTCGATATCTCTCCCATCATGCCTCGGGTGTCGTTCGCCCCTCCCTCGCTGTGCCTCACCTTCCTCCCCTTGCTGCATCGCCTCCTGCCCTCCCTTCCCCCCACTGTGCGAGACGTGGACGTCCCCCCTCTGTTTCGGGAGCGCTTCATCCTGGCTGGGTACCGTCCTGTGGGCCTGTCGTGGCGCTGTTACGCCCTCAGCCTCTTCCAGATCCATAACGAGACCCTGAACGTGTGGAGCCACCTGCTGGCCGCCGTCTGCGTGGTGATGAGGTTCATGGCGTTCACCGTCCTGCAGGGAGGGGTACTGAACTCTTACAGTCTGTTTGAGCTCCTGGCGTTTGAAAGCTTGGTGTTTGACCTCCTGCTGTGTGACCTTTGACCTCTGCAGGGGATCCTGGGTTTTCGGCTGCAGGGTCCTGAAGGTCAGGGGTTTTCTGTAGACGCCTCCTCGCTGCCGCTGGTCCTCTATGTGTTCTCTGCCGTCACTTACCTGAGCTGCAGGTAAGCCGTCAAAAAAGTTTTCCATGTTCATATTTTCCTATTTTACATTTTTTTAAATGCCACCACGTTGGTCCAGAAACGTCTGACCCTCAGATGTTTTCTCTGGCGCCATCATGAGATCAACATTTCTAGCTAAGATGGTGAACATGGTAAATTACAACACATTAAACATCAGCAATGTTAGCATCATAACTGTGAGCGTGTTAGCATTCTGATGTTAGCATGAAAACTCTCACCGCCCGTTCACGTTACAGAGTAACTGGACGTCTTGTTGGTATGAACGTATTGATAAATGCGGCTTTAACGCCCCCTTGTTGCAGTGCTGCGGCTCACCTGCTGCAGTCGCACTCGGAGCAGGCGCATTACTCGCTGTTCTTCCTGGACTACGTGGGCGTGGCCGTCTACCAGTACGGCTGCGCTCTGGCTCTGTGCCTGTACAGCTCCAGCACTGCCTGGACACAAAGCATGCTGGGACAGGTCTGTTAATGGTCTGCTGATTCACCCTCAGCCAATGGCACGATGGGTTCAGACATACTGATGATGTCATTTCCGGCAGGTCTTTCTCCCGGCCGCCGCCCTCCTCGCATGGCTCTCCTGCACCGCCTGCTGCTATGCGAAGCTTCGTTTCCGGCGGCCGTACCCGCTCCACAGGAAGCTCTGCCAGGTGCTGCCGATGGGCGTGGCCTACCTGCTGGACATCAGCCCCGTCGCCCACCGTCTGTCCACCTGCAGCTGGACGAGCAACTCTGCACTGCCACTGCACTTCCTGCAGGTGGTGCTCTCTCTCAATTTACTGACATTTCATCCAATCAATGAATCAGTATGTTCACACATGGTGAGGCCCAGTAATCGTTTACATTAATGAAGAACATGTCGGTCAAAGTTGATAAGTTTGAATATTCAGAAATAAAACATACTTATTAAATATTTTTTAATTCAAATGTAAGATGTCAGATCGCGCTGACCTCTGCTTCTGTTGGTTACCTGCAAACATGAACAAGAAATCAGTGAGAGAGATCCTGCTGGTCTTCCTCTGATGATGCATTCTGTACGTCTCCCACTGAAAGCAGGTTTCCTGTTAACATGCAGAAATCAGCTTCCTGTTCCTTCAGTCCATGCAAACATAATGAAAGAAGTGCTCTCCTGGTTGTTAACTACCCTCTATCACCCCTCCACCAGGTGGTGCTGTTCCTGCTGTCAGCCTTCTTCTTCTCTTGTCCCGTACCTGAGCGCTTCTCCCCCGGCAGCTTTGACATCGTCGGCCACGGCCACCAGCTCTTCCACATCCTGCTGTCCCTCTGCACGCTGGCCCAGCAGGAGGCGCTGTTCCAGGACTTCCTGTGGCGGCGGCCGGCGCTGGTCAGGGAGTTCGGTGAGCGGCGCCTCCTGCTGGCCTGCGCCTCCTTCCCCTGCTTGACGCTTTGCTGTGCAATGACGGCGTTCGCTATGAGGAGGAAGGCTCAAGCTCAGCTGATGAAAGAGCAGACATAGAAGAAGAAGAAGAAGAAGAAGAAGGAGAGTTTCTTTGCATTGTGGAGACATTTCTGCAGACAGACAGACAGCTTTTCTAAAAGACTGTGTTTGTGTGAGCATGTTTCATTGTGTTCAGCCGTCAGCTCCTCAGGGCGGACGATCGTCATGTCTCACTGATCATCCTGATTTTCTGGTTTCTGCTTTTTTACATGTTGCCAGCCCATAACACGCAGACACAGACAGTGAAAATTCAGACTGAAATTTAGAGAAATCGACAGACTGTTAATGTTAAAATGGACCTGAAGTTTCATACAAACATAAAACGACAGCTGAAGGATATTTCTTCCATTTTTCAAAAGAGACTAAAACAGTTTTTGGACATATTTGTGGACAGAGACCCGAAGGTTCAAGCCACTGGGGAGGAAGCTGTGGACAGACAACACACAGAGATGTAGAGACGAGTCATCAGCCTCAGCTGGACGAGTCCTTCTGAATGTCCAACAAGTGCTAATGCGAGACGTTTCCCATCATGCTTTTAAGTTTGAATTCCACCCAGAAGATGAAGCTAGTTAGCTTAGCTTGCAAGAGCACTGAGTCCTCTGCAGCTCTCAGTCAGTGTTACAGAGAGGAGGTTAGCTCGTGTTAGCGGTCTCTTCTTCATGGGTCCGGTGGTGGTGACGACAAACAGAGGGCTGAAGTGAATCTTGTTGTTTCTGGGTACAAGATTTGCATTTCCGTTGTTACTTGTTTTTGGTTTCTGTTGATTCTCCTGTGACAGAGGTGTTATTATAATTTAACTGTAAGGTTTAAAGACTGTGAACACCAACACAGCAACATCCACCTCAGCTGTGTTTGGGTGGAGGTAGAAACCCAACACCTGCACACAGAGCTCTTTGTTTGCTTACATGAGGAAGAATTAAATTCACACTAAATTTAACTTTTCAAACTGTCCTTCAGCTGCACAGGAGACGTCGTTATCTCTCTCTCACAGCTCTCCACAGGCCTCGCTCGACCAGTCAAGCAGTAAGTGTCAGTTGCAGTGTTTGGGCGGAGCTGCTGATAGTGTTCACCGTCAGTTTGATTGGGTTTAATGAGCTTATCAGTCGAGCTGCCGCGTAGACCATGAACACTCCCTCTGGGAGCTCTGCAGTGTTGTTCTGTCGCACCGAATCGTCCATTTTGACAGAACACAGCACAGCATGGTGTCCAACAGAGAGCTGCAGGATTCATCACAGCCACAAAAGGAAGAGTTGGACAAAACAAACGACATCCTAGAGATTTAACTCTGTGTGTCCTGAGGGTGGCGCTACAGGAAAGGTCACGTGTCTGAGCTGGAATGTGCTCAGGACATTTTATCAGTCAATCATCATACATTCATGAGGAACCTTTCATAAGATTTAGTGCAGCTCAAAGTCCTTTTTCAAATGACTGAGCAGCAAATAAAAGAGAAACCATCGACGCAGTGAAGCACCAGGAGATTCATGTGCAGTGTGATGTAAATACAAGACTGAATATGTAAAATAAAAGATATATTAAAGTTGAGTACATGTGAACAAAAAATCAAACACAATTAAAGGGCACAGTTTAGCGTAGCTT
>JBBMOE010000001.1:46412-48912 GCA_037975065.1 Chaetodon trifasciatus | reverse complement strand
TGTAACCAGTAAAACCAGTAAACAGCTTTAATGTTTGATGCAGGTCTCCTAATTCTGTCCACTCGTTCACACTGAGGTCCTTTGTGTCTTTATCTGGTCAGTTTAATGTTTTCTGTCTTAAACAGTAAAACTGAGGAAAACACTGTGTGTGTGCGTGTGTGTGTTTGTGTGTGTGTGTGTGTGTGTGTGTGTGTGTGTGTGTGTGTGTGTGTGTGTGTGTGTGCGTGCTCTCAGATGTCCAGACCAATGGCGCAGCAGTGATGATGACGAGTGAATCTGAAACTGCTGAAGGTATTTTGTCTTTTCATCCTTTGATCAGAAGAAATCATTTTATTTTACTACATCAGAAACTACATTTCCCATGATGCTCGATCCCCACTGTTCTGTGTGTGTGTGTGTGTGTGTGTGTGGTGAAATCCTGAAGAGGAAAACTCTGTCTCGTTCATTCCATGGAGGAGCCACCTGGAGGCGCCACCGAGCCAAGGTCTGTGCTGAGTGACACTTCAGCGACACGATGACATCACGCGTGATCAAAGCTGAACGTGTTTGTCGAGTCATTGATCATAATCAATAAATAAGCTGGAGCAGCGTTTTTCGCTGTTTCCTGGCCATCAGGCAGTGTTAGCTGACCTGAACGCAGCCTCAGGTGTGACTGATGAGAGCGGAGCGTTTTCAGAAGAGATGGAGTGAAACAGAAAGAAAACGCTTTAACAGAAGATGATTCTCTCGTTTCTCTGCTCAGATCTGAACAGCTACGTCCTTCCAGACTCCAACCACATCTACCACGTCATCGGAGGAGGGCCGAGCAGCGGCGGCGGCGACGCTGACGTGTCATCAGCTTCGACCAATCACGAGCCAGAGGTGGGGCACCGCGCGCTCTCTGCAGCGACAGAGGATTCGAACGACAACGACAGCAACTCAATGTACACACAAATCAGCAAGAAGGAGAGACTGACCACGCCCCCTGCTCATACACCTGAGGAGGTACAGGAGGAGGAGGAGGAGGAGGAGGAGGAGGAGCCACCGCCACTGCCTGACAGGAGGACACAGCTGGAGGGATGATGATGATGATGAAGGACATGGGACAAAGTATGACGGGATGTTACAAAGGAAGAAAGAAGGACGTCCACACAGATGTCTCCTCAACATTTCACCCATAAATCACATCCTACAGAAGCATATTGATCGTTTTCCAATCGTTCGCTCAGTTATTGATTGATTTCCCTGCTTTGACGCTCTCTGCAGCCAACCTGACGTCTCCTTGGTGACGTGTTTCATAGCATTTATACTTTATTTTCTGGACATGTCTGTTGTCATCAGCTCTGCGGAGACTAAACTCTGTCCTGATGTTTGACGGACACGTCAGCAGAAAAGCTGTCAAACCTCTGAGGAGCACGAATCGTCTCACTGAGCGTCATGACAGCCTGATTTCAGATTTTAGAGTGTTTGTCATGGGACATTTTGTCCTGATGGCGGCGCTAGAGGAAAGGGAAATGTGTCCCTGAGGCTCTCACCAGGTGATGGAAAGGACACATGCTGCGATCTTCCTCTTCAGCTGATGGACAGATGCTTCATGTCCTCCTCTGTGATGGAGACTGTCTGTGGACTGTGGACGTGTCTTCAAGCTGTTTCAACCTGCTCGTGTCCTTTAGACCAGCGTTCAGCTCCGCCATGGACACGAAGCCAGAGGAGCGTCTGTTTGACTGTTATTCACTGGACGAAGCACCAAGAAAGGAAGCCTTCTGATTGGTCAGGTCGGAATGGGTCGGCCCAATCACAGCTCCTCAGTAACTGGTTTCTACCCGCCTCCCCCTGCTGTCGCCTCCTGCCTCCTGTCTGTGTGGAAACCAGGTCTCTGAGCCTGTTCACACCTGGAGAGCCGATCACACGAGGACATGCAGCTCTGAGTAGCATCGGTTCACACCTGTCGTTACATCACGTGCACCTCGAGTGACCACCTGTGAATAAACATGGCCGTTTGTTATTGGCCAACAGCGTAGCTGTGTCCCAATTCAGCGGCTGCATCCTCCGGAGGATGGATTTGAAGGCCGATTACGTCACTACTATGCGCGAAGGCTGTCCCAATTCGTCCAAATTCGAAGGCTCCTCCAAATGCAGCCGACAAATGCGTCCTTCTTTTCCCTGTGTTTGGAGGATGCATCGCTACTATCCTTCGCGGCCTCCCATATCCCAAGATGCTTTGGGCATCGATTGTTTTTTTTTAAACAATAGCGACCAGCAGCACCGGCACCAGCAGCGGTGCAGAATACACATAAATGTAATGGAAATAACAGGTTTTTGTTTAACGCCAGGAGCTCAAATGGCCTTAAAACCCCTAAATGGCTGTTAAAATACGTAACGTTAATAACGATAACACGTAGCCACCGGAGTGTAGAGCCAGCTATGTGTTGTAGCTTAAGGCTAACCTGCTGATATGAGGAACTTATTAAACCTTATTAAACCTTCACTTCACTTGTTATGTTTCCGTCGTCTGTCTGTT
>JBBMOE010000001.1:36412-43912 GCA_037975065.1 Chaetodon trifasciatus | reverse complement strand
GCTCGTTAATCACTAATCAGGATTAAACAGCAGCTCAGATGGAGGAATCACTGCAGCAGCAGAAATCTGTGAGGGCCCACAAGACATCTTCATCACCAAGACCACACACAGCAGAGAGACACGCTGAGGGACACTTCACCGACACACCAGGGCTGTCTCTACTTTATTTAGCTGATAATCTCACATACTTTCACCTAAGTAAGATTCTGAATGCAGGACTTGAACTTGAGTGTCCTGACAGACTTCCTGCTGGACTGAAGCTCACGGAGCTCAGACCTCCATCCAGGCTGCACCATCACCTCCTTTTAATGAGGTGGAAAAGGTTTGAAGCTGCATCTGGATCAGCATCTATTTTAAAGTGGCAAACATGGTGCTCAGAGGACAGAATATTTCCTTACTGAGCCCCTAAAGCGCTTCATTTTCCAGACCATATTCTGAATATTACCAGTTATCAGTGACAGTAATGGCATCAGGAGTAGAAGGACAACAGGACATGGAGAACAGTGAGACAGTGATATTATATCACATAAAACACAACAGAAGACAGCGTTCCTGTCTCTGGTCTCACTGGTTTTTCCCTCTTTTGAACATGTTAGATCTAAAATGGTGACGAGTGTTAAGTTTGACTTCATTAAATAATAGAGAATAAACAGAGACACGGACAGACTGCGGCGCTCTGGACACACGCAGCCGTACGAGCGGACAGCTCATAATCTAATGATCCGCAGAGTAACGAGGACGTGAAGTCACCACGTCTCACCTCAGAGACACGACTGAACGAGAGTCCTCACAGACGGCTGGGGGACGCTTTGTCCTCCAGTTCATCAGAGCCCAGCACAGACGCACATACGAGCTTTTCACTGGACAGGAAGACAAATGTAGAGCAGTAAAAGTACAACATTTGCCTCTGAGGTGTAGTGAAACACTGCAAATATTCAAGTAAAGTACACATACCTCAAATCAGTACTTTAGTACAACACTTGAGTAAAAGTACTAAGTTACATTCATCACTGACTGAATTATAATTATATTTTCCTTAAACTTAGTTTTCTTTATGATTCACTTCATTATTTGAAGTTTGGTTTGTTGTTGTTGTTGTTGTTGTTGTTGTTACTGTACTGTGTATCTGTGTAGTATCATGTCAAACAGAAACACACTCGTCACTGTACGCACGTAGCCCACGAGCGCGAGGCGGCAGCACGCTGCTGCTACGTGCAGCTCCGCACACACACACACACACACACACACACACACACACACACACACACACACACACACACACACACACACACAGGGAGGCGGGGACAGACAGTAGATTCGAAGCAGGTTATATAACCAGAGAGACTGACCCCGCCCACAGGCTGCTCACTGTACTACACACAGTACTGCACACTGTACTGCACACTGTAGTACACACAGTACTACACAATGTACTGCACACTGTACAACACACAGTGCCGCACAGTAACACTACATGCAGTAATACTATGAAATATCTCACTGCTGCACAATGAAAAACTGCTGAAAAATACTATAAAACTGTGGTAATACTGTGGTTTTCTAGTATTTCTACACACAGACCTGCAGTAAAAATACAGCTGCAGACCACAGAAATACAGTATGGAAGTACTACTGGAATATTCCAGAAGTATTATGGGAGTGTTGCAGGAGTATTTCAGGAGTACTACTGCAGTACTGCAGGAATGTGGAGTGTAGTACTCTCTGGCCGAGTGTCAGTTGTTCAGCGTGTTCAAGTGGAGAAAAGTCAGTAAACAACAGACCTCAGTGGGGTGTGTTCCTGCACGGCCGAGCTCCACCAATCAGCTTCCAGCTTGTCCCCACGTGGTTCTCTTGTTTACTACGAGGCTGGAGAGCTGCCGTGGGGGCTGCTGGGAAATCCTGGAGCGGATCAGCGGCCGCAGGATTCCCTGCAGAGCACGAGGAGATCACTGACGTGTTTCTGTGAGGAAATGAAGGAGGAAATGACGTCAGCACGTCGATGATGGCGTTATTTAACAACATTAAAATTAATTTATTCATGTTTTCATGTGCAGACATGAAGAATATTATAAGATATTACAATGAATCAGTTTAGTTTTATTGATCCATGATGATTGACAGTGATCTGAAAACAAAACTCCTTCAGAATAAAAGTTTTTATTTTCTCTTTGTACTCACTGAACGACATCATGGCTAATAAGACGTGTAGTGAAGTACTTCAACGTGTACTTCATGATATCGATGTGCAGTGATGAGTTTAAATAAGATGTGTTAAATAAGTGACCATGATGATGTCATCGGGGTCGTCAGGGCTTGATGCAGCTGCATTATGGGAAATGCCGGGTTCAGGTATGAAATTCTAATAATCTTATCAGTCTAAAATCAGTCCTGAAAAGTGTCTCAAAGTGTCTTCGTCATGTTACACATCAGCCAATCAGAAAGGAGAACGCTCCCCGTCCTGCTGCCTGCAGCCTGTACGGTCATAAACTCCCTTCCAGATGTGCCAGGTAATCCAGTCCAGGTGTTGCGTGAGTCTCCGCCCTCCTGATGGTGTTCAGCCTGGCTGCAGCGCTCGTGCTCACACACACACACACTCACACACACACACTGAGCCCTCATTGAGCAGCAGAGAACACCTGGAGCTGAGGTGCAGTTGTTTTTGTGTTGGAGCTCGTGAGGCTGCAGGTAGGTGACAGCTGACGTGTGTTTTCTTCTTCTTCGCTGTTTGACTGTTGGCTGCTGAGTTCAGTGTGACTGAATGAAGTTCACGAAGACAACGTGCTGCTGTCTGTCCTCCACCTCTGTCTCGCTGCACTTTGTCTGTCCAGCGCAGTGATCAGTGGCTGATGGTGCGCGAGAGAAAAGTTTGGATGGTGTGTGTGAAGCGTGGATGTGGTTCAGGCTCAGACAGTGTGAGGAGTGTGTGAAGTGAAGACGGACACTCAGGTTCACAGTGAAAGACTGAGGACAGAGGAGCCGAGGACAGAAAGGACGCCTTCAGCCTGTTTTTGTCTTCATTGAGACTCTTATTGTGGAGGGTGTGAACTCGGCACTGAAGGAATCTGATTGGTTCAGAGCTCAGCGCTGCAGACACAGAGGGGTGCGTTTGTACAGTGTGTGTGTGTGTGTGTGTGTGTGCGCACAGAATGTGTTTTTGTGCTGCTTTGTTGTGTGTTTTTGTGTAAAATGACCCTAAAGGTCAAACTGACCCACAAACAGCAGAAGGTGAATCTTCAAGCTGCAGCGAGCTGAAATGTTTGGTCCATCATGTCCTCCATGTTGGTGTGGACACTTTGTCTCCTGACAGTGAGACTGAAGCAGCTCCATGAAGATGCTCCTCACTGAGCTGCAGCTCCATCAGCACCCGTCGACTGATCGATCCGAATGGATGGACTGGCGGGTGCTCTGATCAGAAAGTGATCGTCCTGTAACATTTCAGGAGAAAACACCAAACGTTGGATTCGATGCTTCTTTGTCGTGTCCATGATGAACTGAAGTGTCTGCTTTGATCAAAACAAGCATGAATCATATGTCCTCTGTTACACACAGAGGACAGTAACAGACAGGTGAGCTGTAATCACAGCCTGGACTGGATCAGCCAGACCTGATCACCACAGCAGTGCCGGACCTCTCCGCTGACCTGGAGTCAGTAAACCTGTGCAGCAGGTTAACGAACACGTGTCCACTCACTTTTGGCCACTCAGTGTGTGATTGCGCTGTGTTTGTGTCTGAACTCTGGTGACTCTGAAACACTGATTAATGGACAACCTTGAACGGGGCGTGGGGGGGTGAGGTGGGGGGGTCATCATGTTGCCACGGTGACACAGTTCATAATGAAGGTGATGTAATGAGCGTCGGTGTCAGCAGATGTAACGTGATAAAAACATTTAACAGTCGACGCCATCTGTTCATCTTAATCCTCTGCTCAGTTACTGTCTTAAAGCTGGTAATGAGTAACACACACACACACACACACACACACACACACACACACACGCACACACACGCCTCCATCACATCAGAGGACCTCACATACACTTCCATTCATTTCAGAATGACACAAAAATCCACCTTTTTTCATTTGGGAACGCCTTTTGTCCCCAACAAGTGACTGGTGTTTGGTCACGCACACGCACACACACACACACACACACGCACACGCACACACACACACACACACACACACACACACACACACACAGCCTGACTGTAAATGACACTGCTGCCTGTGAGTCACCGTGATTTCGCTCAGATCTGTGAAACAGAGAGCAGATCTTACCGTCAGCAGTTAATCCAGCTGAGCGTTTCCCAGCAGCCTCTGCTCAGGTCACGTTTGAAATGTGTCTCATGTAGTGAGCGTCAAAACTCGCCTTTTAAAGAGAATAAAGCCTTCAGTGTCTCCACAGGGAGCTTTGTGGGTCTGATAAATGTCCTCGAGCACCCGTCAACACGGGGATCTGAGAATAAGGGACCGTCCCACCACCGTCCACATCCCCCTTACAGTAAGAAAGGGGACAGACAGGGAGTCCTGACATCACCACGAGGAAACCACCAAACTATCAGAGCAACAAGGACTGATTTAACTTCTCCCTCCAGTCAGGTGGTCAGACACTGAAACCTGAGCGACGTGTTTCACAAGAATCAGGACTTTAACTGAGGATGCTCCTCAGTGAGTTCAGGTCAGCCTCCTCCTGACTGATGACACACCTGTACACGCTGACTCTTCCTCTTCTTCGTGTTCTTTTATTGGCGACGCTGTTTGAGTGATGGCTGGATGTTACAGCTAATGTCCTCCATGCTGCCACCAGAGGGAAAACTGGAGGACAGAGGGCGAGAAAATATTTGAGAATCCTGCGAAAAACTGGAGGGTTGACAGGTGTGACTCATGTGATGTCACTTGAGTCAACGTCAGCTGAAGTTTGAAACGGAGACAAACAGTTTGGAGTCAGAGGGACGTGAGCTGAGCAGATGTCTGCAGCTGCTGCAGGACAGAGGCTACGTTGCTGCTGCCTGTGTAACACACACCAACCTCCCACCCAGCTGCTGGCGGCTGGGTGGCGTTGTGGGTAACGTAGGCGTCAGGTGTGGCGTGTGTCCATCGGGAGTCAGACGTTGTTGTAAGAGTGGAATGATCAGTGGACGAGTCTCACTCTGGACTGACTTGGTTTCATCAGCCTTCAGACATCTGTTGGCGTCGCTGCTCTGGACGGACGGACGGACGGACGGACGGACAGACAGACAGACAGACAGACAGACGGACTAAACTGAAGCGTTTGTGTTTCTGTGTTTCAGACTCTTTCATACAGGCAGACAGACATGTTGCCAAAGACGCGTCTGGGGAAGCGCTCTCCTCTCGGGGCCTTGGTGAGTTCTGCCTGTCCAGGGATACAAACCAGCCCGGAGACGGGTGAGAACGGCGTCACCATGGCAACAGCAGCAGGACAACAGACCAGAGTCAAAGGTCATCCTGGGCTGAAGGTGAGCGTGCTGTCAAAGCTTGTCAGTGTTTTCATTTTTCTGTCCAGTCCAGCAGACACACGGACAGAAAGTCCCAGTTTCAGGTTTCACTTCTTCACAGAGCCGTGACAGGAAGCCCCGGCATGTCTGCCTGACTGACAGGTGTCTCAGCCTATCACAGTGAGCCGTGGCTCTTCTCTCTCTCAGGTGTATTTTCAGTGTGGAGGAGCAGGTGAACCATCAGGTGCGGCGGATCAGCTTGACCTCATGCAGAGTGACGTCAGCTCTTCATCTCATCCCTCCTCCTCCTCCTCCTGCAGCAGATCTGTCTCCTCCTGCATCGACGTCCCCAGAAGGTCAGACGTCCTCTGAGTCCTCTGAGTCCTCTGCGTCAGTCTCCACATGTCTCTTCATGTCTGCCAGTCAATAACCTGTGTGTCCTCTCGTCCTGCAGCCAGAGGAGTCCAGAGGAGGTGGACATGGACGAGCTGATGGCAGCCATGGTCCTCAGCAGTTTGTCCTGCAGCCCCCTGCTGCACAGCCCCGCCCACCCAGACACAGCAGGTACAGCAGCACTAAACAACAACAAACGATACAAACAACAAGAAGACTGCAAATAACAACAAAACTGAAGCTGACAAAGAATAAAAACAATGTTAAACAACAAGCAACTGCAGCAAACAACAACAATAACGCTAACAAATAAACACAACAGATCACAACAACAACAAAAAAATACAAGAAAAGACTGCAATCAAAAACAACAACTACAGTAAAACAGCAGTTATAAGAGCAGCAGTCAGCCGGTGTTACTCCAGCGTGGTCTGTAAGTCAGCAGGCTAGCGTTAGCTTAGCATCAGTGTATATGTCAGCTAACAGCAGATGTCAGAGGAGAAATATCAAAGATGTGAAACTAAAATTACTCTTGTTTTTTTTTCTTACTCACTGTTCTTTAAACACTCCGCAGAGGCAGGTGTGTACAGCACCATCTAGTGGTTACTGCAGTATTAGCAGTAACAGTAGTAATGCTGTAGTAGTAGTAGTGATTGTAGTGACACGAGGCTCCAGGAGGGAAACCAGTGACTTTTAGTCCTCAGACTGGTTTTTGTTGAGCTGGGATGTGGCTGAGTTTTAAGTTTAGGCTGTTTGTTTGGCTGGTTGTGTTTCAGCTCCTCTGATGGACTGCGGAGGCGGCGAGCTGTCTGACGGCGGCAGCAGCGGCTACTGGAGCGTGGGTCACGCCAACGGAAGCCCAGCTCCCTCTCCACCAATCGCAGAGCCCGCCATGAGACCGACCACGCCCCCTGACGAAGGGCTGGACATGGAGCTGGAGCAGGTGCTGTTCGACGAGCCGGCGCCACGGAAACGCAGGGTGAGCAGGTTTTTACGGGTTTCAGGACAAATTAAAGACGCCACAGCCGCCGGCCGGCACTGACGCTGTTTCCTCCTGCAGAACTCAGTGAAGGCGGCCTACAGGTGTCTGTGGCCCAGCTGTGGAAAGGTGCTCACGTCAGTGGTGGGAATAAAACGACACATCCGGACGACACACCTGTGGTAAGACTCACCTGACAGACACAGAGCGTCTCTCTCTGGAAGCTTAACTCTGACAGGAAGACTTCAAAAAGAAGGATTAAAGATTAAAAACATGAAATTTATTTTTGTTTGTTTGTTTCATATTTTGGTTGATTTAACTTTGATGGATATTTCATCAGATATTTTATAGATCAATCGATCGATAATGACGGTGATTCGCAGCCTCAGCTGGTTTCTTCACGTCTCCATGTTTTCGTTCTCGTGGCAGAAATGAATTCATCTTCAGTCCTTTGAAAAGCTGCTTCCAGGTCAGATTTATGTTCTTAGCTCTGATCAGACCTTTGACCTTTGACCTTTGACCTCTCACAGCCGCGGCGGCGAGCACGAGCGCTGTTCCCGCAGCGAGGAGGATTTTTACTACACTGAAGTTAACCAATGGGACCAGCCTCAGTCTCCTTCACTTCCTCTCCTCTGTGGCCCCGCCCCCGCCTCCCCCACCTCCTCCTCCCC
>JBBMOE010000001.1:0-26435 GCA_037975065.1 Chaetodon trifasciatus | reverse complement strand
AATAATAATAATAATAATAATAATAATAATAAACCCCTATGTAAGAAATTTCAAGTATGTAAAATCTTAACCTGTCAAGTAAAAGTTAAGGGTACCACAAAAATGTACTTAAGGACTGCAGTATCTGAGTCAAAGTTCATCCCACCACTGTAAATATCAATGATAATGTTATTAAGAAAAGAAAAATCAAAAGGGGAATGTAAATCTACATTTTTCTTTTGTCATCTTTTTTATTTGTTTGTTGTTTAAAAATCTGTCTTTTTATTTTTTATATTCTTCAGATCATTTCTGTGTCACCTTCTGTCTCCTTGCCGTTATGTTGTATGTTCTTTCTTTCTTTGGCTTGAATCGTTCTACCTGTTTGTATTTTCAGGTGATCTCTTGAAGGTATAAAGATTTAAGAAGCAAGAAGCAGACCTGAAGCAATGTTGTTGCTTTATTGTGAAATGTCTCCTTTGACGTTTTTAACCATACAATAGTTTTAGTTTCACTTTTAGTCATTCTCATAATGCTAAACTTAAATTCAATAATATTACTTTTGTTCAACAATATTATGGTAGCACGAATTTAATTTGATTTAAATTTCTGTTTTTATTTTGAAGGTGATGTCCTCCTTTTCCTCTTTTGATTCTCGCTAGCTTGATAGAGACCACGGAAGGTGAGAAGGACCAAACATTTTCAAATCATGTCGCTGATGTTTCTTTTACTGTGTTTTTGTTGTATTTTAGTGATGTATCAGAAAGATTTAACCTTATTTTTATTCATGTTTCACCCATTTTATTTATTTTATTATGTAATCACTGCCTTTGTTAATGGAATCATTGACTTTAACTTTATTTTTCATTAACTTAACTCACATGAATTTAGCAAAAAAAGTAAACATAATTTTTCTTTGCTCAGTGATAGTTTCGAGGTTGAGCATTAACCTGTAATTCACTGATTGTTGCTCTCTATTTAATCTGATTCTATTCACCTGATGAAAAGACTTTGGATGACTGAAATAATTTAGTTCCACTAGATGGCAGCAAAACCTCAAACAGTAAAAAATAAAACCTCTTAATTCCTGCTTTTTAAAGCTCTTCTCAGCTCGTCACTGGTGCTTCAGGCAGAGGAAGCTCACATGTTTCTTTCCAGTAATTTTTAGGTTTGATTTTAGGATCTCAGTGATCACCTTGACGGCTCTTTGTTCTGGTTTCAACACTGAGGAAACTTATGGGGATTTAGAAAGAGACATACTCCTGCTCATATAATATTACTACTTTTATATCAGTCTGTATGTATAGTGCCTACAGCAGCGTTTGCAGTTTGTCTGTCATACATGTTCGTTCAAAACACCCGTGCTGCTCAGTTTATACGTCACTGTGTGTCTTCAGTCACACTCTGTCTGTCAGCACTGACGGTCCACGCAGGATGAAGACAACACGATCTGGACTTCAGAGTCCATCCAGAGATTTGAGACTCTGGATTTTGAATCTCTCCACTGGAAATGACCTCAAATGAAAGAAAAACCCATCCTGAACAAACATGAACATTTAAAGGGTCAGCTTTACTGTCATTATACGACCCATGACTGCAAAATGAAAAGCAGCTGCAGCTTCATCCAGAGCACACAGAAAAGACGCCTGGACAAATATAAAAATACAAAAATAACATGTTTTACATGAGAATAAAACCATTAAATACAACAAAGTGTTTCAAATGTGTACTGAAGGAAGAAACAAAAACAAAAGTCAATTATATTTAGAAGGAAGATTTTAGAGTGCACACACATCCTGCTGGTCCTGTATTTACACACACACACACACACACACACACACACACACACACACTTAGGTGTATATGTGTACATATACATGCATGGAAAAATGTGAAGTGCAGTCTGTGTGAAGGCTCAAACGGCCTCAGACTTCCTCTCAGACTGCAGCTCGAGCAGCTCGGCGGCGGCGGCTGCTGCTGTAAGCGCTCCTGTGTGATGGATGTTAGCGCTGAGCGTTGTGAACGGCTGTTTGCTAATGAACAGATCTGTTTAGCCAGCCGCTCCGCTGACCTCTGACCCCGCTCAGTCTTCACGCTGAAGGAAAATAAAGCACAGCGGCGCTCGGTAAATATGAAGACAGAAAACTCAATTATTGGGAAGGAGTGTTGGCTCAACATAAAGTGAAATGATTAAAAATGATGCAGGATTTCAGCCTCGGAGGGAAAATAGACTGATATGTGTTTGAGTGTTTCAGATCTTCAGTCAGCGTGAGAGCAGGACTGATGAAGGTTCACCAAACAGGACACTTTGCAGCAGGTGAACACCTTTGCACCTGATGAACGTCAGTCCAACAGCTCCATGCCCACAGAAACATGCTGAGAGGACGGGTCACACTGGGACAGACAGAGTGAGGGGACAGGTCACACTGGGACAGAGATTATTGATCAGCTTGTCAGAGTCAGTCAGATCAGAGGAGAGGCGGAGCCATGGTGACATCACTGACAGCACCTGAATGGTTTTTGTCCACCTGAAGGGAATCAAAGCGTTTCCCATCAGTCTGTGGGGTAGTGACCTCTGACCGGTCGGGTGGTACATCAGTAAATATCTGTCTGTCAGACTGTGGCTTCATTGTTTCCAGCCGCTGTGATCGATGAAGCTCGACGACACAAACCTTCGTTTCACTGCCTCAGTTTTATTAACAGGGATGTTTTTGTATTTTTTGTCTGTCTCACAGGAGGTGAAGCATCGTGTTGAGTCTTTGTCTTTGTCCTGTGATGAGCTTCAAAGAGCAGAAAGAGAAAATACAGTCATCATATGGTCATGAAATGCTTTACAGGAAAAAAAAACTAAATGAGCCAATGAAAACTACAAACATGAGACAGTGAGACTGTCCATATTGGACAGTTTTACACATAATGATTCACATTCAGTACCCATACAGAAAGGAGTGCATCATTTCAGTGTCCCAGCGCGTCGAAAGTTAAAATCAAATACATTAGAACACAAAATACTAGAATAAATGGAAAAATTTTACACAAGAATTTATTATATTTGTCCACATCAATATCTATCCATGAAATCTAATCTTTTGGGCTGTCTATATTCATATTTAAGATGTCTGTACTTATATTTTGCCTATGTATCTTAATATTGAGGAATTTTCTATATTTATCACTTAAAACAGCGAGTCATACTATTATAACACTGCATCCCATAATATGAGCTGATTGAAAATGTCAATATCAGGTGTTCAGAATTTCATTGGCTATTCAAAGCGTCGGTCATGTACAAGACTGGTTGCGATAAACACAGACTGTTATTGGCTCCTCTGGTTGCTATGTTTCATATGACAGCTCGTGATTGGTCAAGCGAGGTATCATTTGAAACCCGACCCTCCTCAGAGTAACCGGAGGCAAAATGGCGCGAATTTGTTTGTGTTTCCGGAAGTTGTAACGCGAAAAACAGCGGACAAACGGAAGACGATAGCCTGCTAATTTGAAAGGAGAAAACATCTTTCTGTGGATTATTTGCATGTTTTGGACTAAATATCTTCACTGCAGTGGATCTTCTGGACCTTTGTGGATGTTTCAGGACGTTTTTTGAGTTTTATCGATCTGTGGATCAATGAGAGACGTCAGTGGTGAGTTGCCTCGCTTTTAAAAGCGTTTGTTTGCCAGTGCTGTTGGCGTTTATTGTGTCTTCTCTTGTGATAGTATCTTGAAATGGTTTGAATCGATCGATTCACATGAATTTTGGCGGTGTTTAATATGAATATAACCGTGAACGTGGCCTTTGTGGAAGCAGACAGCAGGGGGCGGGCTGTTGGATCAATATGGCGCTTCTAGCTTTTAAGCTAACGGCAGCTAATGAGAAGTGTAAGAGAGGAGAAAGCTGCCAGGAGCAAATAAATCACCTCAAAATCAACCCAGAAATATTTTCCTCATTATTATTTTAAGTGAAGAAGCTGCATATTCTTGGCAGATTATTCAAGTGATAAATAAATCTATGTTCATATCCATTATTAATTTCGGTCATAATATAATATGTCTTAGACTTACTGGAATATTCATCACATTACTGTGAAACGTCAGGAGAAGAAAGACAGATGGAAATGCTGGAATACTTCAGATGTATATTTGTATTTCAGAAAGTGTCCCCCGATAACAGCTGTGAGGAGGATTTTTATTAGAAGATATTTTTCATGTAGTTTTTATCACATCTGCTCTGTAACCATAGGGCAGGCTTTAAATGTGATGCCAGAAAACTCTTCAGTAAAGATATTTAGGCTCTTTTTTCAAATGTTTGGTGTTACACCAAAGATGTATTTAACAACAAGTGCACAGAAACATACTTTAGATCCATCATAGGTTAGAAAAATGGCCGACGTGTCCTGATGGAAGAACGAACAGTTGACGGTTTAATTGTGGAGTATTTGTCAGCTGTCAGTGTGAGGAGGTTCAACAGCTGATTAATAAGAGGCTCCGTCTCTCCCTGTTATGATAATGAGCTCATTCAATATGCAGATTCAGTCCTCAGAGGCCTCACGCTATTAATTGTTCTCATTGACTCGAGTAATTATTTGTTTGCAGATTTAATTTGGAGATTTGGAAAGTGTTGATGCCACATGATTTGTGTGAGCCGCGCGTGTGTAAATCACGTTATGTAATCCAGACCTGCCGCAGCTGATCATGTGACCAGCAATCATTTCTGAGATATAATAATTGTAGTGCAGTGTAATCTGACAGTGACAGCTGAGTGTGAAGTCAAAGAGCCGTCTGAAAGCATGCGTATGTGGAATTTAAATGGTAACGCACCTTAATTAAAGCTGTGAGCGATCAGGACAATGACAACAAGATGTGTTTCTTACATTAAAACACACCCATAAGTTCACTAACAGCACGAGTTTGTCGACACTGGAACGTTTCAGCTGTCCGTGTCACAGAAAAACAGATTTGCTTCAGCTTTAATCAACTTTCTGCAGCATGATGGAGGTGGACCTGCTCAGGTGTCTTCAGGGGACGTCTGCTGTGCTGTTTCTGGACTTGATTCATGTGTATTAAAATGATCCAGGTGAGTTGAATCAACCAGTCGCCTTGTTTGACACACGTGTCCACATGACATGTAGTGATGGAAGCAGTATTCAGATCCTTTACTTCACTTTACTGTGGAAATACTCCACAGCAAGTAAAAGTCCTGCATTCAAACCCTTACTGAAGTAAAAGTATGTAAGTAATATCAGCAAAATGAAGCCGTGAAAAGGTAAAAGTACTCCTGTATGAGTGAAGTGCTGCTGTCAGTGTGTCTGTGGATTCATGCTCCTGCTGCATTCATGTGTTCATTCATGCTCCTGCTGCATTCATGTGTTCATTCATGTGTTCATTCATGTTCTTATTCATGTTCTTGCTGCGTTCATGTGTTCATTTATGTGTTCATTCATGTGTTCATTCATGTTCTTGCTGCGTTCATGTGTTCATTTATGTGTTCATTCATGTGTTCATTCATGTGTTCATTCATGTGTTCGTTCATGTGTTCATCCATGTTCCTGCTGTAGATGTTTCAGCTCAGTGAACTCCTTTATCTCCTGTTGCTGCTTTAATCTTCATCAATGCTTCAGATTGTAGAAGATCATCACATGTTTGCAGCGCAGCGTCCTGTGAGAACCTCGTATCTCAGACAAACAGGCTGTTTTCAGCTTTGTGACGATGATTTTCAGCTGATCCAAGAGGCTTTTAAAGAGTTTACTGAGCTGAAGAAGACATGAAGGAACTCTTCATCCTTCAGCTCAGCACAAACATTCAACATCAGCACATCTGGAGATACAAGCTTTTCACTGGACAGGAAGGAATATGAAAAGTAACTAGTAACTAAAGCTGTCAGACAGATGTAATGGAGTAGAAAGGGCCATATTTGTATTTTGTTTCAGCGCGGGCTGTGATTGGTTAATCAGGTTCTGCGTCATCAACAAGCAGCACAACATCAGCATTATTTTTACTGCAGCTCGTTGTGACTCGTCTCAAAACCTGCTTAACGTGTAAAAATGACTAATTGAGTCCTGAATATTCAGAGAATGTGATTGTCTGAACGGTGTTTACGCTCATATTTCCTCAGAAGAAGACAAACAGTCTGGAGTCTGTGCAGTTTTGGTGGATTACTCCTTTAATCCTGCAGCTCTGTGATCTCGCTGAACAAACAGTGGCGCTCTAATTAGTGGCATTAGTGTTAATTAGCTGACAGTAATCTGAAGTTAGACACAGGCCTTTTCTCCGTAAATACATTTTTTTTGATGATTGATATGTTGATTGATCCTCTTCAGTTGTTTAATTGGAGCTGAAATGACCTGTGAATTGAACCTGTGAATCTAGCGCCTCCATCAGGACAGTCACAGTATTTTGTTACTGTTCAATTTGTATTATCGTGGTTTTGTTTCTCATCACAATCATATTTTTTTACATTGTCCTGAAGATTTCAGGACAAACACAAGACATTTTTTTACAGTGGACACAAGGGGTGTGTGTGTGTGTGCGTGTGTGTGTGTGTGTGTGTGTGTGTGTGTGTGTGTGTGTCTGAGTGTGTGTGTGTGTGTGTGTGCGTGCGTGCGTGTGTGTGTGTGTCCATCCATCATGTTTTTATGTTTTAACTCTCCCAAGGTCGCTCAGCTGCAATTTAATTATGTCTCAGCTCTTATTAACTGGCACATTTTTAAAAGCTCAATTGTGGTAATTAATTTTTTTGGACAGTTATCCCATGGGACACACACACACACACACACACACACACACACACACACAGTGGGTCACTGCTGGTCAGCTGACTGAAAGTTATCGTGCTGAATGTTTGTATCAGTGAAGCCTCTCCAACATGTGTGCTCAGAGGTCAGAGGTCAGAGGAGTGACGCTCAGTTCTGTTTTCGACCCTTTAAGCTTCAAATGTCTTCTCTCTGTCAGAGCTCGTCTTTTTTATGAGGTCATTTGCTGTTAATGAGGCTCTGGATGGAGGAGAAACGTCTTTTCAGAATAATATTTATTCACAAACAGATTTTTAGCCTTGAGGAGGGTCATGTGTTTCTCTTAAAGACGACGAGAGCTGCAATCAACAGACAATCATGTGGACTGCTAATAATAATGTGAGGAAAACAACAAACACAGAGTCATCTGTCATTAACGCAGGCATTTGATTGGCCAGCTGGATGACGTCACGCCAGATTGATCAGGTTGATCAGATTGATCAGGTTGATCAGGTTGAGTTTCTCTGCTGGATCTCTGCTGACACTGAACTGACCTGAGTGCTGCGTGTGTGTGTGTGTGTGTGTGTGTGATGCTTTCATGTCACAGAGAGGAACAGAAGAAGTCATGAAGTCAGATTTTCACATGAAGCAGCACAAACCATCGTGTGTGTTTGTCTTTCAGGCTTCACTCTGACATGATGAATGAGTGAATTCTCTCCACACGCTGACTGTATTTCTTTCTTGTCTGAGTTGTGGTCGCCTAACAAACCGCAGCAAATTACATATTAACTTTCTTTTACGCTACGCTCGGCTTTTGTCTCCATAATGACGTCGACGCCGCCGCACAGTCAAATGTGCCGTCTGAGAAAACTGGTGCTGGAAGTCATTTCTTCATACATGACACGAGTGACCTCCTCTCAAAGTATTTTATGAAGGTAATCAGACGCATCAATCACGGCGAGGCGGCGAGGCCTGTGTTAATCCTCTCTGTTCGCTCACAGTTTGGAGTTAAATGGCCCTAAAGACTAATGAAAGAGACGCTGAGCTTGATTCCCGCGGTCTGACGAATTAATCTCCTCTGTCACTGCTCAGTCAGTGTTGAACACATCCAATCATTATTCAGCTCAAAATCAAATCAGTTTCAACTTAGAATTTCATGAGAAGTCACCGAGCTGGAAGCAATAAGTTCAGCCAGTTTAAACAGTGAAGACGAACACAGAAACGTGTCCTCATGTCCCTTTAATCCGTCCATAACCCTTACTTCAGCAGAGACGTCCCTGCTGCAGCCACCACTGCGTTCACAGGATCCCTCCAGAACTACAAGTATTAGCAGTAAAAGTACCATGAGTGTTATTGTCACGTGGAAACCTCGTATTTGCACTCAATGAAACAGTTCAAGATCTGTTTTGTTGCTCTTCTGGAACTTTCAGTCACATCACATGATCTTCCTCAGCTGATGGAGTTCATGGAGACGTCTTCTGTGGACATTAAGGATCCTTTTCTTTTCCCTCTCCTGCCTTGGTTTCACCGTCAAGCTTAACGAACTGATCTGACGTGTGAAGTCTCTCAGCTTCACATCAGCTCGCCAGCAGTGTTTCCTGCCTCAGGAAGTCATTTTAAGTTGTTTGGTCAAAGCAGAAGAAACCAGCGCTGAATTAATTACTCTGAAGAATTCACGTGAGGCCTGTGCTTCTGTAACGTGGCGCAGGCTTTATGTTAACGTGTTACTCGCTGGTCCGGGGTCACTGGCTAACCTTTTCTTTGGAGGTCACGTGTGGAGTCAGTGGTGGTCACGAGTTGTTCCCGTCAGGACGGAGGTTCAGGGCCCACCCGTGCTCCACCTGAGAGGCTTCACAGCCTCTGCTCTGCTCACCACCTTTTGTTTGTGTTGTCGTGTTTGTCTGACAGTTTCAGTTACTTTGCAGATTACGATTTTAGATCTAAAAATGTTAAAGTTGAAGATGAACTGATTCTTGACCTTCTGCTGCTTAACTGTCACTAAATGTCCTCAAAGGTGTCTGACCTTTTTCCTGTTGCCGTGATGCGTGTCATCGATGACGTTGAAGGAACAGTGGAGTTATTTATTTTAAAAAACAAAGCGATGGTGGAACGAGTTGGCAGGATGACATTTCCTTTGAATTTAAAACCGCGTCATCAGCCAGCACCATCGTATGTGTCGCTGTTTGTCTGATGATGGCGGGATGGTGAATTTTGGCCTGACAGAACAGTTTCACGTTCATAAACCACGAAGACTTTGTCCAGTCTGCTTTCAGCTTGCCTGATTGTCTGACCTCTCACCTCCTGTTGATGTAAAGTTGTGACCATTCAGAGGCATTTTTCCTTAATCACACCTGTTGTCTCATCTCGTCTCATCTGAACACAAATGGGCAACATTTACACACTCATGTGTAAGCGTGGTTTTTATTTAAATGGTAAATATTATGGACAGTCAGGGTGTGATGATGGCGGCGGTGGCGGCGGCGGCCTCAGTCACGCCTGTCGTGTTGAGCGAGTGCTCTCATTGAACTGTGGGCTGCAGCAGACATGTCATCAGACTCAGAACATCTGTCTTCATCTAAAGCGGCGCAGAGAGACACCCGCTGAGACTCCAACACATCTGACGAACAGGAAACGTCTGATTGGTCAGGGAGTCACGAGAGACTGCAGCGCTGACTGCAGACAAACCGAAGGCTGCGGCGGAGGTCTGAAAAATACCTGTGCAGCACCTGCAGTACCCCAACCCGAACCCCGGCAGGAACACCTGATCTGAAAGCAGACCAGACACGAGAGCTGGCCACAGACACAGACTGTGTCTTTTCTGATTTCTGTTGTTAAACATGTTTCCATGACTTTGAATGAGGCTGTGTTTCTGGAACACAATGTGGATGTTCTGTCTGTGTTAGAAAGGATGAGCTGCAGTACCGCTGCTGTCCACTAGGACAACCTGACACACCATTCAGCTCAGTCACAGTGAAACATCATTACAGATGTCCTAAAGCAGTGAGACTAAACAGAAGACTAACAAGATGAATGTGTGTGTGTGTGTGTGTGTGTGTGTGTGTGTGTGAGAGATAGATGGATGGACAGACGGCTCTAAACGATCTGTTCACTAACAGGAGGAGACACGATAATCTGCTCGTTTGTTGGCTTAACTGGAACGTCGATACTGTATCGACTGAAATGTCAGCCACACCGAGGCCTTCATTAACCTGCCACCTGTCTGTCTCACACACACTCACACACACTCACACACTCACCTCAGCTGTGTGTGTGTGTGTGTGTGTGTGTGTGTGTGTGTGTGTGTGTGTGTGTGTGTGTGTGTGTGTGTGTGTGTGTGTGTGTGTGTGTCAAACCTCATATCACACACATCACCATGACAGAGAACACTGAACTTGAAGCTCAGGTGTTTTAAGTCACGCCTCACCTGCAGACTGTCTCTCTTCACCTGTCTCTCTCTCTCTCCTCACCTGTCTCTCTCTCTCTCTCCTCACTTGTCTGTGTCTGTCTGTCTGTGTCTGTCTCTCTCTCCTCACTTGTCTGTCTGTCTCTCTTTACCTGTCTGTCTCTCTCTCTCTCTCTCTCTCCCCTCACCTGTCTGTCTGTCTGTCTGTCTGTCTGTCTGTCTGTCTGTCTGTCTCCTCACCTGTCTGTCTGTCTGTCTCCTCACCTGTCTGTCTGTCTGTCTCCTCACCTGTCTGTCTGTCTCTTCAGCAGTTGTGACTGTGGTGCAGTTTTGTAGTTTGTTAACTGAAGAGTAGAATAAAAAGAGACTGAGCTGTTTTCGTGTTGTTCAGGTGTTTCACTGTGGACAGATGTCTCTACCGAGACCACCTGGAGACACTGGGTGAACACAAGTTTTCACATGAAAACTGTTTATAAATTAGACATGTTGGCGTGGACGTCGTCTTGGACTGAACCTGAGCCAGAAGAGAATCTGTCCAGTGAATGTCACCTGTCTCACAGGTGTGCAGGTCAACAGATCCTGTGGTTTTAAAAAGTTTGGGACGCACCGTCTCATCGACAGACGTGTGTCAGACGCGTCTTCAGGGATCAGTTGCGCTTTCTCCCCATCTTATTTACAACCACAGGGCCGATTTTGTTCCAGCAGTGCCCTTTGGTCCCACGGTCCCTGAACACATCAGAGCAGTAATGTTGGCAGATTGTCTTGCTAACAGTTCAGGACCATTTGAATGGACCGACCCCCCCCCCCCCGGCTCTGCACACACCTTGTTAAATCCCACTTTGTAAGCGGCCCTCGTCCTCTGACAGTTAAAGAAGTGACGAATGGCCATTATTATGGAAAGAAGGTTACTTTTATACACGGCTCGTGGCGCTGAGGGGGGGCCACGGCGGCTGCTCCATCACTGTCAGAGAAACTAATGATAAGATATCATAAGACACAGGACGGCCATGTTAAGATGGAGTGGCCTCCCGCCGAGTTTCCATCAGCCGCCGTCTGTCTGCGCTCAGCATTCATCTTGATTCTGCATCCACCTGCACTTATTTCGCTTTACACCTGCAAAAAATACATCAAACACTCGCAGCTTCTGTAGATTTATAAGTGGAAAAATCTGCTCGCACAATTCAAATGAATAATGATGATAAAAGTGTCGTTTTCACTCTTTATTGCTGCACAACTTCACTGTTCAGTAAACAGAGGCTGCCGTGTGTTTGCAGATCAAGCTGACAGATTGACGAGCGGCGCTTGAACGCTGCAGACGTGTACGACGTGAAGCGAAATCAAACACTTCTGAAGTCAATGCAAACAAAGGAATGAGGCATAAACTGCAGCACATTTCGGTTTCTCTGGTTTCAGACTGAAAACAGCGCTGCATGAGGGGGCACTGGACCAGCGAGGCATGAAATATGATCCAGGAGGTCCAGTTTGAGTAACAGATCCGTGAATGTGAAGCTTCATCAGACACAAAAACTCTTTTGGTTCTGCGTGAATCTGGATCCCAGCTTCCAAAAAATGGTCCAGTTCGGTTTGGGACAGCACATTTCTGGGTCTTCTTTGACTGAGCTGTCAGGAGTAGATCCACATGACGATGTCAGCAGGAGAAACACAAACTGGGATTCCTTCATCACTTCAATGCAGTGATGCTGCTGGTTTGTTGACCATGTCTGCTTATTTTAGAGAAAGTACATCGTGTAAATAATAGGTTTACTTCTGTCGGGGGTTGATCCTGCCCACAGCACAGAAGACCTGCTGTTCACCAAAGACAAACTCTCCCTGGAGGTTTTTTGGCCTTTATATCAGAGAAAAATACCAGAATTCTCCTTCGAGGTTCAGGAAAGATGGCCGTCTAAGTTAAATATCCAGAAGGTCGACAATGACTTGAGGCAGGAGACATGATGAGTTTTCAGTGAAACACAGTCTCTGTCTGACCTGAAGCAAAGTGGACATAACTGCACACAGGACTCGTCCATCATCCACCTGGACCAGCCTTTCATTCCATTCATTTTTCATTTGCACCCAAAAGAAAACTTTAAAAAAGACTCACGGAACGTCTGAGCTGCAGAAGTCAGACTCTGGTCGAGGTGGAAACGTCCACAGATGGACGTCCTCTCAGAGGCTGAGCGAAAACTGAGGAGAAACTTTTAATCAGAGCGAAGCAGACGATGATAAGCTGTTAGTCCAGGGAGCCGTGCTGCATTCAGGGTCTAAAAAAAAACCAGGGGATCGTCCCCTGTGATGGACGGATTAGAGGCTCAGATTGTTTTCCTGCTTCAGTTTCATTGAAGTTTCCTCTGAATTAATTGAAACTGTGTGCTGGTTAAGCCCTGAAAAAACACTTTCAAACACAGTCTCGTAGTTTTCTCCGGACGATTCCCAAACCTGAGTCTGTGGTTTGTGATGTGTTTGAAGAGGATTTTGATTTAATTAGCACAGGCATACAGGAACGGGACAGAGCTGTGCTGCTTTTAAGTCAAAGTTAATATCAAAACAAAATCACACACTAATCTTTTGATAATTGAATCCTTATTTATCAGCCAGCTTTTATTTGTTTAGTCGCCTGCGAGGGAAATGAAGTTCTGCTGCAAATATATGCACAGACAAAGACGAAGTAAAACCTCCTGTTCTTTGACTGCGAGAAGAAAATGAACTAATAAGTGTTCACAGAAAGTATACAAGCAGACAGAGAGCCAGCTGGATTTACTGTGCGCGGATTCACTTCATGTATTTCACTTCCAGCATCCATCTAAACATGTATTTAGTTTTTTACCAAAGAAGCATTTCCCACTTTGCTTCTTCCTGACATGAATGAACAGACCTGTAAACAGGTGAGTCGACACCGGAGCAAATGTTAGTATTGTACGTTTCTGCAAATGTTAAACTTGTGTTTAGCTTTACGTTTCTTAACCTTCAAACTTTACATTTCACTCTTCAAGCTTTGTGTTGTGACAGTGCTGCCTTCAATATCTGCTCATGTTTAGTCACAAAATCCAGTTGTGAAGGTTACAGAAGGTCCTGACTTGTGTTAAACTGCTCGTTCTGTTGACATCAACGCGATCAGATCAGCGCTCTGCTGACTGACCGTCTCTCCTCACTGTCACGCCAGCGCCACCACCCCTCCCACCAATAAGAAACTCCGCTCATGTAAATGAACTGGTCGTCTGAACACTTTGATATATGATGTAGAAACACTGAAATGATTCATATGAAATGTGCTAATTTAACGTACTATGCCAACATTTTATTCTGCCAACCGCTGACTGCAGGCTGTCCCTGCCAACCATGTGCCATGAAGGACCAATCAGCCGGCAGGTCTTCATCAGGTCTATAAAGTGAAAAGAAGATCAAACTTCATTCATCATCAGGAATAAGTTCTGATAACTTAGAAAATAAGAAATTAAAAGTATATGAAATAATTCTAGAAATAAAAATGGAAACCGCACAATGCAGGTAAACATAAAGGTACAAGACAAGCAGTACACACAACCAGTGTTGCACTACTGATACCGCAGTACTGTCTGAAGTGAAGCACAGTACATGTTTGAGTAACCATAGAAACCATGTACTGTAACAGCAGGTAAAGACTTCATATAACAACAAAAAATCATGTTACTACATGCATGTTTGTACTGGTATAGAAATGTAGTATAGATGTGAAAAAACAGTCTAACATATTAGTGAGATGTAGTAATGATATAGTATAACTTGAGAGTATAGTATATAAGCAGCTTTAATAAATGCCATGCATTGAGCTCGTGAAGCACTAATTTCTGCTCAACTTTTGTCCACAACAGCTGAACACACTCGGCCTGCTGATGAAGACCACGTGATACCGTCGAAAGATCCAGAACAAGAGAGTAAGACCCTTTTTCCACAGAGAGTACGCAAGTATTAAGAAGAAGAAGAAGAAGAAGAAGGTATACTGTATTAATCACCGCACACACATGCTACGGGGGGAGACTGCACACACGCCATGCTTCTTTGTGAAATTATTTTTCTCCACATTTATCCCATCCTGGTCGTCCTTCCTCCGCGGCAGACCAGGAGCGGTGGGCTGCCAGCCGACAGCGGCGCCCGGGGACCAGTTCCTCCGTCAGGGTTGGTCAGGTGGTGATCTTCCTGCATGTTTTTACTGAGGTTTTTTTTTAAGGAGGAAACTCCAGGTGAACACGGGGAAAACATGCAAACTCCACACAGAAAGGCTCCTTTCCTGGAGCAGCAGGCACTGAAGGCATGGTGGAGGACACGCCCCCAGCACCCACAGCAGGAATCAAACCCGGAACCTTCCAGCTGTGAGGCGACAGTGTTACCACTGTTCCACCGTGCCACCGGAATTAGCATGAAAATGTACTTAAAGTGCCAAAAGGAAAGTACTCGTTATGCAGAATGGCTCATTTCAGAATAATATATTATTGGATTAGAATTATCGATGCATTAATGTGTTCATCACTTTAATGTTGCAGCTGGTGAAGATTGAGCTCATTTTAATGACTTTATATACTGATGGGTAGCTTGTGAATTTCCCCCCCAGATCAATAAAGTCTAACATTAATCTATAATAATACATCATATTTTATTAGCCGATTATAATTTGTATTTATAACCTGAATCCGCAAAGAAAAGTTGTCAGATAAATTTACTGACGTAAAAAGTATTTTAGTAGTATTTGCATCTGAAATGTAGCAGAGTATAAGACTATAAGTGAGGTAGAAGTACTTCAGACGTGTACTTGTGAACAGAACGTTCTCACTTCAGTTCACTTCAGTTTACTGAAAACTGCTCCAGTGGATTTACCAACCCCCCGGTTCAGGTTGGGGGGGGGGTGACTGTGGTCTCCTTTGACTCCAGCCTCCCTGTGAGGTTTTGAGACGACGCTCTTTTTCCTCCTTTGATTCCCAGCAGACGCGAGTCACGCTTCACACTGGACGTCCTCGTCAGGTGATAAGTCTGTTCAACGAACGACAAACGCTGTGTTTCTCTCACACTCACTGATTAACACCACTGACAGATGAGAGGAGCTGGTCATCTCAACTGGTTTCAGCACTGAAACGTCCTGAATGCTCCAGAAAACCAGCTTCATTCATCTGATGATGTGGTATGGTCTGTCTCACCAACCTGGCAATGATCAGGTGTGGACACGCCCGTCGAGCAGGAGGCTGTTGTTGAAAATATGAAAGAGACAAAACTGAATTTAAGGCTGTTCATAACTTGCACTTCTCTCCTGCTGCACTTTAAAACATCCAAACATTTTACATTAGAAAAGATCTAACATGATGTCTTCTGCATCAGTTTGTGCACAGATTTCTTCAAGTTCAGCCCGACACCTTTGGTGTCTTTGAAATGTTGAAGACATCCGCTGTCAGAGACAGAGACAGAGACAGCGGAGGGTCCAGCAGACATTAACAAACACCGGAACATGTATAACTCAGATCAGTGTTTTTCTCGTCTGTCTCGCCTTGACTCGTCTTCCAGACGGATTTGATGCCAGCTGAGACTCAGACAGCGTCTCTTTCTGAGCAGCTCTGACTCTCAAAGCCAAACGACTGTGCTGTGTAAAGACCATCATTTCCTTCTGTCCCGCACCGTCGTCTGTCTCTATTATTGCATAACAGAGGAGTAAATACAGCAGATTCATCCACTCTAATGACTTCCTTGTCGGCCGTCTCCTCCCTCGACGCCGCGCTCCGGTTTGATTAATGTGGCGCAGCGAGTCCGAGCTGAAACGCCGAGGGAGGACAGAGGAATGTGACAAAACAACAACAGGAAGAAAACAAAAAGGTTGTGCAGAGATCACGGGAGAATTGTACAAGGAGCGTCTTGTGTATCAGAAACATTAAGAATGTAATGTGCTATTACTCTGTGAGCTGCCAGCCGCCTTCCTCCAGGCTCGGCTGATAATAGAGCTGGGCTTTAGGACTCGTCTGAAGCCAACACACCGCCACCGACAAGGGCCCTCCACACGCCGCCGCCTTAATACCAACCGTGCCCGCCGCTCCTCGGACAAAAATTGACATCGTCTGGAGAGTAAAGCAATCAGCCGACCCGGTATTACCGAGCGTTTACGTCTGAGACGAGCCCCAGCACAGCAAATCTTGACCTTAAGAAGCCCGTTATTCCATTTTTCTTTCAGACAACTCAGTAAGTCCCTGTGAGAGCGGCGGTCGGGGGGGATTTCCTGCAGGTTATCTGTGGGTTTAATTCACTGATTCACCAATCTGTTTCCTCCTAATGCTGCCAACAACGGCAGCAGAAACACAGAAAGAAAAACACGAGCAAAGACTCCGATGTGTTGATATACGATCCGACACAGCCACAAAGCCTCTGTGAAATACTCCTGAGATCAGCTGCAGAGCTGCACAGGTAAACGCAAAGTGAGGCACCTGCGAGCTGAGGATCAGCGCCCACAGACCAGAGTCGACCCTCCACAGCGTGACACGAGAAGCTCTGATCTTCTTTTTCTGTTCAGTCTGAGAAGATGAAACCACGTTTTATTTAAAAGCGCACTGAGCAGCAAAACATTTCAGAGGACAGCAAACATCAGTGAGAAGTTTCTGTTCATTTTTTCCATACAAACGTCCGCAGATCAGCACGAACCTCTCAGCTGAAGCATCAGTACAAAACATGAACAACTGTGTCAGAAAATATCTGGAAAATCATAAAAAATCAAATGTACAAGCCAGTGCACATAAAGAAGTTAACTACGACTCCCAAGGTGCATTTCACTAACAGACTGGTTCCTGTTTGCACTTCCTGTCTGCCTGTTTGCTGCCTCGTACGCAGACTTCATTTGCTCTGGAAGTTAAAGTCAGAAGACAAACTGGACAACAGATGGAAGGTGGTGCCAGCGAGCAGTAAACAACTACAACTCCCAGAATGCCTCAAAGTGCTGCACAGCCACACAGGTGTATTCACTTGTTTTGGCTCATTGTGCCTTCTTCTCCCGTTCTTTCCTTTCCTTCCTTGTTTGCTCCTGTCCTCTCCTTCCTTCCCTTCTTTCTTCCAGGTGATCTGACTGAAAGAGGAAACGAGCTTTTCACCTGAGCTCTACATTTCCTCTTTGTCTTTCTTCGACCTCGTGACCTTTTCCTGTCACGTCTGTCGAGTGTAAATGAAAGAACAAAGTGCGTCTCTGTGTTTTTCTTGCTGTTTGCTGTGAGTTTTGGGGTCTGATGGCTCCTCCGGTGGTGTTTTGGTCTTTGGCGTCGCGCCCTGTGATCCGCCGTCAGTAAACATCTGTGGGTCGACCCAGACGTCGAGGTATCGGCCTCTCCGGCGTCATTTCAGCCATTAAAGCTGTGGACTCAGCCTTCACTCAGAGGAGATGGCCTCATTTCCTCCTCCAGCCTCCTTCTGGGAGCAGGAGGAGCAGTGTAAGTGATTTCTCTCTGAGCGTCCCCATAAGTGCAGCAAATATCCCCCTTTAAAGCCGTGAATTGTAAAACATGATGTTTCTTCTTTTTTCTCCGCCGCGTCTTTTTAAAAAGCTCAGCGATCACCGGCCGCCATCCGCGGAGATGGGCTAATTAAATTGGTACTTTTTACAAGTCTTACTCAATAAATCTGAATAAATTAACAAGGCATTACTAAGGCTGCTACATTAAATTTGCATAGTGCATTTAATGAATATGCAACCGCGAGTGGAAAGGTCTGCCACTGTGAACCCCGGTGAATTAGCATAACTACTTCCAGCATGTTTCTTAAATAATGCTCTCATTTGCACATCACTGAGTTGGCTAATTCTGGCTTCAGCGAGGGCGGCCTCGTAATTAAAGAATCCTACTTTAATTTTTAATGAAGTTTATGTTACATCAATCCTGACAGTAATGAGGGGGACGTGGAAACAAAAAGGCTGCTAATAATTAAATTCACAAACCAGTTTGAGGGATAATAACTCCTGAGGAGGAATTACATGACTAATTATTAATTAAATATTCATAGTATCGTACAGCAGAGGCGGCGGGGATGGCGGCAGCTCGCTGTAAGCAGCCGCCTCAGCGCCGGCGGAGCCCAGATGCCAAACGGCTTTTATCTGTGAAGGACTTGAGAGGCTCGTAACGGTGCTCCAGACTGTCATTAATTATAATGACCCCTAAAACAAAACCGGCTGTAATTGGTCGTTGTCCATGGCGGCGTGATGTCAGCAGAGCTTCAGTCACAGCTCAGTCTGGTGGCTTCGCTCAGAACAAATCTCAGAGATTCAGTTCTTCAATCTGCCTTTTTGTATTGATTATTGATTACACTGATGCTCATTAATCAACGAGAGAACTGAACGTGAAGAAAAAGTTTTGAAGCTCAGACTTTTCTCAGTTTAAAAGGACGTTTGTGTGTGAAAGCAGACGCTCACTCTGAAGTTTCTACATGTCTGAGTCTTCTGTGGACACACTGACACTGTTGATGGTAAATGTTTGAGGGTTTAGGTTTGATCTCTGACCTGTTCACTCCTCTTCTCTTCCTCTGCTTGGTCTGTTCATTCTGCCTTTTTCTGTCTCTGCCTGTATTAAGATAAATGAAGATGAGTGGAACTCCTCATTTGCTGTAACGCTACACCAGATAATAAGTTAACTCACTTGGCTTTCTGGCAAATGTTAGTATTTGCTGATGGATATAAAGCAAGTGAGCTTTACGTAAAGCTACTTACATTTAAAAGGAAGTAAAACCTCATGTCTGTCTCTTTCTTGCCATCCATGATGCTAATCCACCAGCTGAATTGAGTGAGTGTATTCATCAAATCAATGAGTGGATGTGCCAGAATTTTCTTCAGCTTAATGCAGATAAGACAGAAGTGATTGTATTTGGCCCCAAAAATGAAAGGTCAAAGGTCAGTGCTCACCTTAACACCATGTCACTGACAACAACAGATGAAGCCAGAAATCTTGGTGTAATTATTGATTCTGACCTGAATCTTAACAACCATTTAAAGCTGATTACCAAATCAGCCTACTACCACCTGAAAAATATAACCAGAATTAAGGGACGTCTGTCCAAAGAAGACATGGAAAAACTTGTTCATGCATTTATTTTCAGTAGGTTGGACTATTGCAATGGAGTCTTTACTGGCCTAAACAAAAAATCAATTAGGAAACTACAGCTGATTCAAAATGCTGCTGCACGAGTCCTTACAAACACAGAAAGATGGACCACATCACACCAGTCCTCAGATCACTACACTGGCTTCCTGTGAGTCAAAGAATAGACTTCAAAATCTCACTGCTGGTCTACAAAGCATCAAATGGTCTAGGACCAAAATATATTCTAGATTTATTAACTCCATATGAAGCATCCAGACCTCTCAGGTCATCAGGGACAGGTCTACTGTGTGTCCCAGAATGAGAACCAAACAAAGTGCAGCAGCTTTCAGTTATTATGCTCCTCACCTGTGGAACATTCTCCCTGCACACCTGAGGTCTGCCCCACCTGTCAGCTCATTTAAATCAGGGCTGAAAGCATTATTTTCTACAGCTTTTACTTAAAGTAAATATATCTGCTCAATGACTTCTTAATCATTCTAAATGCTAAATTATTGTCTTTTACTGGCTTCTGTTTTTAATTTTCCTTTAATTGTATTTTATTTTTATTTTTCTACTCTCTTCTAATCTCTTTCTTTCTCTCTTTCTTTGAAATGTATTTTCTATTTATGATTTTAATGTATTTTTATGCTTCTGTAAAGCACTTTGAATTGCCTGGTGTATGAATTGTGCTAGACACATAAATTTGCCTTGCCTTGCCTAATGTACAGTAAACTGGAGCCCAGATGGGGTTTGAAACAGCAGAAGGTCAAGCTGGTAATCCTGAAAGAAGCAGAACAACACCAACAAGGCAGGCGGGCAGGCAGGCCCTTTCTAGCTTCGAGCTTTCTAACGCACTGCTGACCTCCACCTGTGTGACGGCTCACACAGGTGTGGTTCAGCTGTAGTGATGGCTGTGATGCTGCTGGTGTGACTGTCAAAAGATGGTTCACTCTGTCTGTTTTTACTGAGAACTGCACGCATTTCTCTACATAACTTTTTGGATTTTGTTGTGAAACACTGGGTGATTTGACCTGTTTGAGTCTCACCTTGCTAATATGGTGATAAATGTCAAAATGTTGACAGTGATGTTGGTTCTTTGTTTCCTGTGCTGTTAGGAAACAGCCTGAGCTTTCTTTACCTTCAGAGGACAGTCCGGCGGTCCGGACACTTTCTGCTGTCTTTAAAAGTTAATTTCAGAGGTAATGAGTGCTGAGCTCCGGCTAATTCACCACCTCCCTCTGAAATCCACAGTCTGCAGGAGGAGGAGGAGGAGGAGGAGGACGAGGAGGAGGATGATCCCGTCTTTTCTCATTACAGACTTGTGAAACATTCTCATTGCTCGTGTATTTAATTGAGCTGCAGAAATGCAACATCAGGAGGACTTGGGGATAAATAAGGAGCGTTCCCATTGGTCCCACTGAGGAGCTATTGATGTTCCATAAATCCCAGTCAGGAGAAATTTAATTGAGTTATACCACGCTGAATTACCTTGCATCTAAATGGCATCCAGGTCCAGGCAAATGGAATAATTAGGCCCTGGGCAAAATGTTATGGAGTGTTATCCCGAGTGACGCGCAGCCGCGGATATTCATGGACGCGATGCACTCGATTGGCTGCATTTATGAAGAAGCGTATCGTATAACAAGGCCGAGCAGGGAGCACTTCACGAGCCCAGAGTCAAGATGCCGAAAATAACAGCTGCCTCTGCGGAGAGACGACACGTACAAGACCCATTCAGGCCTCATCAGGAAGTCCTCACAAAGCCCAGCGTCTGAAATCCAGCCGCACAAACACGACCGCAGCTCGAACCTTCTACAACTTGAGTTTCACCATTTCAGCAGATTCAGACAGTTTGTTTTTGAGGTTGTTCGTTCCACATGTGTTAATAAAACCCTAAACCTACTGCGTCTGGAAGCCCATTCTTCAGCTTGGACCATTTAGTAGCTGTTCTGGAGCTTTCCACTGACTCTTCACTCAACCCCTCCTCCATACAGCAGCTGTCCAATCAGAGCTCAGAAAGTGTAACGAGCCCTGCAGGCTGTTAGCTTCACGTTTCTCTGCGTGTTGACGGTCTGCGTGAGGCTGTAAGAAGAGACGCTCGCTATCAGCAGTCTGGAGGGCAAACGTGTGAGGCATGAATTAAACTTTGTCGTTATCTGCTCAAACGGTAGCTGCTAATGTTAGCACATGTGGCTAACTAGCTTACCATCTGCAGCAGAAACTAAGCACTGCTTTCCCTTCTTTCCTCATCACCTGACTGCCCCACCCATCCACACACCTGTTCCCACTTCTCGCCCTTCAGTCCCCTGAGCTTCAGCCAGTCAGCCTTCACCAGTGCACTTTCTTCGTTCCCTCTTCTGATGTTTTTGTGTTTTTGTCCTCTTGTTTTCAGCAGAAAGTCGTGAACACAACGTTAACATATGTTCACCCTCTTAAGTTGTGTTGAACTTGCTAGCAGACATGCTGCAGAACAGCATGATGTCTCCTGTTTGTGTCTCCTGATGAACTTCAGTCCAGTCTTCTCTCTCTTTTAGCTCTGTTTTTGGTCTCCTCCAGCTCCTGAGGGAAATATCTGCCCTTTAGCTGCTAAATGCTTCACTATGTTCACCAGCTCGTTTCTAACGGAGTCTGTCTGCTGTTTGCTGCTCAGCAGGAAGTGAACCAAGTGAAGAAGAACAGTGAAGTTTGTGTCTGTCAGATGAACGATGAGCTGAAAGTCGCTATAAAACTCAGAAAAGATGAGGAGCGGTGCAGATTCATCATGACCAGAGACACCAACACACTGTCGAACTGTTAAAACTGTCATTTCTTTCGTTGTTATTAGAAAAATATGCATTAGAGCTGCGGTCATGAAGTGTAAAGTTGCTTCCAGCTGGTGAAAAACACTTGTGAAGATGTAGATTTCCTCTCTGCTGTGTCTCACTGTGAGGTTGCTGTATTGGCAGCCTGGTGGCGTAATAATCTCTTAACGAGTGCTGAAGCCTCATTCGCTGCTCTTGACAGACGCTAATCGCCTCCCTAATTAGCGCCTCTCCTGAAGACCGCTGCTCGTTCACTAATCAGCCTCCAATTTGCTTAATCAGCAGTTTAATTGAAGTAATCGCCTCCTGAACACAGAGTCACTCGAGCGCGAGGCCGAGCAGAGCAGACACACACCTGCTGAAGTCGGACCTCCTTTAGCCCAGGGTTTTGACTTTCAGGCTAGTCAGCAGACACGCCTGAGGGCAGCGTGTTGTCAGGAAAGAAGTCATCTCATTTGTTTATAAGGAAACAGATAAGATGGTAACAGACAGGGCTCTTTTTAGTAAAGATGCAAAAACAGCCATCTCTATGAAGTTTTTATCAAAGAGAGTAATTACTAAAGGAAGCAACAAGTAGTCAATCAGTCCATCAGCTGATTGACAGAAAATGAATTGGAAATGATTTTGATGATGAAATATTTGGTGTCAGTTTGTACTAAAAATGTCTACATGGTCTGTTTCCAACTTTTCTTACGTGAGTATTTGTCTCATTGACAGCTGAAGATGGTTGATCTGTGCTGGATGTGCATAACATGGTTTAACATGTTTTCACTTTGTTGCCTTCAAGTGAACAAAGAAATGATTGAAAGCTGCTTTACCTCGACCAGCATGGTGGACAAACAAAGTGCTGTTCCTCTGCAGGCTCCTGATGAAGACCATGCAGGCAGCTGAAAGTGTGATGTGGATGGAGACGAGAGCTGCTGACAGCAAGAGGTAAATCACACACTGCTGCTGAGGACAGTCAGGGGTCACCGGCCTGTGCTTAACCTCTGACCTTTGCTGACTGTTTACAAGCACGCTGGCTGTGGATGTCTGTCCGCACCTGGTCTGTTGATTAGATTCAAGGCCTTGAATGCCCTGATGGTTGAGAAGGTCTCAATTGCTGCTTTGACATCAGGCAGACTGACCTCGTCCTCAGACCTCTGGCTGGGTTCGTGAAAATCAATCACACATTAACTGAGCTGATCGTCAGGATGGTCATTAATATCTGTGAGTTTTAAAAGATCAGTTCAGTATTTTGGGAAATGTGTTTGTTCACTTTCTCTGAGCGTTACATGTTCAGATTGATTCCACTGCACAGCCAGCAGCAGGTTAGCTTAGCTTAGCATAAAGACTGGAAACAGCGGGGACAGCTAGCCTGGCTCTCTACAGAGCTGACCTCTAACAGTGAAGAGCTGACAACATCAGATCTGTGTGGAGGAGGAGGAGGAGGAGGAGGAGGCGGCTGTGACCTTCCTCACATGACCACATGAAACCAAGAGAAACCTCTGATCTCCATCATGTTTTCATCATCTCACCTTTGACTGCAGCTCTTTGACTGATGTCGTGTCGTTCAGTGTTCAAGGGTGAGTCCACAGCTCCGTTGTGGTTTTTAATCCGGCTCTGGATTGAACCTGCTGGTGTCTGAACAGTTAGAGAACGTTATCAGACTGGGACTGTGAACCTCCCAGTGTAATGTACTGGTTTCCACTGTGTGCGTCCGTATTCAAACAGTGTAACTGAGTGATTTACATTGTTTTGAATTCTCTGCTCCTCCTGATAAATCAGCGGCTCTAATGGAGGCTACTGGCTCTGATGGGGGGGTTGTAGGCGGCGTGCTGGGAGGTAACGGCCATGACACGTTCAGTGGCACCCATTCATTTATTTCATAATAAGGGCCCGGCTAACCTGCCGCTGTGGCAGCAGCGGGGGGGGGGGGGGCGTCATTAATCCGTCACAAATTGGAGCCTCGGCGGCGCTCCGAGTCGACACCAGAGGAATATTTAGATTTGTGACAGAGGAAACACACAGGTTCAGCTTATTACTGTGGTATTTACTACCTGGTTACCAGCGGTTACCAGCATGCTCACACGGTGGAAAAACAACAAACCAGACGGTAAACAAACATTTCAACAAATCCAGCAGAACACAGAAAAAAAACTCAGAATCTGTGACAGAAATGATGAACACAGTTTGAACACAGTAACAGCGTGTGATTGGTCAGCTGCAGCAGCAGTGTTTCCTGTTTCAGGTGTTGGTCGTTGACAGTTGTTGACAGTGAAGATCTCAGTAATCTGCTGCTTTTCACAGATTATGTGCACATGAGGAGTGGATCCGGCTCCCTGGAAGGTTTTAATGTTCCATGTGATCAGGTGTTTGATCACCGTGATCCATCGTCACATGACCCTTTGAGACGCCGTCAGGCTGACAGCGTCTGATCACTTTAGCTCTACTGCCCTTTAAAGGTTTGTCTCTGGATGTCGTAACTGATCTTAATCTGCCTTTTAATCTGCGTCTTATTTACTGGACTGTGCTGTCAGTGGAGCTGCGGCAGCTTTGCATCTGCTGCTGTTACAGAAACAACCACTGATCCGCTCTAATGGCTATCAGAGCTAACGGCTAGTTAGCAAGGTAGCGTGCATGTTATATTACTTTTATTATATTACTGTTATATTATAAGTGATCCCGACAAACAAACAGATGGATGTGTCCTCTTCTGCTGCTTAGATTTACATTAAAATTGATGTTGGGTGTCCCCAGAGGACGAGCTCCAACTGATGAGCTCTCCATCTAAGAGAACTTACAGCTGTGTGTGTGTGCGTGCGTGCGTGCGTGCGTGCGTGCGTGCGTGCGTGCGTGCGTGCGTGCGTGCGTGCGTGCAGCTGAAGTGTTGTGGGCTGATTAGAAGCGTGCTGAAGCACCAGCACCTCTGCTGCTTCTCTGCATTTTAAAACCCTCAAACACACACAGGAAGCCTCCCGTCGGCGCTGCAGCTCCGTCAGCTGACCCCAGACTACAGCAGAGTTTCTCAACCTCAAACGTCATGGTGTGTTAGGAGGACGTCAGTGAGGTCAGAAGTGGCTCACAGCTGATGAATGAATAGATTAATTTGAACAATCTGTTAATGTTTCCTGTGGTCATCGGGCTGAACGTGCTAATGTTTGGTGTTAAACTGTCTGTCCAGAGTCAGACGTCTCAGTGATCGCTGCCTTCACTGTAGTTTCCCACAGAGTGTTTCAGGTGAGGCGTCACCTGGGCCTCTGTGGCAGTGACAGGCAAGCATTTGAGCACCAAATGTGGATTAATCCGCCACTGAAAACAGTCCTCAGCTGATGCATTATTTCCTGTCTGTCTGATTAAATGCTACAGCGAGCAGCTGTTTTAGGAAATTACTGAAGCTTTCTGATGAAATATTTGAGGAATTTCTGTAGATTTATGTCTTTCAGGCAGGACGTCAGACAGTGCTGAGATGCACCGACACGTTGGTGTGTTGAGTCATAACTGGATGATGGCAGTTTCTGACAGAGCTCAGCTCAGTGGACAGTTTCAGCTGAGGTGTCATTTTTCTGTGCCACCTAACGCAGCGTGTGGACCTTTGAAGCTCAGCGTTCGTCTCTGCTTCACTTCAGTGTCGTTTCTGCTCCTCCAGCAGTCGTGTCTCCACGTGCTGGTCTTCCTGAGACGACTCTGTTGAAAGTCAGATTTATTTGAGCAGCGTGTTGAGAGAAGCTGGATTCTTCCTTGGTGACGTTCCATGGCAGCAGTTTTTGTGCGGACAGAAGCTGCTGCTGTGAAGGAGGCTGTGGTGCTCTTAACGTTAGCTGATCGTAAAGACTCGTCACATCTAGAGCTGAAACAGTGAGTCAGTCGATCAGTCCCACAATAATCAGCAACTCATTCTGATGATGAATCATTTTAGTCATTTTTGAAGTGAAACAGCTAAATTCCAGCTTCTTAAATATTTTCTGCTGCTCTTTGTCTGGTGATAAACTGAACATCGGCTCAGGCTCTGTCCACTATTTTCTGATATTCATCAGCTGTCGGTCTGAGACGAGGTGAGACGATCCAGCTGCAGCTTTGAGAAGCTGTTTGGAGACGAGTGATTTATTTTGTGTTGATTATCATAAATCAGGCAGTGAAACTGTTTTGCTGTTTGGTAATTAGTGCAGTAGAACTGTAACCGATAGGCGGCAGGACTGCCTGAGGTGTGGAGACGCACCAGCCTCCACAGCTGTCGTGGCCTTCACAGGACTATCATGAAACATCTGGACAGTGTCTGATTTCACGTGTGAACTTGCTCGATTTAGATTTGTTGATGATTTTCATCATTAATTGAAAACAGAATTGATCATTAAAAACACGAAGCTGACAGGATGTGAAGGTCACATGACTCCCTGGTTTAATGCACTTTGTCATTGGGTTCATTCAGACATTTACTTCCCGTCTGTCTGTCTGTCTGTCTGTCTGTCTGTCTGTCTGTCTGTCTGTC